>JAPEIP010000002.1:144349726-144377835 GCA_026120095.1 Capsicum chinense | reverse complement strand
TGTTTTAGCCTAAGACCAAATTCTCAACCTTGTAAGCTCCAAAACATGTAAATGGTCTTAAAAACGTAATGAACTATCCAAAAACTAAATTAACGAATCTAATAAGTCATAAATGACCTATAACTACTATCGAAAGACATGAAATAACAAAATATGTAGACACAGAGAAACTGACTTGGAGGGTCATTACAATATCTTCAACTAAAAGGACATTCATCAACAAAAGATAATTGATATAAAGAGCTCTAAAGCTTAAAATGATGAAGCACTAGGACTATATGCCCTGTGAAAGCTCCCTAGATAACCTCTAAGGAGAACCAACACTTCCAAGGGGTTTCACTATATGTATATATTTTTCCTTTACATCCTAACTACACTTTCTCAAGTGCCCCAAATTAATCCTCAATAACCAACAGGCCTCCAACATAATAAAGAACAACTAAAACATGCAAATCTAAACCACAACTTACTGAGATCACACTAAATAAACACAACTAAGAAGATACTCAACCAAGACAAAGATAACCGAAGGTATGGATCATACAACCAACTCTAAACTCCAAATCTAACATTCTCTTACCTTTCTAAATCTTTTGTTTACTATGAACTATATATAATCCCTTTGACATTATTTGAGTCCAATACACATAATCATACTACATTAACATTAAAAGAATAAAGCTGGCCCATTGAAAGTCCACAAGGACTAGATTATGGACAATACCCAATAAGGTTCTATCTGAATTCTAAAATATGGTGATCAATGTCTACAATCTATATCAAAGATAACATCTAGTCCATATTACCCACAAAACCAATAGTCACAGTTTTGAAGCACACTCTCTCAAAATTGAATGATCAATTTAAGAATTCCTCACCAACTGTTGGTAAAATCATGCTAAGACCAACTAGAAAACACTTCTGGCACTGAGTAGACATAAAATTTTCTGACAAAAATAGAGAATTAAGGAAAAAGTTTGCAGAAACCAATCCCATAAGAAATGGACCATCATTCAAGCATTTATATAATAAAATTTGTGAGAAAAATAAATCAATATTTGAAGAGTAGGTCAAGGTAAGGCAACTTATCAATGAAGGCTAAACTGAATCAAATTTCGAGATGGCACAACAACAAATTTACGCAATCCATAGCTATAATCTTAACACAAAAAAATTTGACCCACTTGATCTTAACTATCCAAATTGATCTTTTTGATGAGTAATCTATACTCTGAAATCTATAATAACATCCAAGTTATAACTTAAAAGAGCCAAATGGAATCTTAGTTGGAGACAACAAGCCTTCACTAAGATCAAATGGCCAAATCAATCAAACTATCAGAAATTAAGCATATACTTTGATCCAATCTCACCTTCAGAGACTAAGCATATATCCAACATTTCCTATAAGAGCTAAAACCAAAATTTTGCAGGAGAACACAATCAATACAGAGGGAAAACCATCAAATGAAGAAAAGAGAAATCTAATCTACATCCATAGAGACCATAACATATCAAGCCATAACTAATAACTCACCCCCAAGTGAAATTATCCCAACAGATCACACTAGGCCAAAAAAATATAGAAATGAGAAATTATAGAATTCACCCATTATGTCCAACCTTAACTTAACTAAACCATGAACTACATCACAGAAAGAATAAAGTAGCAAACTTAACACCACTACCAAAATCAAGACAACTACGAGTGAGGAATCAAACAAATTAGAATATCAAACCTCAAACTTATCTACATGACGAATGGCACATAGAAAAAGGATCACCAATGCAAAAATTTCAATAAATCCATAGAAGGCCAAACCTACCTTCACTTTCACAACCCACTCAACAACCAATCTAACTTCACCAAAAGAGATGGAAAACCAACCAACTAAGGTATCCATCTAAGTTAAATGTATAATAATCATAAGAAAGGGATACTAAGAAAATATCTCTAGTATATCTATCTATAAATCAAGAACTAGTAATAACCAAAGTAATAACAATAACAATAGTAACACCATTATAAGAGATAGGTAGCGAAAAATTGAAAAACACCAGTATCATTCTAGGATCACATCAAGGCTAATATATTAAAGGACGTAATTTTTTTCAAAGTGCTACACCCAAAGGAAATCACAATACTGACCTAATCAATACACTACTACAGAAAATATCTATAAGGGTAGTTACAGAAGCATGAATCTACACAAGGGCTTATAACAATCAATGTAGTATATCAAGGCCTATAACCACCGATGATTATGACAATACCAACTCAATTCAGTTAAAAATAAAAGGATATAAAAGAAAAGTGTACTTATAATAGTGGAATCTTAAGTCAGAGTCTATGAACTGCTTGAAGAAGTACAAATCTGAAGTTATCTAACCTTAGAAAGAGCATCTAAATGATCAACTTAAGCATGGCCTCTAACTAAAAGTTCCACATCTATAAGAGACTAATTCTATCATACTGACTACCAAATAATCCCGTACCTGGGACACTCTCTAAACTAATTTTTGGTCTATCTAAAGTTATAACAAACCCCTGAAGGTCTAAGCTAGAGAGAAACATAAGTTGTCCTTAAATGACTGACTAACTTGTGCTTTGGGCACTACTAGACTAATGACCGATCTTACCACAATCAGAACATGCCTCTAGAACTCTTTGATGCACTATACTTGCTAACCTAAAATATCCACCATTGCCTAAGGACTTAGATCGAGAACACTATAATGCCTATTTAGAACTCTATCAATTGTGGCCACCATAACATGTCTAAGAGCCACCAATAAATTTAGGTATTACCTGTATAGATGTAATGACCAAGGTTATGCCCCTGGTTGTGATGTGCATACCAAACTAATGAAGGTCTGAGATAACCCTTAGCATTATATCATAAGCATAGGCATATCTAAAGTTGTAGAAATAAGACCAAAAGGAAAAAAGTTCAAAACTTTAAATAAAATACTATCACTATCTAAAGAACATAATCCAAAAAATTATCCAAAATTATCTATGAAGCCTCTAGTTGTAAGAAGAACTCTTAAGTTGAGACATGGCTCCGAATATACCATAAAAACCATAAAATATAATAATACAAATATAACTAAAAATCAAACACATATTTCAGATGGAAGAATATGAACAAACTAGTGCTGCATAGAATCATGAGAAAATACCTCCAAACCTACATTATGCTATGATGTAGCATTCGGGGACGGTTAGTACAATGAGTACTGTCATACAACCTTGTAAAAGGGAAATAAGCATTAAAAAGAGAAAGTAATAACTCCTTTTCATCATCCATGATAATAATAAAGTAAGGTACTGGTACATAGGAAATAGACATCTCCATTTAAAACTTAATCGTTGATTATATAGCTTTTTACTGACATCTAGTAAACCATGAGCTATCTGGGTCTGATACTCCGCAATCAGAGAGGCCTCAGTCCATGTTTGTTGTAAGTACTATAATAGGCTAAAGTCACCAATTGTCCAAATACACCAAATTATCTTCATATTAAAGACAACAATTTGTCATCCAATTAAGGTATAACATACCTATGTCGGCAAATTATTGGTTTCAAGCATCTGTCACGAGGAAGTATGCCTTCTCAATAAAGTTACATAATCCCTTTAAAGCCTAAATAAAAATTTCATAATCTTTTATCCATAAAGTCTTCATTAAGGCATTCCTATATTTGTATTATCATACAAAGGCTTGCAAACTATTCTTATTATACCATACCATTTTCATAAAATATTTTAGACTCTCAGTTCCATTTTTAAAGTTCATAAATATTGTGCCTCAGGGAATTTAAAAAGTCATTTAACCTTTTATCCTTTCGTGGCATACCTTATTAAAAAAATACAGTAAAAATCATAGTTTCGATGAAAAACCTTGTCCCTATCTCGATGCCCCAACTTAGTTTGTATTCTTCGGATAATTTTCTTTTATGGATAATATTGAGATGTCATTATTGTGTTGTTTTAACTCTTGAACTTTTTTTTTGGTTTTATATATCTTTTTAATGACTTGGTTAGCTTCTATATAGTATTATTATTATGCTCTTGAGTTGTGCCAAGCTTGGTATCAGAGCACAGTTCATAAAGCTTAGCCTAGGTTTGAGTTGTGCAAAGCTCGGTATCAGAGCACAGTTCAGGATTATTAGGTGTCCATAAAGCTGTGTCAAAAGGAGTCCCTTTTATGGGTATGTACCATGCCACACTTAAAAATAAAAGGCTACAAGACATTTAGAAATATTTCCCTTCTTTGAAATCAATTTCGTTCTAGAGTGTTTAGTTGGTTTCTATTTCTTCCAACTTCCGAGTTGCCTGCATTTAGATCATGCCTACCCAAAGATCTGATGATCGTAGGAACTCAGTTGGAACCTCCATCCTAATTGGGGAAAATACGGAGCAAATTTGTCCTACATAAGGAATGGAGACTCGATCTAGGGCCTCTACTCCTGACTGTATTATTACACCTTGGATTCTATTGGTACACACTAGTCCTTTGGGAACCTTCTAGGATGGTGCTACCTCTACTCGCTCCTGTCAGGGAGATATTTTGAATGTTGAGTTTCATTAGTCCTTCTATATACTTCCATATCTTGTGGTATTACAGTCTCATCGGGGTAATCATGTGGGTCCTGCTTCCAATTTATTTGAAGTCACCCAAGTTGGCAAATTTATGATATTAAATCCCCCATCCTTTATGAGCTCTAAAGTTGAGGAGGATCCTTAGGGATTTATTGATGAGATGGCTAAGATCTTTAGATTTATGCATGCTAGTGATTTTGAGGGTGTGGATGTGAATGCCTTTGGTGAAATTCACTCTTTAACTTGTGAATCTCAGAGTGTCGTCTTACCAACCCTTGTCTTTGATCCCAATTAACCTATCTCCTTTTGGGCGACAGGTTTATTAGACGGGGGTTGGTAGTCTTAAATTACTATCGTGATCTTCTTTTTCTAATATTAAACTCTCTTGTGAAGATGATCTCAAATACATGAAAGTTCTTAACTTCTGCAATAGTTAAGAAAGCATACAACTCAAAGAAGATCACAATTCATGCATAAACACTAATTTAGAAAAATCTCACACTTTCTTTACATTGTTATTTAGTCAGGATTCCCACAACCCTAGTTAGATGGTTTAACCTCTCATGTTTGCAAGAATATACATGTAATTCAATAAAGAGAGGATATGATCAATCACATAATAATTTAATAACAAAACCCAAATTCTCAAAATTAATAAACAACCAAATAATCAAGGACAAAGGATTCCAAGATCAAAAGTCTAATCTTAAAATCAATATATGTCTGGAATTTAAAAGTGCATAAACTATTACAAAAACATCAAAGGAGTATTTAGAGTATCTCAAAATAACATAGAAAACCTTACCAAAATAAAATTGGAAAATAAGGTCGGTAGTGGCGGCACCTCAGGCATCGAGTTGTCTGGACTGATGATGACTCATTGTAAGCTATATTATCTTTCTTTTGCATTCAATGATGACGACTCATTACAAGACCCTATGAGTCATTGGATGGACTCGTTGTCACTCCAGTGGATTTTTATCTTTCAAAACTTTCTTAATCATCCTCAAAATAGTTTCTCCCTATGAGTTATAGCCAGTCATTACTACTCATTGTCGGCCTTCATTTCCACTGGCCCTAGTTTATTCACTATTAAGATTTTCTCCCAAGTATGATCAGAACCATCTTCTGTACGACTCTTAGTCAGATCCTACCAGTCATAGCCAATGTCTACTTTTTATTTAAGCTTAGGATTCCTTACTATTAACTTGACAACGTGGACTACAAGTCGTATAGTCACCTAATTTCTCATAGTCCGAACAACAACTTCAATAATCAGAGAATATCTCAAATATACTGCATACAAGTAGTGCCTCCACAACTTCAAAGATATCGCACATACCTCCTAATCCCAGGTAAGGTAATCTCCCTCATGGGGATTCAAATGATAACAAGCATACACAATCACCTTACCCTCCTACATCACCTAACCCAACACCTGAAGTAACACAAAGAATGGTGAAAACCTATTCCCTCCTTAAGAAAAGTAAAGATAGGAGCTGACGTAAATAATTCTTGAGCTTTTTGAAGCTCACCACCCAAGCATCAAACTATAGAAAGGAAATCATCTTTTAAGTCAATTTGGTCCATTGTGTTGCAATAGATGAAAAACCCTCAATAAAATGCTGAAAGTAACCATTCAAACCAATAAAAGTCTAAACTTTTGTAGGGGAATTATGTCTAGATCAATCACAAATCGCTTTAATCTTTGTCGGATCAACTATAAGACCATCCTTAGTCACCATATCACCAAAGAAAAAGACCGAATCCAACAAAACCTCACACTTAGAGAACTTAGCATACAACTTCACATCCCTCAGTCTTTGAACCATAATCTACAAATGCTCTTCATGGGAAAAATCAATATATCATCTATAAATACAATGGTAAAGAAGTTAAGATGTAATTGAAATACCCAGTTCATCAACTCCATAAATGCGGTTAGGGAAATAGTTGGACCAAAAGACATGGCGAAGAATTCATGATGACCATATCGAGTTTTAAAAGTTATCTTCAAAATATTCAAAGCTCTAATCCTCAACTGATGATCCCCTGATCTCAAATCAATCTTCAAAGACACTGAAGCACCCTTTAGTTAATAAAACAAATCATCAAGACAAGGAAGAGGATGCTTATTCTTAATTGTCAACTTGTTAAACTACCAATAATTAATACAAATATGCATAAACTCATCTTTTTTCTTCAAAAATAAGATAGGCACACCCCAAGGTGATACAGTAGTTTGAATAAATCCCTTATCTAATAACTCATGCAACTGACCTTTTAATTTACTTAACACTGCAAGGGCCATCCCCTAAAGAGAAATAGAAATAGGTTTGGAGACTGGCTTAATATTAGCATCAAAGTAAATATCATGATGCGAGTGTGTACAAGGAAAATCCTTAAGGAAAATATCTATGAACTCATGGATAATACAAACAGAATCCATGAAAGAAGGTTAAAAACACTAATATCATGAATATAATCAAAATAAGACAAATATCCCTTCTCAACAAAGCGATGATCCTGAAGGAAAGATATAACTCAATGGGGACCCAAATAAGACACACCCTTCCAAGCTATCCTTAGGACACTCGATGAAGCTAAGGTTAAAATCTCAACATCACAATCTAGGACAACATAATAAAGAGCTAACCAATCCATACCCAAGATAACATCAAAATCTATCATATCTAGAACAGTCAAATCATCCCAAGTATCATGCCTAGCAAAAGTCATAATACAAGATTGGTACAATTGATCCACCACTAAAGATTCCTCTACATAGGTGGATACATGGATAGACATTGAAAGAGGCTTACTAGAAGAAATAAAACATAAATTAGAATATACAAACATATAGGAGAAAGTTGATCCCAAATAAAATAAGATAGATGCAGATAAAAAAACAAATAGGGTTGAACCTATGATGACTACATTGAAAGGCTCTTTCTCTGGTCTAGCGGGTATAGCATAGCACTATCCATGACCATCACGTGAGTAGTGTCCCCATTAATGCCACCACGGATGCTACTATCTCTGTCTCGTGTACCTCTAGTAGAAACTCTACCTCTCATAATTGTTAGAGGAGTAGCTTTGAAGCCATGGTGGGGACAGTCCTTGGCTAAATTGGAAACTTTATCAGACACATAGAAAACTCTACGGCCCAACTCAATAGGAGCAGGTATGGCTAGTCTAGAACGATTACCTAAAGATAGTGAAATAGAAGACCCACTACCTAAACCATAAAAGGTTTCCTGCACTTCTGTACCATGATATCATAGAAGCCTCTAGAATTACTACCTTGAGGTATGTGACCTCTGAACTTACCTTGATAGGACAATCTCTTACTTCTCCCTGAAACCCATAAAGAATAAGCTCAGTCATCTTAGCATAATCCACTATACTCTGAAATAATGCCCCATACACTATCATCTATGTCATACAAAGCTAAAGCAAAACATCCAACCCCTCCATGCTCTATTAAATCTTCTCAAAGTTGGTGGAAATACTTGTATAAGAATATCTAGAAAATGCATAAAAGTATGCATCATACTCCATAACAGTCATATACACTTGCTTCAGGTGATCACACTTGTCTTTCATTTTATCCCTCAAAATATATGGCCAAAACCTATCCAAAAATGCCTCATCAAATTGAACCCAAGTCATCTCTAGAGAATTGTAAGGTATGAAACTAACAAATGACCTCTACCAATCTTTGACTGTATCTCTTAGATTATAAGTAGTATTAGCTACCCCATGCAACTCAAGCAAACAAAATTAATCTAACTTCTCAAGGTATTAAATCAAGAAATCATAAGAATCCTCTCCTACAACACCACTAAACAAAAAGGACCCAAAAGAGTGAATATCTCAAACCACTTCTGATCCTCAGAACACAAAAGTATAATTCTGATAATAAGAAGAATAGTAAATTTGGTTGGCTAAGATACCACCTAAGAATTACATGGATGGAGGTCAAACTCCTAATCTCAGAATACCAGACTTAGATATTTATAGAGATGGAGAAATAACCCTCAGATTCTGTGGATTACCACAAGCAAATATCAGCACTACTAGAGGGTCCACACTTAGAATCATAGGAACATCATTACCAGACTCTACCACATAGTAAGGTATAATACTAAGAACTGGAGGAACACCAGGTTAAATAAAAAGAACGCCATCCAAATAGGTTAGTAAGTGAATTAATAACCCATAAAAGACTAAGGTAGAAGAACTATATGACTAGAGTAGGCCTCATATCTCTAGCATGCTCAACCCGAGGATCATGGAAGAGTCCTCTAGTACTACCCACGGATGAGCAAATCATTATACCCATCCATTATCTTGGGCCCATCCACGTTTTACAACTCATACTCTAGAAAAAGCCCCATTCTCAAAAGATCTACATGATAGAAAACCCAAAAAAGGAAGTTTCCTAAAAATATCTTATAGCCTCTCAAAGATAGATATAGATGCTTATGTACCCATCCATGAGACTCTACTAGACACCTTGTTCTTACACTGATAAGACTAATGAAATTTTTCTGCTCTGGTACCAATTTATCAAAACACAAAAACCAAGGGTCATGTTAGCATCACTATAAGTGTTGGCAAGTAAACCAATATCCCAAACTTATATGAAAAGGGAAATCAATACCAAAACCTAAGTCAAGACTCCTAAAAGGGAGTTGAAACACACATAGATAATAATAGAAGAAAAAAAAACCAATGATACCATATAATATCCTAATACTTGGTGTTATTGTATAAAAACTACTGAATATATCTTAAATGATAGTTATACAATAATAGACCAAAAGAATCATAATCTATCTTGAAATATAAAAAAAAATATGAAATAGATAGGAAGAGTTAGTAGATTAACTCTAGAAGCATAAATCATCCGCTACCTTGAATATACACCAAATACCTCCTGACTTAGCTATCATGCGGTGTATTCGTACCTGAATCTGTATTAAAAAGTTGCAGTAGGGTGAGTACTGTCCACTTATACTCAATAAGTATCATAGGCTGACTGAGAAACGTAGAAAATAAAGAATATAAAATACACACTATGAACATGTCACCTGCAATTAGAAAATTTCCTAAATGGTAGCCCACACCATATCCCCTAATAGTTCTACAATATACATAAATAATATACAAAAATATGATAAAGAAGTAGAAGAATACATGTATACTAAATATAATTATAGTGAAGGAAATACCGACAGACATATATAACATCAAGGAAAATAATACACCACAAAATCAGCATAATATGTATGAAATACAATGATGATGATGATATAATTCTTGAGGTTGTCACATAATGTAACACCCCAAGAGTACACCCTGGTCACCACAAAGTGCTTACTGTCTTAAGGGACCACAAGCTAAGCCATGAGCTGGTACCTCCTGTGAACAATGTATAATAATAACAAAATAATATATGTAAATTATCTGAAGATGCCATAAGGTTTAAATAATAAAGAATTTCTGAATCATGAATCTGGAAAATAATAACTATTTAAAAATAACTACCTGAAAATAATAAAATAAAGATAAACTAGACTGACTACCTGAAATGTCTAATAGGATTTAAAACTAACTAAATATAAGTTGATGGGACAGGCCCCAACTAACTCTAACTAACTACTGAATTGAAAGCAGGAAAATAAATAAAGTTTGCCCTTTAAATATGAGTACTTACCACTGCTAAGACTGATAATCTGGAAGGTCTATGCGCGATTCGAGAACTGAGTATCCGAACCTATGATATGATACATCATAGTGCAAGAAAAGAGTATGCGATCATTACTTTGAATGTACTGGTATGCTAAATAAGGTAAGCTAATAAGCATAGTTTCATGTGCATGAGTAATAACTAATTAATTAAATTGTATAATGTAAAGAATAGTATACATGAAATCTATAAATACTAAGAATGCATGACCAAGCATACTAAATATGTGATATCTTATGCTATGGTCAAGCATACTGAAACTAAATTACTTAACTGATTACCAAAATGAGACTATGGGAGCTATCATCTAACTGATATGCCCCAGTGAGTAATTTAGGGTCCAACCTGTGACCTCAAGTGAAAGGGTGTCAGTATCGTGCCACGGGTACTAACACCGGCTGTTTGGATCCACTAATATTCTATCCCAAAGGACTAAAGGTGTCAAGCCTAAACTAACGGGTGATTCCTGAGAGGTAGTCAAGACTAAATTGATGGGTGACTCCTCAAATCCTTTGTTGGTAATATAGTTATGGAGTACAGGGACTAATACTAACAACTCTACCTATCAGACGGGGAAGATGCTTCCCTGCACTTGTTCGGTGCTAAATCCGCTTCCCTGCACTTATTCAGTGCTAAATCGTACTCCTAACTGAACTGACTCGAGATATTTAACTGTTCTAGGTTTAACTGATTATGATGACAGACTAAACTGATAATGCTCATGACATATTTTAAGCTATTCTGAAGATACTTAGATTAAGTAAATAGCTGATGACTGAGTAAACTAATAATGCTCATAACATATTCTGAAGTTATACTGAAGATACTGAGACTAAGTAAACAACTATGTTTATTGGTCTTTACAACCCCCAAGACTAGATGGCAACAATTCCAAAATAGACCTAAAATTTTAAGGACATAATATGAAAACATTTACTCAAAGTTCATTCTTATAGGTATTTCATCAAACACTTGATATACGTAGTTTAAGTTAAGCATGGGAATAATATAAAGCTTGTAGCAACAACATTATTTCAATAATTTCAATCAGCAAATAACATTATTCAAATAAGTAGGGCTTAATGACAACAACAATTTCATGCAAACATGGTATAAAATCAAGATTCATGGGGTTTCATGGTTAAAATCATAATTAAAATCACAATAACTTGTAAAAATCATAACTTTAAAGTTGAAATTAGATTCTTGGACTCCATGGATTAAAGGGACCCATGGATGAATACTTAACACACCTGGGTTGATGAATTCATGAGAGTTCTTGGGGTTTTTCTTGAGATTTGATCTTGAACCTTAAAGTCTAGGATTTTGTTCTTGAAAGATGATTAATATCTTGAAGAGGATATGTGAGTAATAGGGATCATAATTCCCCTTTAGGGTTGTAATTATGTGTTTTGGATGAATTTGGGGCTTTGGGAATGACCAAATAGTCCCTGGAAAATTAAGTCGCGGACTGGAAATACTTATTTTGGGCTCCAGTGCACTGCAGTGCTATCGTGTTGCCGGACGGTGCAATGCTTTGCTATCGTATTGCACCACTAGCAAAGAACAATTACAAATTGGAACCTTCACACGATGCAGTGCCATCGCGGTACCCCACTAAATATGAATTTAATCGTTTGCATAATGCAAAGTTATGGCGGTGTTCCACTGGAAAAGGATTCACGTGAATTTAGCCATCACCTCGATGCGTCCTTATCACATTGGACTAGTGTTTTCACTAAAAGCTCCATAACTTCTGACCCGAGTATCAGATTTAGGAAAAATTGGTATTATTGGAAAGACAATTTAAATTCCTACATCTTGGTGGGTCTTGAAATGGAAAATTTCAAGTAGAGCAAAAGATATGCCTGTTTGAAGTTGACTTTTGCAACATACATCCCGAAAACTCAATCGGTAAGGGATGTTTTGATTCTCCTAATAGCTGGGAGTTATTTGGAGGCCTTAATTACATCAAACTAACTCATAAAAGCATCAAGGAACTATGATATACTATGCATGAGATTGAATCATGGATCTTGTATTGGTTTGGATTATTGGGGTATTACACATCACCCCCATAAACACCTACTGATCTATGCTACCGAGGAAGGAAACATGGGGTTTTTACAATCCATATACAATCCAATAACAAATAAAAATATCCATGACTCATCTCCAACACATCCCCCAGTAGAGTGTCTATGAAAAAGTTGCAAGCCAGTGTTTTTAGTATTTCAATAGTGGTACCAATGTTTCATAAGTGTATATCATATGAGGATGTAGTGCTCACAACCAACTAGAATGACAATTTCCTAAGCCAACCAATTTACCCACTATGTGAGCCTAAAACCACTTGGTATGTGAACAATCCATGAATCGAATGTAATAATATGCTAATAAGGTGAAACAAACAATACTATGCCATTTATACCACATAAAATCAATTTTAGATGTTTCCCTAGGAAGATACCATCAATATACATTCATCAGGCCAACAACATCATAGAAACCTCCGTATGATCACATATAGAACATAATGTCTTAATACGACCAAATAACAATAACATAGGTCACCACATAGGCACAACAGAGTATTAATAGTCATTTCCACGATTAGTCCCCACTTTCTTAACATGATTTTATATCAATATTAACTGCCTAGTGCAATCTAAAGAAAGTTAAGTCATAACATACCTCAAATGTTGTATACCAGTGCAAAAAATCCTTTAACACCCAAAACTCACCATACAAATGGACCCAGACTCAAATAAAATAGATAACAATAAAATCTATGCATTAAAAGAAAGTTGATGATTCCTATATTGCCCATTTATACATCGTGGTCAAATTGGACGCCTAAAATGAGTTTTAAAAAAAGAAAGTTAAAATTAGATTTTTTGTCATAAATAATATTTCCCATGATTAAGGAACTCATAAAAGAAAACCCAAGTAAAAATGAGTTGGAATTGGGGTTTAAATCGATAAATTTCTAATTTAGGCCTTTCTGGGCGAAAATCCCCAAATTACATTTTGGATCAAAGTTTTAACAATGTTTAAATGAAAAAAAATCAAAGAAAAGTAGCTAAAATAGGGTTTTGGAGCTTACCCAAGCTTTAAAATAGAAGAAATTAAAATCCCAAGCTCTAAGTCTCAAAAATGCTGAAAATTTGCAAAAATAGGGGACGTAACCTACCGAGGCATTGCTTAAGTGACTACCAGTCGCTTAAGCAGCCATCACATAAGCAACTTGGCAACCTTTACACGATAGCCGCCTTGTCGCATAAGCAACTAGTTTTTCACCTTAACGACATTGACTTCGGCTAGCCTGGTATCGCTTAGGGGGAAATTTCGCAATCAAGATAAGTCGCTTAAGTGACCAAAGTCTTGCTTAAGAAGGATCCATCTAAGTGGTGCACCAGCTGGAGAGTTGGAAAATTCCAAATCTTGACGAACCCCTCAGGATTCATTAAAAATATTAAGTATGTGAATAAACTATGCTACTAGACTAAATTGGATGCTTCAAACTCAATGGTGATATCAGATTTTTGAAAAAATGTTGCGTGCACAAAGTTGACCAACGAAAGCTAATTTCACAACTGTCTAAATCAGGGTCAAAATGAAATGTAAAGGCTATAAAATCACACAAACCATGTTACCAATCTAAAATTGATGTTTCAAATTTGCTTGCATGGTTCGTTTTGTCATTTGATAAATAGATCAATAAATATTGACCAAAGTCAACTATAAAGTCTTTATAACCATCAAAAATCATAATCTCTCTGAATAGCAGTAAAATGCATTGGGAATTATGCCAATCATCCCGACACCTTATAAATCAAATAAAGCAATCATAGGGAGAGGTAAAATGGTCAAATCAGACATAAATAAATAAGTCACATAAAATACGAAAAATTAGGTCATTACATGGTGACAATCAAAAAATACTAAGGAACACATGCATGTTCAAGTAATGATCCAATGCATGCCAAGATTATATTATTAGAAAATATCAAAATTTTTTGTCTTCTACCTTAATAAATCACTCAATTTTGAAAATATTTGAGTGATTTATCTCAATTTGATTTTCTTTAATCAATATGAAATATTTAAATAAGAGAGACAAATTATATGCTAAGTAAATTCAATCATCCTTAATGAGAATTTATTAGATGAGAATTAACACCCTAAATTCATGCTAATTATCTTCCCAACCACACATTTTTTCAAGCTTAATTTAAAGTATATGGATGAGTGCTAGGGTTAGATAATCTGTTTTACACTTTCAAGAACGATATTATAAAAACAAATTAAGAAGTCACTTAATTATGATCAAGAATTATTCAAAATATAAGCACAACAAAGAAAACCCATAGAGAAGATTCACGTTTTTGGGTACAAAACTACTATGAAAAAATATTCAATGCCTAAAGAATAAGAGAAAGAAAGAATATAATAAATCCATTTTGTCACAACCCAAATTAAAAGGTTGTATGAGCACTTATTCTATTCTAACTTGATAAAACAATCCTTTCTTTCACAATCATATTAAAGCAACATTTATTTGATCAACAATATTAAATCAATTAATGCAATTGAAAACTTACAAACATAATTAATCCATTAAAAATCATTACAACCTTTTAATATGATTATGTAAATTTTTACTCGAAGGACCTAGTCTAGACATGTACGAGAGCATGTAATACTGAGAAAGGATAATGAAATAAAATACCCAACTTCTTCTGAAGGATGATATATGCTAAATTTGATAATCAGTACTTGAAACGTCAAACCAGAAACATTAGTCAATCTACAATGAACCAACATACCAAAAAGGATGTTACAAGAGTAGTATAAGTCACCACAGGTATTGGTAGGCATAATTGACCGACTAAACTTAGTTCATAAAACACCATATACGAATCAACAAATGTCATGAACAAATCTAATACAACCAATTTATCCCTTGATTCCTTTCTATTTATACAACTATCTCAATAAGTCGGAAGATTACAATTATTGTTTTTTCTAATTAGATCATAGAAGATACCACTCCCTCTTCTGCTTCACTTTCAATAAATTAATGTAACGCCCCGAGTCTGTACCCCGGAGTTACATGATGCTTACAACCCTAAAGGACTTCAAGCTAACCCATGACTGGTACCTATCTTGATCACTGAATAATAATACTGAAATAATATGGAAGTTAGACTGAAATACCAGAAGGTTCATAATCTAAATACATCTGAAAACTATATGCTGTATGAACTAATCTAGTATGAAAAGCCTTTAACTGAACTGTCTGAATGTGGACTTGATGGGACAAGCACAAAACTAACTTCAATGAATAAAAAACTAAATCTAATATAGTACTAAAATAAAAGAATATCCTTAATACACGAGGACTCACTACTGAATCTACTGCTACTGACTGAATTTGGATAAGCGCGGTCAGGAACCTGAGCATTTGAACCTATGATTTGAGATATCTTAGAACTAAAAAATGGTATGCAATCAGTATGTGGAATGTACTGGTATGCTAGATGAGGTAAGGCTAAAATTTATGGGTTCATATGCATGAACAATAACAGACTTAGTGATATGAATGTAACTGAATGAGAGTACTTGGATAATTGGAGCTACTGTAAATAACGAATATGTGATACCATGCAATACATATATACTATGTTTGAGATTTATACTAAAATTGAGCACTGAGTTCTAATAACAAAGTAACTGATATCTGAGATTACTGGTAATAGAATTACCAATAACAGGGTTATCGATAACTGGGTTACTAATAACTAGGTTAGTATTATTGGCAAACCTAATTCTGTAGAATAGAATTGAGTTTTATACAGAAGACTAAAACTAAAACTATGGGAGGTAATTATTTAACCGAGATGCCCCTGTCTGAATTGATTAGGGTCCAACCTATAACCTAAGTTGGAAGGGTGTCATTACCATGCCATGGGTAAAGAAAGTGACTGTGTTGATCCACTGAAATATTGTCCTGAAGGACTAAGGGACACCCTCTACTGGCAGGTTCCTGACGAGAGTGGTATTACACTCAACTTGAAGGTAAACAACTTATCAACCCTCAACTGGCGGGTTTATATCTCTACCTATGCTGGCTACATAGTTCTGGAAAGGAAGGATTACACTCTCTACTAACAAGTGAGCCCCCTTCTATGGGTTCTCTTGGTGATGAATCCTACTCCCAACTAAATAACACTGATTATTAGACCCAACTGAATTGGACAGAGTTTCACTGACTTCTGTAACTAAATGAGTTCTACACTTTGTGACATTACTGAGACTATTTTGTAGCTACTGTGATCTAGGTAAACAACTAGATTTTTTGGGCATTAAATACCCCAAGGACTCGATACCATCATAGTAAAACATGGCATAATCTTCAAGGAATACTAGCTAGTCACTTAGTTATGAGTCATTCATTATCATATTTTTTCAAACACTTGCAAGCCAGTAACTTATACATGAATGGGAACACATGCTAATATGTCATGATTGCACTAATCAATTCACATATGAATTCGATCAAACACTTGGCGAGCATGATTATTTCACGTAATAATAAACATATAAAAATATCATTGCTAACTTGTAAATTCAAGGATTTAACATGAGAATCACATAACTCATCACACATGCTATTTTATATTCATAAAACTTATAATTAATCATGGATTGAAGACCATATAAAAATACACATATGAACACGATCCAATTCAACCATGTAATTCATTAAACCTCAATCTTGTACTTTGAAAAAGGATCCTTGGGCTCCACGGGTGGGAAGGACCCATGGATGAACATCTAACATACCTGGGAGGTTTAATTCTTGAATTTTCTTGAAATTATTCTTGATTCTTGAAGGCTAGTGTTTTAATAAATAGAAGAGAGATTGATCTTGATTTAAGGGAAATTGAGCAAATGATGATCTAATTAGGTTATTAGTGGTTAAAGACCTAAATTCCCTTGTAAAGTATAAAATTTTTGTCTTTGAAAATCCCAATTTTGGCTTTCAGCATGATCCAGTGGCATCGTGGTATGATACTGGATTTTTTTACTAGTGTAGTCCAATGATGAGTGCGAAAATATACTTTAGCATGACGCGGAGGTATCGTGGAGCCACACTAGAAAGTGACAATTGCAAAATAGCACTCTGGCGCGATGCTCTATTATCACGTTGACATAGTGGTAAAGGCCAATTGGGAACTAGAACTTCACTTCAATGCGCTGGAATCACGGTGTCTCACTGGAAACTGATGAATGTGATTTTGGTCCTCATCGTGATGCGATAGTTCTCAATTTGACATACTTTTCACTAAAATTGCCATAACTTCTCACCCGGTTATCAGATTTGGGAAAAATTTATTTCGTTGGAAAGGTGACTGAATTTCCAACACAATGATGGGTCTTAATCTGGGAAAATTCTGAGTATTTTTAAAAGTATGTATAGGAATTATCATATACTTAGAGCTAAACTAAGCTAGGAAAATATGGTGTATTACAATATCTCCCCCTTGGGAACATTCATCCTCGAATGAGACTGATCAAGATAAGAAATACTGATAGAATAAGTTTACATACTATACATGCATAACTAAAGCATGATTACATGACTGAAACTATTGATAAACTGAGTTTTCATACTGAGACATGATTACATTGCTGAACTAATTCATGAATACATAACTATCATGAAGATGATAAGCAATGGTATTGATACCAAGTTTGTAACTGTAAATGAATATGGAACTAAATAAATTTTAAAAAAGACTTTTACCTCAAGCTTAGTCTGAGTTTGTAGAGAAGAGGTGAGGATAATTTATCTGTATATCTGCTTCTAATTTTCGAGTAGCTCCCTCAATGAACTGGTTCCGCCAAAGAAATTTGACCAAGGGAACTTCTTAGTTCCTTAATCTACGAATTTGACGATCTTGGATTTGAACTAGAACCACTTCAAAAGAGACACCATTCTAAATATCTACTCCCTCTAAAAGGACTACAACTATTGGGTCACCAATGAATTTCTTTAGCAAAGAGACATGGAATGCTGGATGCACTGAAGATTAGTATGAAGGCAACTAAAGCTCGTCAGCTACCTTTCCAAAACGGCTGAGGATTCTACAAGGATAGACATATCAAGGAATGCACCTCCCCTTCATGCAAAGCCTCTTCATTTCCATCATGGGAAAGATTTTTTGGTACAAAAAAAGCCAATCTCACACTCGAGATCCTTTGTCATCACATTTACTATGACTTTTGTCGACTTTGGTCTGCCCTGAGCTTTTCTTTGATCAGCTGAACCTTCTCTAAGGTATCAGACACCAAGTTGGACCCTATTAATACGACCTCAGCAACCTCAAACCAACCAATTGGAGATCTACATGTCATACCATAATTCAATCAATAGCAAGTGGTCATCCCAACTCCTTTTGAAACTAACAATGCATGCTCTTAACATATCTTCTATGGTCTAAATAGTCATTTTTTCTTGAATATTTGTCTGAGGGTGAAAAGTTGTACTAAGGTTAATTAGTTACCAAGACCTTTTTGGAATGCTTTCAAAAAATAAAAGGTAAACTGGGTACCTATATCTGAAATGATAGATACCGGGACTCTAAGTAACCTGTCCAACTCTCTGATATAGAGTTTGGCATAGTCCTTGGATAAAAAATAAGTATGAAGTGGCAAGAAATGAGCAAATTTGGTCATCCTGTCTACGATAACCCAAATCAAATCATGCTTATGGTCAGTACGAGGAAAACCCATCACAAAGTCCATGTTCACTTCTTCCCATTTTTTTGTGGGATACTAAACTCCTCCATGGACACACTAGGCTTTTGGTGCTCAAACCTAACCTGTTGACAGATAGAGCACTTAGCTACAAACACTACGACAGCCCTTTTCATCACACTCTTGCAATAGATCTCCCACAAATCGCAGTACATCTTAGTGGCCCCTGGATGAATCATGTATTGCACACCTTATTCTTCTACAAGAATTGGTTTCCTTAACTCATAAACATACGACACACAGTATACCCTGACAATGCAATACACCATCTCCTCCTTAGGAGAAAAGCTTTACTTTCTGATCTCTATCTAACTTTTTTAACTTAACTATCCTAGGACCTCTATCCTACTTTTTCCTTACTTAGGAAACCAGGGATGATTCTAAACTATTCTGCATCCACATATTACCTTTTAGCTGAATCAACTAAGCGGAAAACTAGTTGAGAAAGTTGATGAACTTGCTGAACTAACTTCTTCTTACTATTCTCAACTTGTGTAACAGTACCCATAGACAACCTACTGAGAGCATCTGCCACTACATTGGGCTTGCCTAGATAATACAAAACACTCTTAATATAATCTTTCAACAACTCTAACCACCTTCTCTGACGTAAATTCAAATCTCCTGAGAGAACACATACTACAATATTTTGTGATCTTTGAACACATAAACATACACCCCATAGAAATAATGCCTCCAACCTGAAGGTAAACACTATAACTTCTAATTGAAAATCATGGGTAGGGTACTTTTTCTTATGGGGCTTAATCTATCTAGAGGCATAGCCTATAACCTTACCTCTCTATATTAGGATACAATCAAAGCCTACTCTGGATGCATCACAGTAAACAACAAACCCTTTTAACCATCTCGTAACTTCAAAATTGGGGCTGTAGTGATTCAAGTGTTTAACTCTTGAAAACTATTCTCGTAAGAATCTGGCCACTGAAAATCGAATTTATTGTTAGTCAATCTAGACATTGGGAATGTTATGATGAAAATACTTTATCAAATCATCAATAATAGCCAGCTAACCATAAGAAACTCCTAATATCTGATGGACAAATGGGTGTAGGCCAGTTTCTTACTGCCTCGATCTTTTGAGGTTCAACTCTAATGACATCACTAGATGCTACTGACCTTATCCATAATTTAAACTTAATGAATTTGGAAAATATCTGATGGGCTTTGAGAGTTTGAAGTACCATTCTGAGGTGATCTGCGTGATTATTCTTGCTATGGGAGTTGACAAGATTGTCATCGATCAAAAATATAGTGAGCATGTCCAAATACTACTAAAACACGTGATTTATTAAGTCCATGAAGGCTACTGGGGCATTTGTGAGACCAAACGACATGACTAGATTCTAGAAGTGACCATACTGGGTTTTGAAAGTTGTTTTCAGAATGTTACATTGCCAACTCTGACTTGATGATAGCTTGACCTGAGGTCTATCTTAGAGAATTAACTGGCGTAGTGAAGTTGGTCAAATAAGTCATCTATTCTAGGAAGTGTGTACTCATTGTTGACTGTGACTTTTTTCAACTGACAGTATTCTATACACATTCTGAGTGGATAGTCTTTCTTACGCATGAATAAGACTGGTGTACACCATGGAGAAATGCCAGGTCTGACGAACCCCTTGTCCAAAAGGTTCTTTAACTATTCTTTTTAATCTCTGAGTTCTGCTAGTGCCATTTTATTTAGCGGAATAAAAATAGGCTGAGTGTCTAAAAGAAGGTTTATTTCAAAGTCGGTTTCCCTTTTGGAAGGAACTCCGGGAAGATCATCGGTAAATATGTTTGAGACTTTATTTACTACTGAAACTAACTCAAGACTAGAAGTCTCTAAACTAGAGCTTTTGACTCACACAGTATGATAGAGACATCCCTTGGATATTAATTTTCTCACTCTAAGGTATGAAATTAAATAACCCTTAAGCATTGTGGTACCTATCCTCCATTTAAGGACATGTTCATTTGGAAATTAAAAATAAATAACTTTGCTCAAACAGTCAACTGAGGCATAGCATGAGTGGAGCCAATCCCTGCAAAGAATGATGTCAAAATACACCATCTGTAACACTACTAAGTCTATTAAAGTTACTTTCTAAGATATCATAATCAGAAAGTTCTTGTATACCCATCGGGCTATGATAAAATAACCTACTAGGGTAAAGACTGAGAATAGTTCAGTTAAGATTACTGGTCAGACATTAAAGTTGATTGCTATGTAAGGAGTTACAAAATACAAAGAAGTTACTAGATCTAATAATGCATAAACTTTCAAATAGAAGATCT
Organism: Capsicum chinense; assembly: GCA_026120095.1. NCBI lineage: Eukaryota > Viridiplantae > Streptophyta > Magnoliopsida > Solanales > Solanaceae > Capsicum > Capsicum chinense. Next base: position 144,356,347 of record JAPEIP010000002.1, on the reverse strand, counting down.
ATAACGTAACAGTAACTGTATGAGGAGAGCTTTACTAATCTTATCGAGACTGAAGTGCATAAAGCCTATTTAAGCGTTGCCCATTGGAGGCACTAGAAATGGTAACCTACTTATTTAGGCCACCGAATTGTGCTGGGAGACAATTATATTGACCCTCTGAACCTGACTGAGGAAAATCTCTAGTTCTATGACCTAGCTTTCCACACCTGAAACATACATCATCGCAAGCTCTACAGAGACCCTGATGGTTTTTGCCATATTTCTTGCAAAGAGGATTTGATCAAGGAGTACTGATACTTCCTAGAGAATTAGATCCTTATGCCCTATCTTTCATACCATTTCATAACTTAGGTAATGAAACACTGGCTAAGGATAGAGCAGGAACTGAAGCGTTCAATAGAAACTAAGAATGATTAATGCCTTTTTACTTAGGCTGGGTGAAACTGAATTACCGGTTCTAGCTCTCTTATTTTCCCTCTATCTCTCCTTATTCATAGCCTCTTATATTTTTTGAGCATATACCATTAGCCTAGATATTTCTATCTCTTTAATTAACATCACAATTTTGCACTCCTTAACAATACTATGTAACACCCAAGACGTGAACTTATTTATCCTGGACCTATTGTCTGCTACTACATGGGGAGCATACCTGGCTAACTGAGTAAACTTGAGGGAATATATTTCACACTCATGTTTCCTTGGCTGAGATTGATGAACTCTAACACCTTGGCTTCCCTAAACTCTAAGGAAAAGAATTTATGTAGAAAAGTAGTAACAAACTCTTTCCATTCTATGGGATCTGCATATGTGCCCCTTTCTACCTTCCGCTGCTTAAGCCATGTATAGGCTATATTTTTTCACTGTATGGTATCCAACTCTATAATATCACTAGAAGTCACTCCCATAATATCTATGACTTTCTATACCTGATCTAGAACTCCTGTGGATTCTCTTCAGACTTAGATACTGAAAATAGGGGAGGATTTATTTGGGTGAAGTCCTGAATCCTAGATGTAGTAGTATTAGCCATTTGTTAGCTTGAACGACAGTTGACCATTCATTTTAGGATGATACAAAATGGGCTAGACTGGTGAATGCAGCTCTAAATTCTGCAGTGGAGACATGCACGTCCAGGGGATTTGCCTGAATATGTGTAGTTACTGGCTGGTTTCTTATTCTTCTTTCATTGGTCTTTTTAGGAGTCTTGATATGTAAATGGAAGGAAAAGATAAATTAGACTGAGAGTTTAACTTGAGCTCATGCTCACTCAAACAATATAAATACTGAAAAGAGGGAAACTTTCCTAAAAACGTCGCGTAGCCTCTTGCCTATTAGTATGGTGCACTTTACTCTCATGCACAAGACTCTACATGACATGGCTTTCAGAATCCCTAGGACAGTATTGAAACATATTCTCTGATACCAAGTTTGTAATTCCCAAGTCTGCAACCTGGACGTTACACAGTGCTTACGACCTCGAAGGACCACAAGCTAACCCATGACTGGTACCTATTATGAGCACTGAATATTAATACTACAATAATGCAGAAGTTAGGCTAAAATGCCATAAGGTAAATAATATGAATACTAATAAATATAACAACTGATAATAATATTTTAAAATTGAATATTATCTAAACTAGTTGTAATACCCCGAGAAATTTTTTGTTGAAATTTTGTGCGTAAATGTGTTGGGTTCAATCTTCTAGGATGAATTATAATTTTTCCATGTGGAATGTCTTAGATTATGACCCACCATTACGTAGAGTATCAAAAAAATTTTCCAACGATATATGGATCATCCAAAACAGACACCCGAGCGACGAGTTATCAACATTCCGATCGAACCATGAATTGTAGTGAACAGTAAAACATACAGGAAAAAGTACTGAGGTGTGGCGTATTTTTTCTCCAAGTTTAAATGATCATAACTCATTGTACATAGTAATCTGGGTGATGTACTATATTTAAACGGAAAGCTCTGCGAGTCCTCTTTCCAATGAAATTGGTTTCATCCAGTTTGTCTATCGGAGCAAAAAGTTATGGTCGATCTACTTTAGCCTATCGTACACAATGATCTGGGTGAGAAACTATGTATCAATGGAAAGATATGAGAGCCCTCTTTCTAATGAAATTGGTTTCATCTAATTTGGATATCGGAGTATAATTTTATGGTTGATCTACTTCTGACCATCAAAATAGTCCACCAACTGACATATTGGAGAATTATTCGATTTTTTAGGGGCATTTTGGTCATACTCCCTCACCCAAAATCCATCCAAACCCTATATTAAAGTATATTAGAAGCATTATATGTTATATTTCATCAAATTCCCTCAAAAAGAAAACCCTAAGCTCCTACATCCAACTTCAAGAGCCTCCAAAGTTCACTATTAATTCTGTAAACTTTTTAAAGATTCCAAGTTCCTAGTTCAAGAACTCCAAAAACTATCATTCAAAGGCACGATTAACATCTCAAAAATGAGTATCGATCTAAAGTTTATCATTCAAGGTATGTGGGGTTTTTCAACAAGAACTCTCTTTCGTTCTTGTGCCCAAAAGTAATTTTCTTTACAAAGGCATTATTTTAATTTTATTTTTACAAATTTGAAGCATGAAACCATATCTTATGATGATTATTATGAAATCTTTATGTTTATGCTTTTGAAAGATGAATTTACATGTGTGGAGATATAAAGCATGAATCTTAAGCGATATTTGTCATGATTTTGATATTTGGGTCATGAATCCCCATTGGAAATAATGTTTTTTTGAGAAAGTTTGTGTTATAAGAACGTTCATGTTGAATTTTTTAGATATTTTGAATGATTTGACCTTTTGGTCTTAATGGAGTTGTTTTGAACTCGAGTATGAAAGTAATCTACAGTGTGGTTAATTTTGATAGAAGGGAAGCAGGATTGCTCCCGATGTATGTTTATATATTACTGAAATTATTTTTCTATGGATTGTCTTTGAAATGATTTGAGCTAAGTCCAGCAAAAATCTTTAGCACCGAGTGGGAGGTATAAAGTGACCTTACTTCCCTAGAACTACGTGCCCCTGTAGGAGTGAGCCTGAGGCTGATTTATATAGTGATCACTAGTTTATGTGGATTTGATATCGATAGTCCTACTCTAATGGCAAGGATAAGATGGCTCTCCCCAATGTGGGTTTGACGTTGGACTCCATGTGGCTCACATGGTTTATGTCGGTTATAGGATCTCCCAGTATGTATTTTCTTGTGTCTATGGTGAATGGTGAAGTAATTTGAAAGTGTAATTATGAAAGTTATTCTTTCGAAAGATTTAAATGATATTTACATTATGAGAATTGATATTCGTGAGGAACTGAAAGTGATTGAAAAATTATATGATGACTCACATGTGTTATTGTACTTATTTCATCTTTTTATGATTATGATGATTTTCTTTGGGCTATGTGAGTCTTTCATACATCCTTCATATTTTGTATAAATATTTATGATGATGATGTTTATACAACAACATACACCCCCTTATACTAGGTTCCTTTCCATGGTACTAACCCATATCTTTGGATGTGGGCTAGGTTTAGATGCTTAGTTCCAGGTTCGACAGTGATTCTTTGGGCACGCTGTTCTACATCCTCTGTTGTGGTGAGTCCTCATGTACCAAGGATGTGATATCTGATGTTGGTTTCATGGAATTATTTACATTTCATAACTGAGTATGAGTCAATTGGGGCATATCTCAATGATTCCCTGGTTTTATTAATTCTCTTAGAGGCTTGTCATACTAGTATAGATGCTGGGAGTTGACTAACAAGTCATATTTTGTTATCTTTTTGAAATTCTGTTATTCTTGGATGATGATTACTCAATTGATATTTAAGGGTTATTTATGGAAACCCCGTTGATTTATGTGGAACTTAATAAAAATGGCTCAAAGGGTTAGCTTGGGGCTACTGATAGTCTCAAGCATCGTGTGATGCTTTGGGACCCATTTTTCGAGGCGTTACTAACATCGTATCAGAGCCTCAGGTTTAAGGTGTCCTAGGGAGTCTGACAAGCCGTATTAAGTAGAGTCTTGATCATCGGTGTGTAGCGCACCATATCTATAAGCAAGAGGCTATAAGACGTTTTATGAAAAAGTGTGATTCTTTCTTTTAGAAGTCTAGCATCCTTAAAGTGTCTCTCTCTACTATTGATTCATGCTCTCCTTTTTTAGAAATATGCCTCTATGTCGAGCGAGAAGAAATAATGATGGTCAGCAACCTCAACCCGCTAACCCATCAAATGAAAACGTGTCTCATGCTGAATTTTAGGCATCCTTTTAGGCGCTGGCCCAAGCTATTACTGTAAATATTTAGGCCAACCCAGCCCTGGCTCTACAGCAGTAGGGTGGTGATTCAGCTGCTGCCAGGATACCTGACATCATGCGGATAAATCCGCCGGAATTCTATGGGTCCAAGTATGATGAGAATCCATGGTTATTTTTAGAGAAGGTGCAGAAGATTACTCAGGTGATGCATGTATTTGAGGAACATGGTGTGGAGATGGTTGTGTATAGGTTAAAAGACCTTGCTTATGACTGGGTTGATTCTTAGAGAAAAGGTAGAGGTGAGGGAGCTGTCCCTACAACTTGGCAAGAGTTCCAGGATGCATTCCTGGATAAATTTTTCCTTTTGGAGATGAGGAAGGCGATGGTGGAAGTGTTTATAAACTTGCGATAGGGCTCTATGACTGTTAGGGAGTACTATCTAAAGTTCAATCAGTTGGGCAAGTATGCTTCTGACTTAGTCGCTGATAATCAAGCTAGTATGAGTAAGTTTGTGACTGGAGTGTCTAGTTATGTGGTTAAGGAGTGTAGGTCTGCTATACTGAATAGTGAGATGAATCTTTCTAGGCTGATGAATCATGCCCAACAAATTGAGACAGATAAGATTAAGGAGAGAGATTGAATGAGAGGGAATAAGAGAGCTAGGTCTGAGCAGTATGAACATGGTCAGACTAGATCACAGGGAAGGAGTCGCCCTTAGTATCAGGATCGTTCATCTATGCCAGCACCATCATCTTCTTGTCCTCCTATGCCTAGAGGTAGGCAAGAGCAAGGTAGCAGTTCATATGCATCCAGGTCCCAATATAGTGCTGGTAGTAAGCCAAATCATCTCTTGTATCCTAAGTGTGGTAGGGCTCATTTGGGTAAGTGTTGGGGTGAGAAGAGGGGCTATTTACGGTATGGTGACATGGGTCATAGAGTTAGAGATTGTCCACGGGATGGACAAGGGCATCGTGACTATTGCCCTCAGACCCAGACTCAGACTGTTAGTGCTCCAGTTCCAGCGACTCGCCCAGCCCCAGCTCAGGGCGTCTCTTCCAGCAATGATGGCGGGCAGCGCCAGAATAGATTCTATGCTTTACCATTCTGCAAGGAAGAGGAGGACTCTCCCGATTTTGTTACTGGTATGCGTCGTATATTTCAGTTTGATGTCTATGCTTTGTTGGATCCTGGATCCAGTTTTTAATATGTTACACCTTTGATTGCTGTGAATTTTGAAATGAGTCCTGAGATTATTCCTGAGCCTATCCTCGTTTCTACCCTAGTAGGTGATTCGATTGTTGCCCAAAAAGTGTATATACAGTTTCCTATTAGCATTCTTTATAGAGTCTTGTTGGCTAATCTGATCGAGTTAGACATGGTAGATTTTGATGTGATTCTGGGTATGGACTGGCTGTATTCTTCTTATGCCTCTATTGATTGTCGGACCGGAGTAGTCAAGTTTTAGTTTTTGGGTGCATCCGTGTTTGAGTGGTCTGAGAATTCTGTGTCATCCAAGAGTCATTTTATCTCTTACCTCAAAGCTAAAAAGCTTATTTCCAAGGGGTGTATTTACCATTTGGTTAGAATCAAAGACACTAAGTCTGAGACTCTACCTCTCCAGTCTATTAACATCGTCAATGAGTTTTTTGATGTCTTTTAGGATGATCTCCTAGGGATACCTCCTGATAGAGAGATAGAGTTTGGGATTGATCTTCTTTCTAATACTCAGCCCATTTCTACTCCTCCTTACCGTATAGCCCCTGTAAAACTTAAGGAGTTGAAAGAGCGACTCAAAGATCTACTAGATAAGGGTTTAATAAGGCCCAGTGTTTCTCCTTGGGGTGCTCCTGTGTTGTTTGTGAGAAATAAAGATGGCTCTTTGCATATGTACATTGATTATCGCCAACTGAATAAAGTCGCCATAAAAAATAAGTACCCGCTTCCGAGAATAGATGATTTGTTTGACCAATTGAAAGGTGCAAGTTATTTCTCAAAGATAGACCTTCGTTCCGACAATCATCAACTCAAAGTTAGGGAGTGTGGGATCCTAAAAACCATTTTCCGAACTTGTTATGGCCATTTTGAGTTTCTTATTATGTCTTTTGGGTTAACTAATGCCCCAGTAGATTTCATAGACCTTATGAATTGAGTGTTCAGACCATATCTGAATATATTTGTCATAGTGTTCATCGATGATATACTGGTGTACTCCCATAGTGAGGATGAACATTCTGATCATCTCCGAACTATCTTGCAAACCCTTAGAGATCACAAGTTGTTTGCCAAGTTCAGTAAGTGTGAGTTTTGTCTAAGGTCAGTT
>JAPEIP010000002.1:144332652-144345012 GCA_026120095.1 Capsicum chinense | reverse complement strand
ATTTGATATCAATAGTCCTACTCCGATGGCAAGGATAGGATGGCTCTCCCCAATGTGGGTTGGACGTTGGACTCCATATGGCTCACATGGTTTATGTCAGTTATAGGATCTCCCAGTGTGTGTGTCTTTCCTTGTGTCTATGGTGAATGGTGAAGTGATTTGAATGTGGAATTGTGAAAGTTATTCTTTCGAAAGATTTAAATGATATTTACATTATGAAAATTGATATTCTTAATGAACTGAAAGTGATTGTCAAATTATATGATGAGTCACTTGTGTTATTGTACTTATTTCATCCTCTCATGATTATGATGATTTTCTTTGGGCTATGCATGTCTTTCATACATCCTTCATATTTCTTATAAATATTTATGATGATGATGTTTATACAACTACATACACCCCCATATACTCGGTTCCTTTCCATGGTACTGACCCACATCTTTGGATGTGGGCTTCTTTTTCTCGAAATGTAGGTTCAGGTGCTCATTTCTAGGTTTGACACTGATTTTTCAGGCACGCTGTTCTACATACTCTGTTATGGTGATTCCTCATGTTTCGAGGACGTGATATCTGATGTTGGCTTCACGGAATTGTTTACATTTCATGACTGAGTATGATTCAGTTGGGGCATGTCTCAATGGCTCGCTGGTTTTATTGATTCTCTTAGAAGCTTGTCAGACTAGTATAGATGTTGGGAGTTGACTAACAAGTCGTATTTTGTTATCTTTCTGAAATTCTTTTATTCTTTGATGATGATTACTCTGTTGATATTTGATGGTTATCAATGGAAACCCCATTGATTTGTGTTAAACTGAATGAAAATAGCTCAAAGGGTTATCTTGGGGCTACTCGTAGCCTCAAGCACCTTGTGACGCTCTGGGACCTATTTTTCGGGGCGTTACACTACTCTAGTCTAAAAAGCCTATAACTGAATTATTTGAATGTGAAGTTGATTGGACAAGCTCCCAACTAACTACAACTAACAAAATACTGAATCTACTATAATACTGAAATAAAAGAATATCCTTGATAGATGAGGATTCACTACTAAATTTGTTGCTGCTGATTCAGTCTGGCTAAGTGCGGTCAGGAACCTGAGAGTTCGAACCTATGATATCAGACATCATGGCACAATAAAAAAGTATGTGATCAGTACATTAAATGTATAAGTATGCTAGATGAGGTAAGGGTGAAATGCATGGGTACATATGCATGAATAATAACTAACTAAGTGATATAAATATAAATGAATGAGAGTACATGGATGACTGAAGCTACTGTAAACATGAATTATGCGATATTTTGGATATACATATATACAGTGTCTGAGATTTATACTTTAACTGAGCACTGTGTTCTGATAACTGAATAACTGACATTTGTGAATACTGGTAATTAAATTACTAAAAATTGGGTTGTTGTTAATTGGGTTACTGATAACTGGGTTGCTATTACAGACAACACTGATTCTGTATAACTAGACTGAGTTATTTACTGAAGACTGAAACTAAAACTGTGGGAGGTAATCATCTAACCGACATGCCCCTCTCTTAAATAATTGGGGTCCAACCTGTAACCCCAGTTGGAAGGGTGTCAGTACCATGCCACGGGTACAGGCACTGGCTGTGTGGATCCACTGAAATATAGTCCTAAAGGACTAAGGGTCACCCTCTACTGGCAGGATCCCTAATGAGAGTGGTATTACCCTCTATTGGAATATAAATATCTTATCAACTAGCAGGTTGATATCACTACCTACGCTAGCTATATAGTTCTGGAATGGAAGGACTTCTACAATGGATTGCACCCTGTACTGACAGCCGAGCCCCCATTCGTGGGTTCGCTTGATGCTGAATCCTAGTCTTAACTAAATGACATCTATTATTAGACCAAACTGAGCTGGACTGAGTGTCACTGACTTCTATAACTGACTAAGTACTACTATCAATGATGTTACTGAGACTATTCTGTAGCTACTGTGATTTAGTTAAACAAATATTCTTTTTGGGTAATGAATACCCCCAGGTCTCGATAGTATCAAAAGTAAAACATGGCACAATTTTATAGCGTACTAGCTAGTCACTTAGTCATGAGTCATTTATTGAGACATTTTGTCAAACACTTGCAAGGCACGAACTTATACATGAATTAGAACACATTCTAATATGTCATTATTGTACTACTCAATTCACATAGGCATTCTACAAAACACTTGGTGAGCATGATTATTTCACATAATAATAAGCATATATAAATATCATGGCTACAATAATCAACTTATAAATTCAATGATTTAACATGAGTATCACATAATTCATCACCCATGCTATCTTAATTTCATAGAACTTATAATTATTCATGGATTGAAGACCATATTATAATACATACATAAACACAATCCAATTCAAACATATAATTCATAAAATCTCAATCTTGTATATTGAAAAAGGATTCTTGGGCTCCATGGGTTGTAAGGACCCATGGATGAACATCTAACATACCTGGGAGGTGCAATTCTTGAAGATTCTTGAGATTGTTCTTGATTCTTGAAGGCTAGGTTTTTTCTAATTAGAAGAGAGATTGGTCTTTATTGGAGGAAAATTGGGTAAATGATGATCTAATTAGGTTATTAGGTGTTAATAAATGTGTTTTGAACTAATCTGGGTTATGGAAAAAGACCTAAATTCCCTTGGAAAGAATAAAATTTTCATCTTTGAAAATCCTAGTGTTTGCCATGAGCCTCACTGGAAAGTGACAATTGAGAAATGACACTCTGGCACAACGCGTTGTTATCGCGTTGACACACTAGAAAAAGCAAATTCAAAACTAGGTCTTCACTACGATGCGCTGGAGTTGTAGTTTCTTACTACAAACTGAGGAATTCCATTTTCACCCTCACCGCGACGCGGTACTTTTCAATTTGACATACTTTTCACTAAAATTGACATAATTTCTCACCCGGATATTAGATTTGGGAAAATTTTGTATCATTGAAAAGCTGACTAAATTTCCTACATAATGATGGGTTTTAAGCTGAGAAAATTCTGAGAACTTTAGAAAGTACACATAGGAATTATCACATATTTACAGCTAAACTGAGCTCGAAAAATCTGGTGCATTACAATATCTCCCCGTTGGGAACATCCATCCTCAAATGAGACTGATCAAGCTCAAAAATACTGATAGATTAAGTTTACATACTATACATGCACAAGATAAAGCATGATTACATAACTGGAACAACTAATAAACTAAGTTTTCATGCAGAGACATGATTACATGGCTGAACTGATTCATGAATACATGAATTTTTTGAAGATAATATGCAACGGTACTGATACCAAGATTATAACTAAAACTTAACATGGAACTAAGTAATTCTAAGAAAGACTGTTACCTTAAGCTGTGTCTGAGTTTTCATGAAAGTGGTGATGATACTTGGTCCACATATCTGCTTCTTCTTCCCAAGTATCTCTCTCAACGGACTGGTTCCGCTAAAGAACTTTGACCAAGGGAACTTCTTTGTTCCTTATTCTATGGATCATACGATCATAGATTTGAATTGGAACCTCTTTAAAAGAGAGTGTATTTTTAATATCTATGCCCCCAAGGGGATTACAACTGTTGGATAACCAATGTATTTCTTTAGCAAGGAGACGTGGAATACTGGGTGTACTGAAGCTAAGTCTGAAGGCAACTCAAGCTCGTAAGCTACCTTTACAAAATGGCTGAGGATTCTATAGGGACCGACATATCGGGGACTGAGCCTTTTCTTCTTTCCAAACCTATTCACTCCCTTCATGGGAGAGATTTTTAGGTATACAAAATCGCCAGTCTCAAACTTAAAATCCTTTCTCCTCACATTTGTATATAATTTTTGTCAGCTCTGGGATGCCCTAAGACTTTCTTTGATCAGCTGAACCTTCTCTAAGGGATCAAATACCACGTTAGGGCATACTACTGTAGCCTTACCCACTATGAACCAACTAATTAGAGATCTATATCTCTTACCATAAAGAGCCTCAAATGGAGCCATCTGAATACAAGAATGATAGTTGTTGTTATATGCAAATTCACTCAATAGAAAGTGGTCATTCAAACTCCCGTTACAATCATCAATGTATGACCTTAACATAGCTTCTAGGGTCTAAATGGTCCTTTCTGCTTGACCATTTGTCTGAGGGTGAAAAACAGTACTAAGGTGAACTTGGGTACAAAGACCCTTTAGGAATGCTTTCCAAAAATGAGAGGTAAACTTGGTACTTATATCTTAATTGATGGATACTGGGACTCCGTGTAACCTGACCAACTCTTTGACATATAGTTTGGCATAGTCCTCGGCTTAAAAAAAAGTATGAACTGCCAAGAAATAAGCAGATTTGGTCATCATGTCTACGATAACCCAAATCACATCATGCTGATGGCGAGTACGAGGCAAACCTATCACAAAGTCCATGTTCTGGTGCTCAATCTTTACTTGTTGACACATAGAGCACTTACCTATAAACTCTACGATATCCCTCTTTATCCCACTCCACCAATAGATCTCTCACAAATTGCGGTACATCTTAGTGGACCCTCAATGAATCTAGTAATGCTCAACATGTTCTTCTGCAAGAATTCATTTCCTTAACTCATCAACACACGACACACACATTCTACCTTGGCTAAGTAATAAACCATCACCCTTTGGCGAGAAAACCTCTACTTTCTGATCTCTAACTGACTCTTTCAACTTAACTAAATTAGGATCTCGAAACCAGGGATGATTCTAAACTATTCTGCATCTACACTCTACCTTCTGCTAAATCGACTAAGCGAAAACCTAGTCGAGAAAGCTGATGAACTTCCTGAACTAACATTTTCTTACTATTCTCAACATGAGCAACACTACCCATGGACAACCTACTAAGAGCATCTGCCACTACATTGGCCTTGGTTGGATGATACAAAACACTCTAACCACCTTTTCTGATGGAAATTCAATTCTTTTTAAGAGAACACATACTATAAGCTTTTGAGATCAGTGAACACATCAACATGCACCCCATATAAATAATGCCTCTAAATCATCAAGGAAAACACTACAGCTGCTAATTCAAGATCATGGGTAGGGTAATTCTTTTTATTAGTCTTAAGTTGTCTAGAGTTAAAGGGTATCACCCTACCTCTCTGAATTAGCACTCAACCCAAACCTAATCTGGATACATCATAGTACACAACAATCCCTTCTAAACCATTTGGTAATGTCAACTGGGGTTATAGTGAGTCGAGTCTTTAACTTCTGAAAAATCTTCTCGTAAGAAAATAACTGCTGAAACTTGATTTTCTTCTACGACAATCTGGAAATAGATGATGCAATCAACAAAAACCTTTCAACAAACTATTTGTAATAGCCAGTGAAACCCAAGAAACTCCAGATATCTAATGAAGAAATAGGTCTAGGCCAGTTTCTCACAATCCTAGTATTTGGAGAATCAAATCTAATGCCATCACCAAAAATAATATGACGAAGAAATTTTACTGACCTTATCCAGAATTCGAACATACCGAATTGGGCAAACATTTAATAGGATCAAAAAGTTTGAAGTACAATTTTGAGATGATCTACCTGATCATTCTTGCTACTAGAGTAGATAAAAATGTCATCAATAAAGACTATAACGAATGTGTCTAAGTACAACTTGAACACTCGATTCATTAAGTCCTTGAAGTCTACTGGTCTATTTGATAGACCAAAGTACATGACTAGAAACTCAACATATCTATACTGAGTTTATAAAGCTATTTTTTGAATGTCACATTTTCTGACTGTGAGCTGATGATAGACTGACGTAAGGTCTATCTTAGAGAAGTAACTGGCGCTCGAAAGTTGGTCCAACAAGTCATTGATTATAGGAATTAGGAACTCATTCTTGACTGTGACTTTGTTCAACTGATGATAGTCTATTCACATTCTAAGTAAATCATCTATTTTATGCACGAATAAGACTGGTGTGCCTATGGGGAAAAGTTAGGTCTGATGAATCCCTTTGCTCCATAATACTGGTGCATCGTGAGAAACTTCCAGGTCATTGACAAGGTAGTAATACGATAGCTCAGCATTGCGGCATCATGTAGTTTCCCAATTATTATTTTCCAGTGACACAGCACATAACATCGTGTCGCGTGAAGGGCCCAATTTGGGAAATTTTATTGAAAATTAAATTACTTGTCCAAGGTTAAAAGAGTTAATTTTCCCCTCCCCCCATATAAGCTTCCAAACATAGGATTTAGCCCTTATTTATCCACAATATCGATGTTTTTCTCAAATACACTAAAGAACTCAAGCTAGGGATTTCATAGAAGTTCCAATTTGAAGAAGGTTTAACCATCAATCTTTATAAAATCACAACCTAAGGTATGCATTGTGTTCTTTCATTGACTATCAGATACAGTCAACTCAAATACAGTATGAAACTCAGATATTTCCATCAAATTTAGGACTGTCAGCTATAGCCACTAACGTTATCAGTTATACTCAGATACAGTCATCCATGTTATCAATTATATTCGGATATTGTCATTCATGTTATCAGTTATGTCATGTTATCAGTATGCAGACTCTGTAGTCATACCACCATGGTATCAGTATCATGTTATCACATTGTCAGTTACAGTTGTGTATTTATGTATGCATTCTTATGTTCATGTTAGACAGTCTGTTAGTATTGATTATGTATGCAAACCCTTGCATAGATCCTGCCTCACATTATACTCGGTAAATATGTACTGACGTATTCGTGCTATGGTGCTTTATTTTTATGTTACACCAAAGGTTCAGAGACACGAGTTCAAGATCTGCAGTAGATACCAATTTCTGCAGTCAGAGTAGAAGTGAGTCCTCATCCTTTAAGGACAAAATGATTTTCTAGTATCTCATTGATTAGCTTAATAGTTGGAGTTAGTTAGGGACATGTCCCAATAACTCCTTGTTCAGATTCTTTAGACAGTAGATGCTTTCAGACTAGATATAGACCAGATACAAATCATTATGTTTTCGACATCAATTTTGTTTTGGGATTTCTATTACCCCACACAGATGTTACATAACTCATTTATGTTCGGTGTTAAAACTTATTGTTTTTCAGTCCATGTTTCCATATTATTAAGTTATCTTTTGTAGTATACAGGTACAAATATCATTCATGGGTTAGCTTATGCCTCCTTAGGGTCAGGATCATCGTTTAGCATTTCGGTTTAGCAAATTGGGTTTTTACAAACCTGGTATCAGATCCAAGTTGTTCAATAGAGTCCTAGGAAGTTTGAAAGCTGTATCTAGTAGAATTTTGTACATGGGTGTGTTGCACACCACATTTATGTGTGAGAGGCTATTAGATGTTTTAAGAATAGTGTCCCTTTTTTTAGTATTAATGTCGTGCCTATGAGCATAATCACAAGTTAGTCTCTCAGTCTAATCTGTTTCTCTTTCTTTAGCAACATATGCCTCCTAAAAGAAAAAACAGAAATCCGTTAACCCCTCAGCCCAAAGAACCTTTGGGCAATCATGTTTCTCATACGGAGTTTTGGACCGCATTTACCACTTTTGCTCAATCTATCGGTGCTCCTAATGAATGGCTAACAGTCATTTCGGCCAACTCAGTGGCCAACTCAGTCGCAGCTAGAATATGGTACTTCACTCAAATAAATCCTCCAACCTTCATTGGGTCTAAGGTCGATAAAAACCCTTAGGAATTCTTTTATCAAGTTTATAAAATAACAGGCACCATGGGGGTTACTACTGTTGAGAGGCCTGAGCTAGCTGCACACCAGTTATGGGATGTGGCTCATGCTTGGTTCAAAGAGTGAAAGTCTGACAGATCAGATGATGCAGGTCCTATAGAGTAGGAGAAGTTTATCACTACTTTCTTAGAAAGATTCTTTACCCAAGATCTTATAGACGTTAAGGTGAAAGAGTTCATTAACCTCAGGCTGGGAAATATGATCGTGAAAGAGTATTCTTTTAAGTTTACTCAATTAGCCAGGTATGCCCCTCATGCGGTTGCAGATAATAGATACAAGATGAGTAAGTTTGCTTCAAGCGTGAACGACAGCGTGGTTAATGAGTGCTGATCTACCAACTTGAACACTGACATGACCTTAGTAAGACTTATGACCCGTGCTCAGCAGATAAAAGATTAGAAAATTAAGCAGAGGGAAAAGAAAAATAAAAGATTGAAGACAGGTAGTTTCAACTTTGCTTAGCCTAAATAAGAAGGAGGAAACCATTCTTAGTTTTGACCTAAGTCATCAGTTCTAGATCCCTCTACAGCTAGTGCTCTAGTTCCTAAGTTCAAAGAGGGTAATAAAGATAGAGCGCCACTCTCTAAGACCTAGGGAAATATTATTAGAGCCCGAACCTATTCTCCTTGCCAGATTTATGGTAAGCACCATCAGGGTATGTGTAGAAAAGGTAGTGAAAATTGCTTTAGTTGTTGCAAGCCAGGCTAAAGAGTTAGATACTATCTATAGCCAGGTTCTCAGGGTTAACAGAATTGCTCTTCAGCTCAGTTCGGTCGCCCAAATCAACAGGGTGCCACTTTCAGTGATACTAGCGAGTAACACCTAAATTGTCTCTATGCTCTTCAGAATCGACATGATCAAGAAAGTTCTCCTGATGTAGTTATTAGTATCTTACAGATCTTTCAAGTTTATGTTTACGATATGCAAGATCCAGGAGATTCTTTGTCTTTTGTTACTCCTTATATAGCTTTTGATTTCAAAATTAGTCTCGAAATTCTAGCAGAGCTCTTTTTAGTCTCTACCCCAATGGGTAAAACCATCATAGCCCGGCAGGTATACAGGAACTGGCCTGTAATGATATTTCATAAAGTCACTTCAGCAGACTTAGTTAAAATAGAGATAACTAATTTTGATGTCATTCTCGGCATGGATTGGAATCGTTCCTGATATGCCATATTTGACTAAAGAAACAGAGTAGTTCAGTTTCAGTTCCTGAATAAACCTGTCCTAGAATGGAAGGGTAGTGTATCCACTTTTAGAGGTCAACTTATTTTCTACCTTTGGGCAGTGAAAAATATATCTAAGGGATGTGTTTATCATCTAATTCATGTTAGAGATTCTAGTTCTAAGACTCCAAGTCTTGAATCAGTTCCAATTGTAAGTGAATATTTAGAAGTCTTTTCTGAAGATCTTCCAGGAATTCCTCCTGAAGGGAAATAGACTTCGATATTGATCTTCTTTTAGACACTCAACCTATCTCTATTGCGCCATACAGAATGGCACCAATAGAACTCAAGAAACTAAAAGAATAGTTGAAGGGCCTCTTAGATAAGGGATTTATTAGACTCAACATTTCCCCATGGGGCGCACCAGTCTTATTCGTGCCCAAGAAAGATGGTTCACTCAGAATATGCATTGATTACCAATAACTCAATAAGGTTATGGTGAAGGATAAGTATCCTCTTCCCAGAATCGAAGACTTGTTTGACCAACTTCAGGGTGCCAGTTATTTCTCTAAGATAGACCTCAGATTCGGCTATCATCAGTTCAGACTTAGAGAATATGACATCCTGAAAATAGCTTTTCGTACTTGGTATGGTCACTTTGAATTTTTAGTTATGTCATTTGATCTTACCAATGCCCCATCCACATTCATGGACTTGATGAACCTCGTGTTCAAATAGTACTTAAAAATGTTTGTCATAGTCTCCATAGATGATATTCTAGTCTATTCTTACACTAAGCGAGATTATGCAGACCATCTCAGTATCGCACTTCAGGCTCTCAGATATCATTAGTTATTCTCCAAATTCAGTAAGTGCAAATTTTCAGTAAGGTCAGTAGAATTCCTTGGTAATATCATTTTCTGTAACGGCATTAGGGTAGATCCTCAAAAGACTGAAGCAATAAGAAAATAGCCTCACCCTATTTCTCTATCAGATATCAGAAGTTTCTTGGGTTTGGTTGGCTATTAAAGATGGTTTTTTAAAGGATTTTCATCAATTGCATCCCCTATGTCTAGATTGACTAAGAATAAAGTTAAGTTTTAGTGGTCAGATCCTTGCAAGAAGAGTTTTCAGGAATTACAGACTCGACTTACCTTAGCTCTAGTTCTAGCAATACCAGACAACTTAAACCACATGAGAAGAATTATCCTACTCATGACCTTGAGTTAGCAACTGTAGTATTTTCCTTAAATATTTGGAGGCATTATCTCAATGGATTTCATGTAGACGTCTTCACAGATCATAAGAGCCTTTGATATGTCTTTTCTAAAAAATATCTCAATCTTTATTAGAGAAGGTGGTTAGATCTCTTAAAAATTATGACATAAGTGCCCTCT
Source organism: Capsicum chinense (assembly GCA_026120095.1). NCBI lineage: Eukaryota > Viridiplantae > Streptophyta > Magnoliopsida > Solanales > Solanaceae > Capsicum > Capsicum chinense. Next base: position 144,334,664 of record JAPEIP010000002.1, on the reverse strand, counting down.
ATCATCTGGGTAAGGCCAAAGTAGTAGCCTACGCTCTTAGTAGATTGTCCATAGGTAGTATTTCTCATGTTGATGATAGTAAGAAGAAGTTAGCTCAAGAAGTACACCAACTTGCTAGACTAGGCATTTGCTTAGTTAATTTTTTAGATGGCGGTGTATGCGTTTAGAGTAGTTCAGAATCATCTCTAGTTTCCAAGGTAAAAGAAAAGCAAGATAAGGATCCTAGACTTTTCAAGCTAAAAAAGTCATTTTACAATTAGAAAGTTGAGGTTTTCTCCCAATGGAGGAGATGACATCCTCCGATGTTAGGTCGTCTATGTGTTCCAGGTATAGATGAGATATGGAAGTGGATTCTTACAGGAGCGTATGGTCCATGTTACTCTATTCGTCCAGGGGCCACTAAACAAATAAGATCTTTTCGTTCATGTTCATACCTTTTATTCAGTCGAGTATTACCCCAAGCTCTACATTAAGGAGTAGGTCAGATTATACGGTGCTCTGTTGTCTATTATCTCAGACAGATGGACCCAGTTTACCTCTCATTTTTCGAAAGAATTCCAAAAGGGCCTTGGTACCCAACTTCATCTCAGTGAAGCCTTTCATCCTCAAAGAGATGGTCCACTGAAAGAACCATTCAGACTTTAGAAGATATTCTAACTGCATGTGCAATTAATTTCAATGGAAATTGGGATTACCATTTGCCTTTGATGAAGTTTGCATACAACAACAACTATCATTACAATATTTAGATAGCTGCATTCAAAGCTCTCTATGGTAGTAGATGTTGATCCCTAATTGGTTGGTTCGAAGTTAGTGAGGCATCAGTCATAGGTCCTAACTTAGTATTCGATGCCTTAGAGAAAGTTCAGTTAATTAGAGAAAGACTCTAGTCGCTGCCCAGAGCTGACAAAAGTCTTATACAAATGTTCTTAAAAAGGATCTCGAGTTAGAGATTGGTAGCTATGTCTACCTTAAGATCTCTCCTATGAAGGGAGTGAAGAGATTTAGCAATAAGGGAAAACTCATTCCTCGATATGTAGGTCCCTTCAAGATTCTAAGTCGATTTGGCAAGGTAGCTTCTGAGCTTGAAATGCATTCAGATCTAGCCTCAGTTTATCCAGTATTCCATGTCTCTTTGCTCAAGAAGTGTATAGGTGACCCATTAGTCGTAATCCCTATTTAGAGCATAGATGTTCAGAATAGCCTCTCTTATGAAAAAATTCCAGCTGAAATCTTAAACTATCATATTCGTAGATTGAGGAACAAAGAACCCCCTCTAGTTAAAGTTCTTTACTGAAATCAGTCCGTCGAGAGAGCTACTTGGGAAGCAGATACACATATGCATACCAGGTATCCTCACCTCTTCCCCAACAACTCAGATCAAGCTCAAGGTAATAGTTCTCCTTAAGCTTACTTAGTTTCATGATTAGTGTGCATCACTAACTTAGTATTCAGTCCCATGCTCATGTTCACATGATAATATTGGTATCAAGTACCACCGCATATTTAGGCATGCATTCATGTATCAGATTAGTTGTATCGTAATGCATCAGACATGCATTCTTATTGTAAGAAAACTTAGTTCTTCAGAACTTTCAGTTATGCATTTATTAATCAGTTACGCATGCCTCAAATATGCATATTCAGTATGTTATGTTCAGCTTGTTAGTCACGTCTGTCATGATATCATGTTCCAGTTATTAATGTTCATCTCATTGTTTCCCCTCTAAGTAATTCTCATTCGAGGATGAATGTTCTCAAGGGTGAGATATTGTAATATCTGTGCTTTTTCTTAGCTTGAAAATCATCTTAAGGATGTTAGATATTTCTTTGAAATAAGAATTAATTCTTATACACATGGTGTTTACATAATTTTCACTTCCTATCATATGGGAAATTTAATAATTTTTCCATCAATATATTATTCACCCAAATTTGACACCCGGGTGAAGAGTTAGATCCTTTTTAGTGAGACACTGTTTGACCTGAGCCTTCAGCGCGTCGCGGAGACA
>JAPEIP010000002.1:144258361-144319505 GCA_026120095.1 Capsicum chinense | reverse complement strand
TAATTTTCTAGTATCTCATTGATTAGCTTATTAGTTGGAGTTAGTTGGGGACATGTCCCATCAACTCCTTATTCAGATTCTTCAGAAAGTAGAGGCTTTCAAACTAGATGCAAACAAGATATAAAATATCATGTTTTAGACTTTACTTTTTTTAGGTATTCTATCAGCCCACATAGATGTTACATTATTCAGTTATGTTTAGTATTGAACCTTATGGCCTTTCAGTGCATATTTTTCTATTATTAAGTTATCCTATGTAGTATACAAGTACAAATATCAGTCATGGGTTAGCTTGTTGTCCCTCAGGGTCATGAGCACCGTGTAGTGTTCTGGATCAGCAAATCGGGTTGTTATAGTAACATATTAGATCTCATTAAGTTCATACATAAATATGTTATCGCACATTTTAGATCTTCTTACATCATTTTATATATTATCTTTCTGAACACCATGCCCAAAGACCTACTCATGTTTTGTTCCGTCGTTTCTATATAGTACATGCAAATCACTAATCAAATCCACTACTTATAAATTATAACCTACCTCAATAAAAATTTAACTTCATTTGATACATTCAACATTGCTCTTTGTTCTCGATCTAGAGTTTTTCTAATGGAAAATCCAAGTGGAGGATAATAGAATCACATTTTCTTGAGTGCTTTTCCTCTCCATTCTTGGTATTCCCTCATAGAATTAACCCTAGGATAGTTTCTAAGAGAATAAGATTTAGAAATGAAACATTGTAATTTATTTTGGATTCTACTTTTGCAACCGCTAATGTAGCAATTTCGTTCTTCCTACAGCGAGCTCACTATAGAAAGAGAGTGTCATTATGGTAGTACTTGTCAGGTCAATTCCGTTCATTAATTATGAATCTTCAATGGTTGTTAAATAAAAGAATTTTAATCTAGATTAAAATTTGAATTGATAAAATTTTAAATTCTAACGGTTTTCCTACGAATATTTAATAATGATGGAATATGTCGTTTCATCATATACCTATTTATTAATCATTCATCCCCTAACAGGCCTGGTTACATGGAGGAAAGAGTCAAAATATTAAATATATTACTCTTAGGTTCACTTATCTGCGCTTGTTATTTCACTTGCGATAAGTTCCTCAATGACTAAGATAATTATTGACATTTAACATTATAAAGACTAAAAACTCATTATCTTCATTCAATAGTTTAACCACCTGTGAATGTTTGGATAGAACACTCCAAATTAATACATGTTGTAGAAGAATGTCAAAGAAGAAACAAGGTGACATGAAAGATGAAGAATGTATCGATGATGATGAAGGATCGTAAACTTCCATTTTAGTTTGTTAAAATCAAGGAAAATTTTAAAGGCATAATGCTAAAGATCAGTCAAGCTAGATTATCCCCAAAATAACTCTAAAAAGAACTCCATCTCAAGTATTTTGATGAGTTAGTTGATCAGGAAAAATTGTTTGCAACAACTAGAGAGATGGTCATTGAAAGAGGAAGGTGTTTTGAAACAAAATCAAGAGTCTTAGATCTGAAAAAACTAGTGACAAATATTCAAATCCTCTAGAATCCATTACAATTTTGCTAATAATTCTATAGTGAAAGTAGTTCAATAACAAAAGAGAATGATGAAATAAGTTGCCTCAATGAAAACATTTACCCTAGCCTTAGGAAAATTGGCTCTCTAGGTCTCTAGATTGGATTTTTTGAGTTTTTAAGGAGAAACTCAAAATATAACTCTTAAATAGGAATTTTGAATCATTCTTTCTTCCACTGTCGACCCATTATCACTATAGTAGTTTTCTTATAGCGAGTTGGGACTTGCTTTGGTAGCCTTGATAAACAATCAGCACTGGTATAGCGGGACTACAACTTCCACAACTATGTTACTACAGTAGAATTCCCACTGCGGTAGTGGTCTATAAATAGTAGCTTAGTGGGAGTTGTTTCCCAAACTTATTTCATAACACAAATATTAACTTTTGACATCATGAAACAATATTAATGTGGTATCCCCTCATATCACATTCTATGACATTATTTTAAGTCTCGACATTCTCAAACGAAGGTCTAGATTACTAAGTTACCCCTAAACTAAACATAACACCCAAAAACATAATATCTTGAATTAAGATTCACCACACATAAGTGCAACACAACTTTTCTATCATAATTATTTTCATTATGTTGTCAAAACACATAATGTATAAGTATTATCAATTCACCACAAGTTATCATAATCCCAACACACAAATTTTTACTATCGACTTAACAAAAAACATTTAATATATACAAAAATCAAGAATCTTATCACCAAATATAAATTGGAATTGATTTTCGATTCAAATTCAAGACTCACTAAGATACAAATTGGTATCAACTACGTTCTAATTTGAATTTGTTGTGTTACCAATTAGAATCAACTAGATACAAATTGAACTCAACAAAAGTAATTAACAAAAAAAGATAACACTATAGGAATTCTAGATGCCTTATAGATTTTAGAGTATTTGATGTAGACATCTACACCCCAATTTGTAACACTACTCTTGTACTTACCAGGCTGGTAACCTAGTACTATGATACCGATTGTTACAACTTAATTACAAGGACGCATGGGCACCTATTCTATTCTTACTAAATAGGAGAACCCTTTATCACTCAATTATTTTAAGAAAATATTACTGAAAAAGTATTACTAAATTAATTAATGCAATTGAAAACTTACCAACATAATTAAACCATTCAAATCCTTACAATGCTTTAACATAATAACGTACAACCTTTTTCTCAAGGATCTAGTCTAGACATGTAAAATAGCATCTAATGATGTGTAAGGGCAATGAAATAAAAGGCTCAACTTTCTCAAAGGATAACATATACAGAAGTTGATGATAAGTACTTGGCACCTCAAATAACAAACATTAGTCAATCTGCAACAAACCTATATTTTAAAAGGGATGTACCAAGAGTAGTACTAGTACATAAACATATTGATTGGCGTTATCAGTTGACTAAGATTTGTTAATGCAATATCATATAAGAATAAATAAAAGTCTGTAACAAATCTTATATAACCACCGTTTACATTGATTTCTTACCACTTAGTCAATAAATCGAAAGATTACAATCATCTTTCTTATTTCAAATTAGATTCTAGCAAATATCACTCACCATTCCACTTAATGATCAATAAATTTAATAATCACCACTTAGCAGATATCACCAACAATCATTATTATTTATTATTTTCCCATTATTTATAATAGATTTATCACCCATAATCCAAATAACTCAACAATATGCCAATGGTACATTCTTTAACGTTTTCAAGTTCACCCACACATTAAAAAAATGCAGTAGTATAAAAACACAAGTCATAACCATCTGCTATACTAAATAAATCAATGTTTATAAGGACATGAAGGTGACCAACATACATATCAAGGTGTAAATATCAAGGATATATAAATGATCAAGTATACATAACACATTATCACATTACCATGATATTAAAAGAAATAATATGATGTATGAGTCATCCAGTGCACAAATAAAGTCTTCATAGAACCATGCTATTATAAGCAGCCATACAATATACAAGTCATTAAGTAGATATATCAAGTCATCACAGAATTATGTTATTTTAAGTAGGCATATAACTTACAAGTCATCAAGTAGACATATTAAGTCATAACAGAAGCAAGCTATTATAAAAAATCATGTCACAGACCACGATTTTTTCCACACTGGATTCGTAGCTCTATAACCTCTATACCTTATCAAACTCACTCAACCATGCAAAAACTCACAATAGTCACATAAGTTGTACACATATGATAAGGCGTCTTATTTATGTACAATTGTTATTAACTATAGGAGGCACACTATGGTCTATGTACCTCTAAATATACATGTTATGGGATTTTATTTTGGCCTAATATTCATGACGTGCAGAAAGTCTAAGGTCCATATACCAACCAAAACCTTTTATCACTAACATAATAACATTCATCAATAATCATTTCCCATACGCATAATAAGAATATGAATCACACAAGTAACCATAATACTACTTGCTAGAATTATTTCTTGTCATCTTTACATGATGTGAATAATTGGAACCACTTTTCATCTATCCAATAAAAAAATAAATCGCACAAGTAACCATAATGGACAATATAAATAAATAATTGGCACGTAAAAATACTAGTAGTATAAATGTGTGAACAAGAACACAAAATGAATCCATAAATTGCATCAAGTTCACATAATGAACATATCTTAATAATTCAATTTTATAACAACACATGGGATACTAAAATCTAATAATCAATCCAACAAGTGTCAATAAATTTACAGATTATTATTAGTTTCTCACCCAGTGTTCGGTATCAACATTGAAACTTGACTAAATAGAAGTTTGCACCGGAAAGTCCCATATTAGGGGGAGGGGCCATAAAGCGCTCCCTAACAAAGGAGACTCCATATTCTGGGAACTAAATATTTGAAACCTCTAGTTAAGGATAAAGAAATACTAACTACTTTACCATAAATCTGTCAAACAAACAGTCAATTGTTCATAGGTTATGTTGAAAGCCCTGGTAAAATAGCATTAAATTAAGAAATATATATCAGGGACTAAATAAAGTATAACTCCACAAAAACAAATTTAAGCATCCTTCTATTGACCAACAACAGCTATTACGCTCGGGGCCATTATATTATTTTTTTAAGTATTGGGACACATCATTAATTACACTTACCATATTTGTGGATATAGCTTCATATAGCATCGACCCTAGTTCATTCACTTTTAATAATATTTTTAATTTATCATTAGATATGTTTCACTCTAGGAATCCTTGTTAAGGCATTATTTCCCATACTACATTCAATTTGTGAACACACAAGAATCAACTCCCAAAAAAGAGAACACACACATACAACGTTCAATAAATTCATAATTTTCATCAATTAGTGATATTATTAATATTTGGATTTATAGCTTATTATGGTGTGCAATCTCGCTACCTCCATGCACATTAACTGTACACACATTGTAACACAGTATAAAAATCTAACATAGACTTATTATAACTCACAAAGTTTATACATAAATAGATTATTGCACGTTTTAGAACTTCTTACATTATTCTATATATTATCCATCCTAACACTATGCCCAAAGGGCTAATCTCACTTTATCTCATCAATTTTATACAATATATATGATTTACTGATCAAAGATTACTATTCATAAACCATAAATTATTTCGACACCAAGCTACTGCCATAAGATGTGTAACACCCCAAACTTCTAAATTAAGATCCAAACCATTCTTCAAATATGTGTAAACCCCAAGATAATGATGTATAATTATATATAGATGTTAAGGCCATTTTCTTTTCATGGGAAGAAATTTATACACATGATGTAAGGTTATAAGGAACTTCTAGCTCAAAGTTAAGGTGAAATCTTATTTACTAGTTGAGATTTTTTATAAAATTTCATTAGACTCAACTTCAAATGATTATAAATACTTTAATAAGAAGAGTTTTATTTCCTAAGGCCCAAAAAAATATTCTGGAGAAAGTTATGTCATTTTTTTTGCTGAAATGTATCAATTGGTAAACGTTATGCTATCATTTTATATTTAAATATGAGTTTTGTTTCACTATCATATCCACAACTTGATGTATTTTAGATTTACAACATAATGATTTCTTAATCTATGGTTTATATACAAATATGCAAATGTTATAGTTTCAAGACCCTACATGTTCCTCTTGATAATTAATCTTGTTAAATACGTTCAAGCATGATTTTAAAGATTGGAATTAGCTTAAAACTTTCATACATGATTTATCATGATTAAGATTGATTTATCATCATTTGACCTTACAATCTCAGATTTTGCATGAATTAATTGCATTAACAAGGTTGTTCCATGTTTTATGATTTCTCTACATGTTCTTATGTATACATTTAACATGTACTTAAGATTTATTTATGAATTATTACAAACATTATACAATTAAGACATACCTTTAAATATATGATTTTCATCATATGAATTATTGCTTGATATGAGGCTTAGTCTCATAGTAGTCTATTTCATAATTAGTATGACATCTTAATATCCGAAAATACTTATGAATAGTTTTCTCAACAAGAATACGGTTCATGAGCTTTATGACATCTAAATATTCCATCATAATCAACATAAAAACATGAAAATTGTACATGGCTCATATTTCTCTTTCAAGATGTTCTATTTTATGACATAAACATAGTTCATGATTTCAACTTGTGATTTTTCTTTTCAGTCACTGTACGAGAGTTTGATACGTTTCCCCAAAAATAGTTTTGGGCTAAATAAAATACTTGTTCTTTCATAGATTTTTAGCACAGATATGTTTTTGATTACTTTCAAAAAAAGATCTACATCCTACAGTTTTTAATTATGATTCCTAAACTAATTTGTGATCATAGTTATGGTTTTGTTTTACTTTAGATTTTGACATAATTTCTACAACTTTCTCATTGCATTATATTTTTGTTTAAATGCGTGATTTTAATATTTCTAGATGATTTAAAGCATATATTACATTCTCAATACATTTAGAGACTGACTGCTTACATTTTCTTGTGATACATCCGATTATGATATAGGTTCTAAGTATTCCCAGTGGCATAGTTAGATATCCCCTGTACCAGGTTTAGTATTTAGTATGATGAGACCTCATCATTTGAAGACAGATTTTAGTATTTTTAATATCTTTAAGTCGATACATTATTTTAGTGTTTTGAGAATTTTACTATTTGAGTTATCTTGGAGTTTATTCTAGCAATTCATTCTTTTAGTAGTGGCTTTCAAATATAGTCGGATTGTAATTTGACTTGGCGTGCAGAAAATATTTATTTTAGGTAAAAGTCCAATTAGTTTCAATGATTATACATTGTCATTTTCTTTACGCTTCCACTAATTATATTTAGTATTTAGTATTGAGTATTAGTAGCATGCTAGTATCAATGGTTAGGGTGTAATTACTTGTAGTTCTAAGCATTGTGTATTGCCTATAGTGTAGACTTGAGTCGTGGCAAATTTGACATCAAAACTTAGAGTTGAAGAGTCCTAGGATACATTAAAGTTGTGTCTAATAGAGTTTTTAAAGGTATATTTTGCACCACACTTATAATCAAGATGTTACAGGGAATTTAGAAAATGTATTCCCTATTTTCACACTCCAAATTATGCAAAAAATTTGTCCCTGGAGAAACTCATGTTGATTCAAGCATCACTCCACTTTCTTCAATTATGCCTCTTTCTCAATATAATATCTATAATCAGTCTTAAATTCATATTGAGTAAAGTTGTAAGACCCTATATCTTCCAATACATATGTGACTAAGCAAACTTTCCAAAATATTTGAACTCAAGATAGTAAAAAGTGGGATTTTATGTTAATGTGTAAAGTGACCAAGTGTATATTACTGTTAAGTTAAAGTAAAATGATTAATATTTGAAATATGAAAAAAAATGACGTGATTGCTTGCCTTAATTAACCTAGTAGGTAACAAGTAGGTACATCGCCTGATTAAGGTATATTGACCATGTTAAAAGGGTCAAGTAAGTACTTTGACTAAAAGACCAGATTGAGACCTATATTAAGTGACCAATTTATGGCCCACATTAAGTTAAATGAAAATGAAAATAATAGGAAGCCCCAAGGTCCAATATGATTGAATCTACAAAATTTGAAAATAATAGGAAGCCCCATGGCCAAATATGGTTGAATCTACAAAAGGGATGAGTTAAAGGAGGGTTAAAATAATCCAATTAGGTTTATATCCTTCTTGGACTTATTGGCCATCTTAAAAAGTGCAGTAGGTACATCACTCTATATGCAACTTATGGCCAAAGTTAATACCTAATTGATGCTGTAAATTAAAAAGGAAAGGCACCCAAAATGGGACCATTAGTGTTCAATCGTGGGTTTATATTTCTTGATTTTATATTTCTCATTATCTACATGAAAACGTTCATATAATCTCTAATATACCAAACTCGCACCTCTTTGTCTCCTAAAAACAACCACCCTTATTTCACTTTTAGGGTTCTAACTGTTCTTCAACTTGTTTCTTGCAAAGCATCCCATTAGATCACCTTCTCTCCTTCATGTATTTAATTATATTAGAGAATTCATCAAGTGGAGTAAGTAGAGAGTTGTATAGCAATTAGCAATTAAGGTGGTGTCACTCACATCCTATGATTAAGGTAATAATTTCATGTTATTAGATTGTTACGACCAAAATGATCATGATTGACTCTATCCTAACACTATGGCGGAGTGCCATCTAACCCAAACCTTTGCAACCAAACTCAAAACCCTATACACTTATCATGAAAAACTTTACTTCTATCTAAATTCAAAAATACAATACGAACAACTAAGTTATAATCAAACCAAATCAAATATCATAACGAAAAATGGTTTACAAAATTTCTCTAATTATTTCAATCTTGGAATCTAAAGTTACTATACAAGAACGTCTAAAAGTATCCAATACTGTATCTAATAGATTATCAAAAATGAGAATAATAAGATAATATCTTAGTTCCAAAAAGGGGCATAAACTTATATCCAAAGACTTAATGGCTGTCCACTCATGGTGCTCACTCTTGAATCAAACTCTGTAAATGTTGGCTAGAGACGATGTCTCATCTCAAATATTGCAACACACTCTACACTCATCAAAAGAAGATCACATGTAACATTAGAAAATCAGCTAAGTACTATTAGGCATAATAGGCCGACACAACTTAATATAATTCAAAGAAGAAAATCAGAAATAGATAACAACGATCTAGACAAAACTTAGAATTAAGGACAACTAACCACATATTTGACACTTCATTTTAGGAAGAATACAAACTCAAAATTATGCCTTCTGCACATATTCATATTCATAAGCAAGATTGATTACCAAATATAAGCATAAATGTATATTCAAATGCATGTGATAAATGTTTGTATATAAGATATACATATCATCTATTTCAACCTCAATATCATTATCAATATACTTCTCAATATCATCATCAACTAGATCTCTATATAATCACTAGTATCATTAATTCATCACTATAACATCATAATATTAACCTTCAAAAAATACAAATGCTATTAATATTCACAAGTAGTGCCCAAAGGCAATTAAAACGCTCAATTATATATAATCACGGAGTTAAACAAGTCTTTTGGCTAAAAATAAATCATAACCTACCTTGATACCCTACTTGATTCACTTTAAGGCTGCAATCGTGCCTTTTTCCGCTCTTTAAAATCATTCTTGATCCATAAACAACAAGTTTACAGACCTATATAAATAATCTCAACTTTCCCAATAATTAGAAACCTACAATTACTGATTTAAACTATTAATGTTCCCTAGTTCATCATCTTAGGATTTTCTACCTTTTTAATATAATCAATTCCACATATTTTAGCATAAACAATAATACATTCTACTCAATCAAGAGATTAATAACACCCTATGATCATTACCAGCTAATTTTAATAAAATCATAAATTTCCTTTTAGTTCATAAACTAGGGCTAAACCCAAATTATACCATGGATGAGTTCCTGGAAATTTTCAAGAATTGAATAGAGTAAAGTATTTCAAGTTTAGAATATGAATAAACCTTACCACAAAAGATGAAAACTCCCACAATTGGTAGAAAATAGCTTCCTTCAAAGCCTTGAACATTTTTTAGAGAAAAATAAGAAAGAAAATATTTTCTAGTTTGTAAAACTAAAATTGTTCTTCTTACCACTTTAGTGGCACCTTTACCACTGCAGTAGTACCACTGCATCAGTAAATCTGCCGTTGCAGTAGACCACAGACTAATTAATGTAAGTACTATGGTAGTACTTTTACCGTTGTGGTCCTGAGGTAGTAACTTGATATCTCAACCCATTTTAGGCTATTTGACATTACCACTCTCAAAATCCGACATCACAAACTAACCCTTTCATGATAATCTCTATAAACAAATTTTATTAACCTATTTCATATATCGAGAGTTGCCACAACTTCCTAAATCCTCTACAACAAAATCAAGTCTAATAAATCCTATGATGCACTATTTACTATAAAATTTCCTTAGACCAACATACCATCAAAATAATTCTAAGACTAGGCTAGCCTTGAACTTTAAAAAAATTGTTTATGGGAAAAATTTGTGAAGGTTCAACGTCTTATTTTAGAGTAACGATGAATAAGATAATTACATTCGATACTAATTTTCCACTCATTCATCAATGAATGACAACTCGAGCAAAATGATATAGCAAAAGCAAGAGAAATATCCTGTATTATTTTAAAAAATATGGATATCACTTGTACATATTCACCTATATATTTTGAATTTGTTCCTCAACTGGATATTTCCTCTAATAAGCTTTCCCAAATAGACTGATCCTTTTTCTTAGAATCCTCACCTTCCTATCCGGTATAACAATTGGCTTTTCTTCATAAGTGAGCACATTATTAAATAATTTGGAATCCCAATAAATAACATTATCTCCATCACTATGGTACATCTTAAGCATGGATATGTGGAAGGGTAAGATATACCTCAGACTCAACATTGCCTTCTTACCAATATACATCACACCCTTCATGGGAGTCACTTTTAAGTGCGCTTTCTCACCCTCTAAAACTTCAAATCTCTTTCCTTATAATCAACATATTCTTTCAATCCGTTCTGAGCAATTAAGTGGACATATCAAGTCATTACAGTACCAACTATTATAAGCAGTAATATAATGTGTAAGTCATTAAGTACATTTATTAAGTCATACAGAGCCATCTTATTATAGGAAGTCATACGACATATAAGTCATCAAATAGAAATATTAAGTCATCATAGAATCATGCAATTATAAAATCAGATTACATTGTTGGATTTTCTCATCTTGACTTCACATCTATATAACCTCTATACCTTAACAAACTCACTAACCTATATCAAAACACACAGTAGACATATAATTTGTACACATATGCTAAGGGGTCTTATTTATTCACAAAACTCATAATCTATAAGAGACACAATAGGGTTTATGTACCTTTAGACATACATGCTAAAGAATTTATTTCATCCCAATAGTCATGGCATGAAGGGGACATACTAAGGTCCATATATACATAAAAAACGTATACCAAAGACACAAACATCAACCATTTCCCATATGCAAAATAAAAATATGAATCACACAAGTAACCATAATAGTTGTTAGAATCATTTTTCATCATCTTTGCATAATGTGAATTGTCGAAATCATTTTCAATGTATGTAATAAGAATATGAATTTCACAAGTTACCACAATAGATATTATCAATCAATAATTTGCATTAAAAAATATGAATAGTATGATTATGTATGATCAAGAATACAAAATGAGTCCATAAATTGCCGTTAAGTTTACATAATTAACATTGCTCAACAATTCAATTTTATCACAATCCATGGGATGCTACAAACCAATTATCAATCCAATAAGTGTCAACAATTTTTTGTAACACCCTAAGTTCTTAGGATCTAGACCCTTAGAGAGATAAATAGTTGAATTATCTAAGTTTCTGAAGTTAAGTCAAAACTGCAGTGTGATAACAACCCTGACCACAACTCATTATCAGATATAATGAGTCATCAAAGGGACTTATTACCATGACAGTAAGGAAGCCCATGTTTTGGTCTCTTGAGAATGAGACTAGGGAATGACTCGCTGGGATACATAATGATTCATTAGGAGGGAATCATTGTCAATATAAAAAGATACTGAGGAGTTCAGCCACTGACTATGATTCCTCGTGATGACTCATAATGACAGATGTGTCAGTATGAGGGACACGTTGTCATAATAGTGAAGGACTAGATTGTTGATCCTTGGGTAACAACTCTAGGCCACAACTCCTAGTCAGACCTCATGAGTCGTTACCCCTGTCGTATATGACTATTCCTAGATTTTTCCTACATATTTTAAGTAGGGTATTTTTTGTCTTTTCCTCCACAACACTTTTATCCATGACATAAAACACTTAGTTGATACTTTTTCCTGTTAGTTAAAAAAATCAAAACCTTATGTTTACTCTTTAACTCCCTAGGAAAGAGATATTAGGGTTTCACAGAGAATTCATCATTTAAGCTCCAAGCTTTGATTATTCTTCAAATACATTGGTATTTCAAGCATATTTTTTTTCCTTAACATAAATTTTATATTATGTCATTCATTTAATCATAATTCATGTGATTTTATTAATGGGTCTGAAATGGGGTTGAGAATTTTTTATTGATTATACTTGAAATATATACCTATGTTTAAATGTGTATTTCATGCTTTTAATTAATGGTTTTTGAATTAAATTGGGACATTATTTTAATGGTTGGAATGTGGGACATGGGTTTCCCAAAACTTGATGAATTCTGGCGTGACAATGGTATTAAATTCAACCCTCTTTATAATCTTTGTTTTGAATATGGTTATTCACATAATTTAACTTATTTTTGAACCCAATTTATTGCATTAAAGGATAAATGGATAGAAATGGTATGGAATTCCCTTTGTGGCCATAGTTTTGGGTTTTCAGTCGAACTTGGGAGTTTAATGGTTAAATGGCACACCCCAAACTTTAGGTCATGTTGTTTGGGAACCTCAAACACACATGTGCCAGAGCTCGCCTTGAAACCCAACCTATACACCTCATAATATCATAGGAGTCGAAGGAACTCCAATTCATATGAAAAGATAGTAGAAACAACAATGACAAAAGTCATATCTTAGATATGTCTATGCATTTCATTAGGTTCATCAAGCCAAAACAATATACCAAAGACCAGTGCCACTCACAATCCTCTGTACAATACTAATGTCATTAAAAGCATTTGTCAGGACAAGACCCCGATAATAGCCAAACCAAGTTCAAAAGGGACTAAGTCAAAAGATAATAGACCAAAATATGAATATCTTCTGAAGAAAATAAGCTCTCCATTTTTAGTCAGTGTACGATCCTCTTCGATCACCCAATAAATGTTCAGGAAGAGAAGAAGAAATTGTGAGCCCTACGTCACATAGGGAGGTAGAGTTTGGGGACGGTTAGTGGTTAAAACGCTAGCATGTAACTCAAAGATAAAGATAAAATAGTATATTTGTTCAAATCCATGTCAATCCATCATAGGCGATCATATTTACATAAGAAGAGTCATATTGAAGAAACATATAAATATAGCAACATAACAAGTCAACTTAAGAAACAAGTCGTAACATACCTTTATATGACATTCATTTATGAGACATGGGGTAAAGGACTACCAACCCTCCACTCTTATATTTTAGACACATATAATCTTTTTATGGTAAGCTTACTTGGGCCATAAACCAACACAGCTTGAATGGTAAGCGAACTTGGACCACAAACCAACACGCCTTAAATGGTAAGCGGCCTTGGAACATAAACCAACAAGCCTTATATGGTAAGGAAACTTGGACCACAAATAAACACGCCTTATATGGTAAGTAAACATAGATCACAAACCAACATGCCTCCTATAGAAAGCGTACTTGGACCATAAACCAACATGCCTAATATGGTATGCAGACTTGGACAACAAACTAATACGCCTTATATGGTAAGTGGTCTTAGACCACAAACCAAAACATCACAACATACATACTAGCACCATTTTAATTTGTAATATAGGAACTCAACCCATCTCGAGGCATTCAAGCCATAAAGGTAACATATCAACTCCATAGACGATCACATAATCCCTACCGGCCCATTTGGCCATTGCTCATAAGGTTAGACCCAAGGCCTTAGTTTATAACATAATGCAAGTTCATTCATTGTCATCAAGACTCCAACCAATGACCATTCATACTTATTAATCTTATACGCACCTTTTATTCAAACATAATTTAAGTTCATACTTTAGTGACTATGACAATTTAGTCAACCAATCATCAAGGATATGGATTTACTCATCATGTGTCCAACAAGGCCTTTAACAACCATTTACCAAGAATTCACATGCATTTAATTCCACACATAAGGGCTTTAACATATTTAACCAAATTCAACCTTTTACATGACCATATGGCCATCATAGGGGCCTTCATTTCTCAACCATTTCAATAGTCAAATGTCATAACTCATTTCATTATACAATTTAAGTTATGGTCATCATAACCCACATAAGCTATTCACCTTTCATTAGTATTGTTTATCGCATTTTTACCCCACTTGGTGTAATATACAACTTAAGCTCATCATCTTGCCAAGGGTTTCACCCTCTAATTAACCATTAACCAAGAAGGTTATGGATTTTACAATATATGACTCATAATAATTTCACAATATTATTCATCAATTATTCATACTCATTTAGGCCATTGCCCTAGCTTAATAAATTTTCCATCATAAAACTAGTCATTTCACTTAGACATTTTCACAAACACCTTATGCTAAATACCTTTGATAAGGTCATTTTCATGGTAGAAATCATCAAGACTATGGTTACTTAAGACCCTCATGTTAAACAACATACAACAAGCACCCACATATACAATTTACCATCAAATATATGAATTAGCAGAAGTAAAAGCATGAATCATCATTATTCATTGTTAGGTAACAAAATCATTTTCATTTGATTCAAAAGAACCATGTACACTTACTAATTCAAGTGTGAAATACATGGGTTTATAGTTATTTAGAAAGTGGAGGAGTTACATGCCTTAAACAAGATGACACACCAACAATATTCACTCCTTCTTGCCACTAAATGAGTACCTCCAAACCCTAGCCCCTAATTTTACTTAATGAAGCCTTTAGAGTGCTTAGGAGTGTTTGAGTCTTGTAAATGAAGACTTAGGAGGCTACAATACCTCGTAGAGTGAGAGGTTTTAGGGTTTTTTGGCATGGTAAAGGAAAACAAGGTCCATGGTTAAAAGATGGAAAGTCTACACCTATAGAGGTATGACTCTCCCATATTGTTCACTTGGCAATCGTGACCTACGGTACAAGTAGTACCCTAAATCGCACCCTAGGCTCCTCATAGGCCAACAAAACTGGTTAGGGTACTATATGGAACCCTTGAGTCATCACCAAGGAGTACAACTCAACCCCTAACTCGTAAACTTCACCCGTGACCAAAACAGTCCACTCTAGGTTAGGTCCTCACTCCATACGACCATATAGTATACGACTAGAATACATAGTTACGACTAAGGGGAGGACATTTCATATAGATGAAAGTATGTTACCCTCATGGACTAGCCAAGACACGAAAGCGGAGGTCAAGGTGGGTATGAGCCGTGACCAAGGGTACGGCTCAAGCAAACAACTATACCTACTTCAGAGACACACAAAGTTGTTGTTCTTTCAATGGTTCAAGTCTAGGAGCTTTAATTCTCTTCCCCAACCCCTTGGACCATGCGTCCTTGAATGAGGGGCAAGGAAATCATAAACACAATTTAACACGCCAACATGCATCAATCAACCCTTACACAAGTTAGAAACAAGAACACCACAAAGGCATAAAACAACATATATCATGATCATCACCAATGTCCCAATATTTTTGCAAGGCCTTATTCTTGGATTTTTCATTCTCCCCTACTTAGGCTCATTCATACGTAAATGATGGGTAAACAAAGCACAAACACAAGTTAACACATTATCTCATATCATAAAAATCTTTAAATAAGTTAGAACAAGCATTCAACAAGGATATTACACACAACATTCTCATTACCAATCAATGATTTATTTCGTCACCTTTTGGGCTCAACCCATTGTCTACCAAGGGATATTTCAATGCAAGGAGATTAATGCATACCCCGATCATAAGTTTTTGGAATGGAAAACAAATGCAGACAGTCGAACTTTATGTCCTCTTTTGCTTCCCACATAGCTTCCTTCGACTTTTGGTTCTTCCATAGGACCTTCAATGAAACCACTTGTATCGTTCTCAACCAGCAAACCGATCCAAGATCTCCTTACAAGTCAAAGAACCTAAAATACCGATGTTCTCTAAGGGAACGACCAATAAAGTATAACCTACGCCATCAATATAAGGATATGGAACATCAGATGAATGGGGATCATGCTATAGGGAAAGTTTAATTTAACTTAGACCCTTATAGAGAGAACCATCCCTTTATCCACTCAAGGTACCTTCTTCCCATATAATGACAAACTCATTAGGGAAGGCACAACCCTAGGGCCCAACAATCTAAGGACGCAAAGCATGAATGCAACCGATTCACCCCCAATTGACATCAAATATAATTATGTCCACCTTTATAAATTAACAAGACTTTCTTTATTATCAATAATTATCACACACTCACGATAGACTCCTTACAACTATAGAGTCTATTATTACTGTAGAAATAGAAAAGAGAGCTCAAATAACTCAAAACTACATTAAACTACACAATCTTAGATAAGGTCCATCATTCCAAGCAAATCATAAGCATACATAATATAGAGAATGAGTTTTTAACATACCAATAACAACATTTGATGATGCCTCAAACCTTTAGTGAGTAAAAAGTGCATAAAAGCAACTCCAGCCAATGCAGGTACTAGAAACAGAAGCAAAGATAGCACCATTCAGTGCAAGAGTAGATGAAGAAGTAATAGAGGTTCTGTCAGCCCAAGAAGCCACTTAAGAGGGGCATTGTTGTTGCATGTTCCCAATATAGCAACAATAAAAGCATTTATTCTGTCCCTTCTCACACTCATCACAGAGATGTTGACCAAAAAATCTACAAGAAGATATGTTGGCTCAGACTGGATCCCACTAGCCTAAGAATCATGACTTACCCAGTTCTTCATCCTATAAAATCTACCACTAGACTATTGGCCCTCAATTAGCTCAGATGGCTGAGACCTTTTACGTTGCCTCTCACTAATCTTACCCTATTTCTTTTAATTTTTGCCACTTTTTGCATAACATAACCAACACAGAGATGTTCATGTCTTTAATCAACAAGGCCGCCTTACTCTCAAGGACCAATTTGGGAGACAGTCGTAAAATAAATTTACGTATCCTAGCCCTTATGATAGAAACCATCTCAGGGGCATACCTTGATAGTTGATCGAATATCAAAGCATACTCCTTGACGGGCATCTCACCTTGCCTCAAATTCACAAATGCTTCTACTATTGCTTCCCTCAAATCTTAAGGAAAGAAATGATCAAGAAAGGCACTAGAGAAATCTTCCCACTCAGTCGGACTAGTACCCACATATTTAGACATCTCTTACTCTTCTACATTAGTATGCTACATCCTTTAATTTGTAGGAAGTAAACTTGATATCCTCCACTTCTGATGCATGCATAATATAGGAGATTTTCTTTATTTCATTAATGAAACGTTAACATTACTCCTCATCTTTCACATCCGTAAATATAGAAGGGTGCAAATTCATGAAATGTACAACCCTTGTGGACTCAAAGAATGGAGAAAAATAGGTATCTCACTCAAATTGAGAAGCTACCAATTGGGTCAAGAGGTTGATAGAGCGATTAAACTCCGCATTAGTAGCATTCCCATCTGGTAACTGAGGATGAAGGATTGGGGGTGACAGGTGGAACCCCATGAAGATGGCTAGATGCTGCAGCCCTAGACCGGGTCTTCACCCAAGAAGTTGGACGAGCTTCGTCCATAGGACCCTCAATCGAGGCGTAATAGTTTTCCCAAATCTCAGATCTTATTTGAGGCATAATCTAAAAGATAGTAAACAAAATTAGAGAAATTCAAGACTTTAGACTTTATAGCTCAATATTGAAACACAAGAAAAGGAAACATTCCTGAGATGTCTCATAGCCCTTTTATAAGTGTGGCACACTTCACACTCATAAAAGAGACTTTACTTGACATCTCATTATGAACATCCAACAAACCATAAAACTAGGCTCTGGTACCAACTTGACATACCTCAAATGTTGGTTCATGTTGTATGTACACCTCAACAACAAAAGTCGTCGCTTAGATATGTCTATACATTTCATTAGGTTCACAAAGCTAAACAATATACCCAAGTCCACAACCATTAACACTGCGTCTATACAAAAATGATGTCGTTAAAAGTATATGTCCATACTAAGCCCCCAAAAATAGCCAAACCAAGTCCAATAGAGACTATGTTTAAAGATAAGAAACAAAAAGATGAATGTCTTATGAAGAAAAGAAGCTCGCCACTTAAATTCAATGCACGATGCACTTTGATCATCCAATCACTCCATGGGTAGAGAAGAGAAAGCTCTGGGGCCTACTTTAAATGGGATGTAGCTTCTGGAGATATTTAGCGGTTGGAATACTAGCATGTAACTCAAGGATAAAGGGAAAATAGTAAATTTATTCAAATCCATGTCAACCCATCATAGATGATCACATTACATAAGAAGAGGCAAACTGAAGACACATATACATAAAGCAAAAAAACAAGTTAAATCATGAACTAAGTCTAACATGCCTTTATGATACATTCATTCATGAGATGTGGGGTAAAGTACAACCAAACCTTTACCATTATATTTTAGACACATAGAATCCTTTACGCTATAATAGGAAAGGGGAGATGAGCCTCGAGCTAACATAGCTTTTATTGTAAGCGAACTTGGATAAAAAGCCAACATACTTTTCATGGTAAGAGGACTTGGACCATAAACCAACACACGTTATATTGTAAGTGGACTTGGACTAAAAACTAACAGGCCTTATATAGTAAGTAGACTTGGACCATAAACCAACACGCTTTATATGGTAAGAGGACTTGGACCACAAACCAACGTGCCTTAGATAGTAAACCAACTTGGACCATAAACCAACATGCCTTATATGGTATATGGACTTAGACAACAAACCAACATACCTCATATGGTAAGCGAACTTAGACTACAAACAAACTCGCCTTATAAAGTAAGCGGACTTGGACCACTAATGTATATGTTGCTCCAAACATATTAGAACCAACTTTATTCATCACATTGAAACTTAACCCATCTCAAGGAATTCAAGCCATCAAGGTTACATATCAACACCATAGAATATTACATGATCCGTACCAGTCTAATTGGCCATTGCTCATATATTTATGCCTAAGGCCTTAGTTCATAACACGATCTAAGTTCATTAATGGTCATCCAGACTCCAATCAATGATCATTTATTCTTATAAATATTATACTTACCTTTTTATTCAAACACAATTTGAGTTCATACTTTAGGGACTATGACCATTTAGTCAATCAATCATCAAGGATATGCATTTAGTAATCATATGTCCAACAAGGCCTTTTCAAACTATTTACCAAGTATTCACATGCATTCAACTCCATACAGAAGGTCTTTAATGCTTTTAATCAAATTCAACAATTTACATGATCATATGACCCTCACATGGCCCTTTGTCGCTCAACTATTTCAATAGGCAAATGCCTTAACTTATTTTATCACAAAATTCAAGTTATGGTCATCATGACCTACACAAGCTATTTACCTTTCATTAGTAATATTTAATCATATTTTTACCTAAATTGGTACAATAATCAACTTAAGCTCATTATCTTGCCTAGAGTTTCACCCTCTCATTAACCATTAACCAACAAGGTTATGGATTTCACCATAAATGACTCATAATAATTTCATAATATCATTCATACTCTTTTAATCCATTTCCCTAGATTAACATATTGTCAATAATACAATTAGTCATTTTACTTAGATATTTTCACAAATACGTTGTGTTCATACCTTTGATAAGGTCATTTTCATCATAGAAATAATAAATACTAGTGTTAATCAATACCTCATATTAAAAACCATACAACAAGAATCCGCATACACAATCTACTATCAAATTCATGAATCAACATAAGTACAAGCAAGAATCATCATTATTCATTATTAGGTAACAAAATCCTTTTCCTTTGACTTAAAACTGCAATTAACACTAACTAATTCAAGTGTAAAATACATGGTTTTAGACTTATTTAGAAAGGTGAAGAGGTACATGCCTTAAACATGATGACACACCAACAATCTTCACTCCTTGCCACTAGATAAGCCCCTCCAAACCTTAGCCCCAAATTTATCTTGAAGAAGGATTTATTGTTCATAGGATTGTTTGAGTCTTTTAAATAAAAACTTATGAGGATAAAATGCCTTATATAGTAAGAGGGTTTAGGGTGTTATCCATGGGAAATAACCAAACCGTCCTTGTTTAAAAGCTGGAAAGTTTCTATGTGCAAGGGTATGACTCCCCCATACAGTTCAACTAGGAATCCTGACCTAGGGTATGAGTGGTACCATAAATCATACCCTAGGATCATCCAAGGTCAACCACACTTGTTAGGGCACTAAAGGGAACCTTTGATTCATAAACAAGGGGTATATTTCAACCCCAAACTCGTAAGCTCCACCCGTGACCAAAATATTACAGTCTAGGTTAGGTCCTCACTCTATAAGACCATGTAGTGTATGACTCGTATTAATGGTTAAGGCCAAGGGGCTAAATTTTTGTATAGAGAACAGTGTCTTACCCTCATGGACTGACCTAGATTCGAAAGGGGAGGTAAAAGTGGGTATGAGTCATGACCAAGGCTACAACTCTAGAACCCAAACCTACCCACTCTGGAGACACAAAAATTTATTATTCTTTGAAGGGTTGAAATCTAGGTGCTTCAATTCTTTACCACTTCCCCCCTTCGGAACATGCATCCTCAAATAAGGGGAAAGGTAAGCATAAACATAACTTAACACACCAATATGCATCTACCAACTCTTATAAAACTTTGAAATAAGCACAACACATGGACACAACACAACACATATCATGATCATCACTAATCTTCCTATATTTTTTAAAGGCCACATTCTTGGGTGTTTTATTAAATGGATTGGTTTGGTATAATGAAATTAGACTGAGAGACTATTGGTATGATGATACCATGTTGGAAAATACCTTAGTAAAGAATCCTTGGTTAATGTTTGGGTTTATGCGTAAACTATTTTAATTTGGGCTTAAAGAGAATTGTGTAACTTACCGTAAAGGTGTAGTACTAGGGAGGCCAACACTGTAAACTATGTTTGCTGATGTGGTGGTCTATGTGATTGTTTACTTGGTGCACACATTATTTTTTGGATAGATATCACCATGGTGCTTTTATCACTTCATAAGTTTCCTTTGTACGTGTGGCTAACATGCACTAGGCCCTTTCGATGAGATGAGTAGGAACTATATACCCATAGGTGACTTTAGGATAGAGCAAGCAACACAGTCCTGGTTAATATTTTTAAATCACATATTCATGACCATGTCCGTATCTCGGCATCCTATATATGTTTATATAAATGTTGTGCATGTGGTTTTGACTAGTTTTTACCAATGGCATTATTTTTTCCCTTTTTCCAAAGTACCTGATAGTGCTCACCCTACTGACTATCCCTGGATGCTACATTGTTTAATAATGTAGGGTATGAGGGATTTTCTATTACTTATGTATAATATTAGGTTGTGTGTTATGTTTTGAGTTATTGTAAAGTGGTGAGCCTTCATCTTTCAAAAAGCCCTACCATTTCATTAGGTTTCTTTTCAGATTTTGGGAATTATGAATTCTTTTTTGTCATAGTTTGGGGCATATCCTGACTTAGTTTAGTATTCCTAAATTATAGGTTTGCTGGATAATATTCGGATCTTTTGGGTTGTTTGTTTTACTCTTACATATTCATTTGTCCTTTTTATCTTTATTACTTTTTTGGTTTGCTTCCACTGTTTATATTTTTCTCTAAAAGTTAGGATAATAGGGTGGTCAATGACCTACAGTGGGCTTGAGATATGCATCATTACCATGCTCTTGTTTAGGTTCTGAAAATCTTGGTGTCAGAGCATGGCTCAAGTCATTGGGTGTCCATAAAGCCGTGTCTAATAGATTCCCTTTTATGGGTGTGAAGTGTGCTACTGTAACACCCTTACTATTTAATCTATTTTATTTTTTTACCTCCTATGTTTGAAACATTAATTTTTGACCTGAGGTTTACTTAGGGATGTTAAAAGGCTAATCTAGGTGCATTTTGGAATTTTTGAAGAGGTTCAAGGTTATTTTGGAGTTCCTAAGCATAGAGCCTTAATAATAACCTTGTGTCACGAAGGATAATCTCCATAGTAAGCATCATGTCATGGAGGATAATCTTTGCGATAAGCTATACAACATTGAGATTAGCCTCCTCAATAGGCAGCGTGCTATGACACTATGTAAAAGTCATGTTGTCTTGTTTTATTTTCCATAGAATAAGGGGTAATGAGGTCTTTTCACCTATAAACGATCATTAAACATTATATTCACCCATTTTCATTAGTTTTTACAAAACAAAAGGCTATTATTTACCACTCAAACTCAACACCTTAATAATGCATAAAGATTTCATCGCATATTCATCCTCTAGGTCCCATGTTCCGAATTACTTTCCAAATCTTGTATATCTGAGGCATATTTCTCTACCCCAATTCTTATTTTATGAAAATCATGTGTTTAAATAGTTTGATTATATGGGTTTTCATGTGGGTTTTGATATGGTTGAGGGTTTGGGAATGTTTGATCCCTAAATAATTTTTCTGTGGTTTTCATGAGTTGTTTATGCTTTAAATTAAATGTTTTAAACTAACAGGTTGCATTGGTGTGGGAATGGGAATTAGGGTCTTGGTATTACCCCAAACTAATGTTTTTGGACGTAAGATTATTATTGATAATTATGTTCCCTCGACCCATTTGTGAAATTAGTTTGAAAATATGATTCGTAACTTGGTTTGACTTACTCACCTTTACTATTGCATTTTATAAATGAGTAAACGATGAACATGGATTTTGAAGGCCTTGTTGCCGTGTTTGGTTTAAAGAATAAAGTGAATCAAGGCATTCTAACAAGTTAAAGGTATTGTAATGGAATAATTATAAGCCTACAAGCAGAAGGTGTGACAATACTTTTGGTGGGCCTTAATGTATAATTTTGTGGTAAATAAATGATTTATGTGAAACTTGCTTAAAATTAGACTTAATAGGGGTTATTTAGTGATGCTGTGAAGGTATGGGTCTTGGATGACTTATATTAGAAGCTCATTTTTGCCGACTTGAGGTTTTGTCTTGATGACCATGTGCATGTGTCACACTTATATATATTTTTGGCATGGCTAGTTACCTTGATGGCTTTATCTTTCCCTATAGTTTTCTGTAGTTTGTGTAGTTGGCATATAGTGGGGCCCTTTAAGCAGGGGGAGCTAAACCCATACAGTCTGTGGTTTCCTTTTATGGCGATTAACCTACATAATCCAAGATAATATTTTACGTCATGCTAAGACTTATTTCGTATATTTACATATTATTTATGTATTCATATAATGATGCTTACATGTTTTTGAATTAGATTTGACTTGACATTATATTATCCCCTATCCCTGAGTTACATGTTATTGCTCAACCCACTAACTAGCTCTAGCGTTATATCCCTACACAATGTAGGAACTGAAAATACTTCTACTTTTTTTGCACAGTGACTGGGTGATCATAGGATAGCTTGTGAGTCAGTTTAAATTAGTAACCTTCTATAATTTTAAAGACCTTATTTCATGTTTTATTTTTTAATGTTATTGACTCTTTCCTTTAGATATATTTTGGGCTATTATCGGGGATATGTCCAAACTTTATATTGATATTTGGTTGGTTAGAGACTTTGTGGATATTACTTTGGACTAGAGATTGATTGTTAAATTCTTATACTTCATATGAGTCATTCTCATCAATTATTTTTTGTGCTTGCTATTATATTACTACACATACATTTTGTTTCATTTGACTAGGCAAAAAGGGTGGTCTACAGTTTGTGTTGGACTTGAGATACCCATCACGGCCAGGCCCCTGTTGGGGTCATGATAAAGTTGGTATCAAGTCATAGGCTTTGTGTCATTGGTTATCCATAAAGTTGTTTCAATTAGAGTCTATTTTATGGCTGTGTAGCACACCACACTTTAAGGAAGAAGCTACAAGGCATTTAAGAATGTTTCCATTTCTAATGATCTAATTTCTAGATGTAGAGTCTAGGATGTTTTAAAATCCTTTATTCCCCATTTGTTCGCCTTTCATATCATTCCTCCTAGAAGATCTGATACTTTTGAAAACTCCTCTGGCCTACTTAAGGATAATGTTTACAAAACCCATCCTACGTATAGGGTACAGACCCAGTTTAAGGTCCCTACTTCTGATTGCCCCTTTGGATTTAACCTAATCTTTACTGATCTTTCTCTCATAGGTAGCATAATTGGCTAGTAACCTCTTAGAGATATTACTAATGCTTAGTTCTGCCATTTTATTTATCTGATGACCCAGCTGGTGACATCTCCAAACAATAGAAGGGTCCCACTGGTACTACTATGAGTTCTTCTAAGGTTTTTTGAGTTATGTAGTTTATGGGATTAAATCCTTTGGTTTTCACTGGCACTAGGATTAAATCCCACTGCCATTATGCTGCAGAGATAGTGTCTAGCATGAGGCCTAGAATAAGAAATTTTTTTGGGTTCTCTCATGATTTAATTTTAGAGAGCTAGGATACATTGCTGAATAAGGATATTGACATATCAAGATTTGTAGTGTATATGCAGCAAGTTGAAACCGAAAAGAATAAGCAAAAAGAGACAATAGAGAGGATAAGTAAGAAATCCTAGTATTCAAATCAGGATGGATGTCAAGATAATAGAAAATGGTCTAAGAAGAAGTGAAGCAATTCAATTTCCTATTTGATAGCTAGTTCTCCTTATCCTAAGCTATCCGGTGATATCTACTTTAAGAGAAATAGTATGCTTAAGTTACAAGGTACATAGTATCAAGATCATGGGGCCCAATCAGCGTTATCCCATCCTTCTTGTAGATTTATGGACAGTTGCACAGCGAGTTTTATGATAAAGCGAGGAATAAGTGTTTCTTAGACTGACCACTTCAAGAGGAACTGTCCTTCAGGTTACGTTGCTAGGGAGGCTATTAAGTTCCCTGTTGCTCTTTCTATAACTCCTGAACCAAAGTGTGCTAATTGTAGCTCTGGTACTTGTCGGAACCATCCATATACTCTTGCCACTCATCAGGAATCTATGGTGTCTCCTGATGTTTTTACTGGTATGCTAAAACTTTTCTTTTATGAAGTATATTGTTTGCTTGATCCTAAGTCTACCATTTCTTATGTGACCCAATATATCGCTATTCATTTTGGTTTTGGTCCTGAGTGTATTTATGATCTATTTTTGGTGTCAACCCTGGTGGGTGACTCTAATGTGGCTATGATAGTTGATATAGGTTATGTGATCTCTATTCGTGGAAGAAAGATATTAGTGGATATGGTAGAGTTTGACATGTAAGATTTTGATATTATTTTGAGCATGGATTGGATCCATTCGCGCTATGCATCTGTTGATTATTAGACCCTAGGGGTCAGTTTTTAATTTCCTAATGAACCAGTATTGAGTGAGAAGGTAATTCTATATGCCTAAGGAAAGGTTTATTTCTTATCTTAAAGACCAGAAGTTGATTGCGAAGCGGTGTCCCTATCACTTAGTCTGAATAAAACATTCTAACTCGTAGAGTCCTTCTTTCCAAACTGTCCTGATGGTTTGTTCGTCTCTTGAGGTATTTCCTGATTACCATATCAGTGTTCTCCTGATAGGGAGATAGATTATTGAATTGATATTTTCAAGCAGTAGTATTATTTCTATCCCTCCCGATAGAATAGCTTCGGCTGAGTTGATAGAACTTAAGAAGTATTTGAAGTATTTTCTTTATAAGGGTTCTATTTTCCCTAGTTTTTCTCTATTGGGTGCTCTTGTGCTCTTCGTGTGCAAGAAAGATAGGTCCCTTCATAAATGTATTGATTACCACCTATTGAATAAGGTGACTGCAAAGAATAATTACTCTTTTTTGGGACTGAAGATCACTTTGACCAGCTTCAGAAGGCCATACTTCTGTAAGATTGATATTTGGTCTAGGTACCATCAGTTGAAGATTAGAGAGGTATATATCTATAACACTACTTTTTAGACTCTGTATGGCCATTATAAGTTCTTGGTCAAGTAATTTTGATTTACTAATGCCGCATTGACATTTATGGATCTTATGAACTGGGTCATCCATCATTCCTCGAATTAGTTCCTAATTCTATTTATTTATGATATTTTAGTGTATTCCAAGAGTGAGGAAGATTATGCCGATCACCTCCGTATTGTGTCAAAAACCCTAAAATATTAGCGGTTGTATGCAATGTTTTCTAAGTGTGAGTTCTGGTTGGATGTTGTTACTTTTCTAGGTCATGTTTTTCTAATGAGGGAATCGTGGTTGATACACAAAAAGTACGGTGGTTAAGAAATGGCCTAGACCAAGAACTCCAACCGATATTTAGAGATTCTTCTGTTTATCCGGGCACTATAGGAGGTTTGTGGAAAGTTTCTCCTCTATTGCTTTCCCATTGACTAGGTTGACTTAGAAAAAGTTGAAGTTCTTGTGTTTGGATCCTTTTGATGGTAGTTTCTAAAAGCTGAATAATAAGTTGACTTTGACTTTGATCTTGACCCTACCGAGGGTACTGATGAATTTGTGGCTTATTGTGATATTTCCTAAGTAGGACTCAATTGTTTGTTGATGAAAATGGTAAAGTGGTGGCCTATGCTTCTAGACATTTTGAAGTTCATGATAAGAATCATTCCACACATGACTTGGAGTTTTTTGTTGTGGTGTTCGTATTGAAGATTTGGTGACATTGCTTGTATGGAGTTTATGTTTAAATTTATTTTGATCATAAGAGAATACAATATGTGTTCAATCAGAAGGAGCTGATTTTGAGGTAAGGAGATGGCTTGAGTGGCTCAAGGACTACCACATGAGTCTCCATTATTATCAAGATAAAGCTAACGTGGTTGTTGATGCTCTTAGTGGGTAATCTATGGGGAACCTATACCATATGGATAAAGAGAAAACCATATTAGTGAAGGATATTCACTATTTGGATAACCTTGAATTTCATCTTTTAGACTCTTAAAATAGAGGTGTGTTTGCTCAAGAGGTGGAAAAGTCATCTCTAGGTGCTAATGTAAAAGAGAAGCAGGTTTTGGATCCCGTCTTGATGCATATCAAGGATGATGTGGGCCAATAGAAAGTTATGGCTTTCGATATTGGTGATGATGGTATCTGGAGGTATAAAGAGAGGTTGTGCATTACCGATGTGGATGGGTTGCAAGGAAGAATCTTAGACGAAGCTCATGAGTCGTGATATACAGTTCATCCTGGATCTACAAAGCTGTTTCATGAATTGAATGAGATTTATTGGTGGAATAGCCTAAAGAGGGATGTGGCCAATTTTGTATCCAAGTGTATGGTTTTCTAGCAAGTTAAGGTTAAGCACTTAAGGCCTGGTGGTTTGTCTCAACAAATTGTGTTTCCTGTGTGGAAATGGGAAGTGACAAAATATGGATTTCCTTACTGCTCTTCCATGGTCTCGCCATCAGTTGATTCAATTTGGGTCATCTGGATACAATAACCTAGTCCGCTCATTCCTACCAGTGAAGAGTAACTATTCGGTGGAGGATTATGCTAAGCTCTTTATTCAGAAGATCGTGAAGTTGCATGGTGCTCCAGTTTCCATCATATCTTATTGAGGTACTCAGTTCTCATGGCATTTGTGATGTTCTTTTAAGAAAGATATAGGAACTAAGGTAAACTTGAGTACCTCTTTCCACCTGTAGATGGATGGAAAATTGAAAAGGACCATTCAGACATTGAAAGATATGATTCGAGCTTGTGTACTTTACTTAGTTGGTATTTGTGTTGATCATTTGCCTCTTATAGAATTTTCTTTTAACAAAACTATCACCTTATTATAATCATGGCTCCATTTGATGATTTGTAAGTTAGCAGATGTTGATCTTCTTTGGGGTGGTTTGAGGTTAGTGAGTGACGTAGCCCGAAACTGGGGCATGTCATATGGGAACCTTAAGCCCACATAATCTAGAGATCACCCGATAACCTATCACAATCATCAGATCAACAAAAAGGCCGACTACATAATAAGATAGGGGAAACAATACTAGAAGTCGAAACTTAACAATGTCTAACAATGTCATAATTATCAACAAACTAACCAATATACCCAAGTCCACATTCATCCATAATACCTCAATACAAATTCAATATTTAGAAATATATGTGTCGGGATAAGCCCACGATAATAGCCCAACTAAGTCAAAATAAGAATAAGTCTAAAGATAGGAGACCAAGAATGAATGTCTTCCAAAGTAGGAAAGCTACCACTCCAAGGTCAATACACGAATTCTTAGATCACCTAATCACTGCGCAGGAAGAGAAGATGATGCTCCATCCCTTATGTCATATGGGGACATAACATATAGATACGGTTAGCAATTGGAACGCTAGCATGTAACTCACGGATAAGGATAAAGTATCATCACTATTCAATAACAAGCCAATTTATCATATTCAATCATATTCACACACTCTATCACTACATATAGGTATATTATATGTTATCCAAGAAATCTAGGCCTAAAAACATTCTTGAACATTCATTCATTAGACATCAAATGGAGGACTCCGACATTCCATACTTAGATTTAATAATTATATTTATGCATAGGACTTTAACCACAATCACATGCCATTACACAAAAGGCTTTAACCATGGTCACACATACATTATCCAAGGACTTTTACCGCATACACAATCATTCAAACAAAGGACTCTAACCATACATATATTTATCTAAGCAAGGGACTTCAACCTTATGCCAATTCATTAGACAAGGGACTCTAACCTCATGCCAAGGGACTCTAACCGCAAGCATTTCATTCAGCGAGATACGTTAACCTCAAGATATCTCTTTAAGTAAGGGAATTTAACCACGAGCAATTTAATTGGGCAAAGGACTCTTACTTCAAGCCATTTCATAATTCAAGGGACTTCAACCTCAAGCCATTTCATAAGGTAAGGACTTCAACCTTAAGTTATCACACCTATCATTAGTTGACCTTGGGACTTTAACCCTTTTCCCATGCATAAACATTCATTCCATACAATACTTATGCACTTAAACCAGATAGTTAATTAAACACAATACATGACTCCATAGTCCTTATGGCAGCCTTAGTTGCTCAACCATTTCAATAGGCCATTTCCTTCATTCAATCCATCATACAATTAAATTTATGGTCATCAAGACCCTCACAACTATTCATATTTCATTAACCATCTTACTCTACATTCTCAGCATACTTCATTTAATACACAATTCAAATACATTATTATGTTTAGGGACTTCAACCCCTTATTAGTCAATTAACCCAACATGGTCATAAATTAAACAATACATAGCTCACAATAATTTTAACACACCATTCATCAATCATTTATGCTTATTGGGCTATTTCTGTAGTTTAAAGCATCACCAATATGAGACTAGACAATTTCCCTTAGATATTTCCATAAACACCTTATGTGTATACCTTTAACAAGGCTATTTTCATGGTAGAAATCATAAAGATTAGGGTTACTCAAGAACCTCATGTTAAACCACATACAACAAGAACCTACTTATTCAAATCACCAACAATGACATATATAAACAAAAGCAAAAGTAAGAATCAACATTATTCATCATTAGTCAAGAAAACCCTTTTTATTTATTTCAAAATAACCATGTACACTTACTAATCCACGTGGGAAATACATGGGTTTAGAGTTACTTAATAGGGGAAAGAGTTACATGCCTTAGACTACTTAATTCACCAAGAAACTTGACTTTACTTTATCTCTCGAAGATCACCCTTGAAACCCTAGCCTCTAATTCTTCAAAGATGAGTTTGATGGATTTTTTTAGGTGTTCGATCCACTCAAAAATGTGTTTAAGGAGGACTTATACATTTATATAGTCAAGAGACTTAGGGTTTAGGGTGTAGAAAATGACCACATGGCCCTTAGTTAAAAGCTGGAAAAGAGACCCGTCCAGGGGTACGACTCCTTAAGGGAACCATACCTTAGAGTATGAGTGGTATGCTGACTACCCTACGCATCTCTTAGGTCACGCTCACTGTTAAGGGTATGAACATACACCCTTGAGTAGTATCCAAATGGTACGACTCACCTCTAAATTGCATGCTCCACTCATAACAAAAAATAGTCCACTCGAAGTTAACACCTCTCTCCATACAACTTACCTAGGTACGACTAGTAGACATAAGGTATGATTATGTAACACCCCAATGTCTTACTAGCTAAATTCCATCCATGGAAAGTCTAAGAATTATCTTCTAGAATGATCTAAATTATTTTTCATGTGTAATTTCTAAGATTGCAACCTTTCATTACATAGATGAATGAATTAGCTTTTCTACGATATAAGATTTTTCCAAAGCAGACCCTCGGTGAAGAATTTATGATCAACTTAAAGTTTCAGTCATAAACATCATCATTTTGGGGTCTAGCACGTTGTGGAGCGGGTCAAATTGACAATCGTCAAATTCCAGTGGGGCTCTGAGATTGTGGCGCATCACGGAGGAACCCAATTTCCCACTCGTCGAATTCCAGTGGACCACCGCACTTGTGGCGCATTGCGGTGGTACCCAAAATTGGGTTTTTAAGTTCAAATTTCCAGTTTCGTTCAGGAGTCATTAAGGGTAAATTTTACTTTTCCCTATCCTTTAAAACCCTCCAAACAAAGGATTTAGGGTATGTTTAAGCAACCTAATCCTATTTTTATTAAAATCATCATGAATCCTCTCTAGGGTTTCAAACAAGAACTTCAAGAAACCCAAGATTCAACCATGGGTCTTCAAAGTTGATTGAAAATTCAAAATTCCTAAATCATAGGTTTCGAGAAACACCAGCTAATTTTGTAAATAGAGGTACGTAGGGTTGTTCACAATTTCATGGGAATATTTTCAAAAAGTTATTCACGCAAGACTTTAAATTTATACAAGTATATATATGTTCTTACAAATGGGGGTTTTCAATTGATACAAATAACATGTTTTGATACATGATTTTGAAAGAATTATTGAGATATCATGGGGTTATTTGTATGACTGTATTTAAATGGTTGAATTGTGAATATGTGACTGAAAATTTCAAAAGGGAGCGATGTACATGAGTTGTGAATTTTCTAAATTCCCGATGATAATGTTTATACCCCAAATTATACTAGTATTAAACCATTGAGAGGATGAGTTTTGTAATTGATATAAGATTACTCATAAATGATTAAACTTCTTACATAATTGCACGTTGAGAACCATGGTGTATGTGTTTTAATAGTGTGAAAGTCATACATATGTGCATGTGGTAAATCGTATGAGAAGTTGGAAAGTTGACGTAATATTGATGACTTGCAAGTCGGGTATGATGATACCCTGCAAAGTATGAAATATGATTGATTAAAATAAGTTTAATGTATCAATTTTGTGAGATAGGTGGTTACCCTAAGAAAGCACGAGCCAAATGACTCTATGCTAGAAATCGTATTTGCTAACTCGGGAACTTGGTACCTTGCTGTGTGATCTTGTGTACCTAATGTTATGTCATGCCAAATTAGGACTATGATTAGGAGCCTTTCTTTTTGATCTTGTTCACTACCATACTTGATTCGGTCGAGACATCCTGCTGTGTGATCTTGTATGTCTTTCCCTCACTTATACTCTAATGTCCGCGGCAATTGAGATTTGACGGTTGGTGAAAAAGTAAAATTGTAGGATGTACCACCTAGCTCAAATTTGTTGCATTTTTGTTGAAAAATCATTATACTACGCCCATTTATTTTTAAAATAATTTTGCAATAATGTGCTTTATATCATCTCTCATTTATTTTATATAAAAATCTCTACTTGGTTTTGGATTATTATGTGTACCAGTACTTCGTATTGACCCCCTTTCCTCTAAGGTTCGAAGGCACAGTCTAGGGGTCCAAAATATTAGTAGATTTTTCAGATAGTTTTGCAGAGACAAGTGGTGAGCCTTCTATATTCTGGAAGGCTTCATGTCTGGTAGTTTATTTATCATTTAATAGTCATGGATCTACTGGGGGCCTTGTCCTAGTTCTCAAATAGTTGTTTCTTTTAGTCATGTGATAAAGATTTCATAGACGGTTTTCAGATGCCGATAGATGTTGTGGGACATTATTTATCATTCTTGATTTCATTGTACTCATGCGCATGATTCCGTTGTATTGTTAATCTTCTACATTTCTTTTATCATATGAATTATGTGCATGATTACCACATAGATAGGGGTGTTTTGGGCCTTCATGGTTTGGAATGCTCGTCATGGCTAGGGTTCGGTTCGAGTCGTGAGAAACTTGGTATCAAATCACGGTTCATGGTCTTAGGGTGTCTACAAAATCATGTCGGGTAGAGTCTTGTTTATGGGTTTGTAGAGTGCCATACTTATGAGTAGGAGGCTGCTAGGCATTTAGGAAATATTTCCCTTCTTTGTGATTTAGTTCGTGCTTCAGAGTCAAGTCTGTTCCTGATCAGTGATCTTTCGTCTTATAGAAATAACAGTCATGCCTCCTCGTCGCAATACTAATCAGAGTGCTCAAAATGATGAAGTTCGTCCCACTCATGGGATGAGGACATGTAACAGAGATCCCACCCCTGACCCTGTTCCTACTCTGGCAGTCCCTCTAGTCCCGAACAGTCCACCTCGGGCTCCACGAACCAATGTTAATCATCCCCCAAATGCGTAGAGTGATGTTTCAAATGCCAAATTCAAATAGTCTATTCATATGCTGGCACCGTTGGTGGCCAATTAGGCTCAACGGTCGGAAGATATTGGGTCTATATTTATGATGTCGGAGGATACTAGGGTGGGATAGTTCATGAGAATGAACCCACTCAAGTTTACTGGAACCAAGGTAGAAGAAGCACGACAAGAATTTGTAGATGAAATGGAGAAAATTTTCAAAGTGATATATGTGGATCAGATTAAAGATGTTGAGTTGGCAGCCTACCAGCTGAAGGATGTAGCAAACCACTAGTGCAATGAGTAGGAGAATAGAAAGGGTGACAGTGCTGAGCCTACAGCTTGGGATGTGTTTGAAGAATCTTTTCTTGACAGGTTCTTTTCTCTGGAGCTGAGGGAAGCTAAAGTAGAGGAGTTCATGAACCTCAAGTAGTGTAAGATGGCTTGTTATGCTCCCGAGATGACGAGTAGTATGAGGGACTGAATGAGGAAGTTTGCTTTTGTCCTTTCAGATGATCTGGTACTTTAGTTTTAGGGAGTTGTACTGAACAAAGAGATGGACTTTGCTAGGCTAATAGTTCACACGCAACAGGTAGAGGACGACAAAAAGAAGATTTCTGAATCTAGGAAGAAGGAAAGGCAGGAAAAAAGAGCCATATCTAGCAACCAAGGTCACAGTCAGCCTCAAAGAAGTAAGTAGGGAAATAAATAGCAGAAGAAGAAGAATTGGAGTAATGCACAGACTACTGCTAGTAATCCAGTCCCCAGACCACTGGTAGACACACAATCTCAGAGTTTTCAGACTCACCATGGATCCAGAGCCCCATTTACTCAGTCGCAGGGCAATGTGGCCCAACAACGTCGTACTTATCCGCGTTGTAAGACTTGCGGAAAGAATCAACCAGGGAAGTGTTATTTCGAGGGGAGAAATTGTTATTCTTATGGAACAGTGGGTCACCTTAAGAGAGGTTGCCCTTCTGCTGGAGAAAATATGGGGGGGAGGGGGGATAAGTCCTAAGCCACCTCCACGGTTCCTCCTTCTAAAGGTGCCCCTTCAGCTGCCGGGAGTGGTCGCAACCTGTTATATGCTTTGACATACCACAAGGAGGCCGAATTTTCTCCAAACATTTTTACCGGTAATTTACAAATCTTTTCCCATGATGTTTATGTGTTACTTGACCCCGGGTCTACCCTATCCTATGTGACCCGTTATATGGTTGTTGGTTTCAGGTTTAAGCTTGATATGATTTTTGAACCTTTCTCTGTTTCCACTTTTGTGGGTAATTTTGTTGTGGCTAGGAGGATGTATAAAAATTATGTGGTATCTATTCTTAGTTGGAATACTATGGCAGACCTTATAGAACTCGATATGGTTACTTCTGATGCTATCTTAGGGATGGATTGCCTTCATTCGTGCTATGCCACGTTAAATTGTAGGACTCGAAGAGTCATTTTTCTTTCCTGAATAAGCCTCTGATAGAATGGGAGGGACATTCTTAAGCACCTAAAGGGCACTTTATATCCTACCTTAGGGCCCAGAGACTCATTACTAAAGGTTGTCTGTATCATCTTATCCGGGTTAAGGACTCTGATGCTTAGGGTCTTCCTCTTTAGTCTATCCCTGTAGTAAATGAATTTCCAGAATTCTTTCCAGATGATCTCCCAGGAATACCACCTGATAGAGAGATAAGTTTGGTATTGATGTGTTGCCAGATACCTCCTCTAACTCTATTCCGCCACATAGAATGACTCCTGCAAAACTAAAAGAGTTAAAGGAATAAGTAGCAAATCTTAAGATAAAGGTTTTATATGCCCCAATGTGTCACCTAGGGGTACACCGATACTCTTCATGCAAAATAAAGATGGTTCCCTTCATATGTGCATAGACTACCGCCAGTGGAATAAGGTCACTATTAAAAACAAATATCCTCTTCCTAGGATTGATGATCTTTTTTACCAGCTTCAGGGTACTAAGTGGTTTTCGAAAATAGACCTTCGTTTGAGCTATCATCAGTTGAAGGTTAGGGAGTCAGACATTCCCAAAATAGTCTTTCGAACTCGATATGGTCACTATGAGTTCTTAGTCATGTCCTTCGGGTTGACTAACGCCTCTGCAACCTTCATGGATCTTATGAATAGGGTGTTCCATTAGTTTCTATATTTGTTCATCATAGTATTCATAGACTATATTCTGATCTATTCCAAAAGTAAGGAAGACCATGCCAATCACCTTCGAATTATCCTTCAGACCCCTAAGGATCATCAGTTATATGCTAAATTCTCCAAATATGAATTCTGGCTGAATGCTATTGCCTTCTTGGGGCATACTGTATCTAGTAATTGAATTAGAGTGGATCCCCAAAATATTGAGGCGGTGAGAAAATAGCCCAA
This sequence comes from Capsicum chinense, assembly GCA_026120095.1. Lineage (NCBI taxonomy): Eukaryota > Viridiplantae > Streptophyta > Magnoliopsida > Solanales > Solanaceae > Capsicum > Capsicum chinense. The sequence goes on along the minus strand of JAPEIP010000002.1, from coordinate 144,284,261 downwards.
ACCCATGCCTCCAACCGATATTCAGAGCTACTTGGGTTTGGCAATTTATTATAGAAGGTTCGTAGAGAGTTTTTCCTCCATACCTGCTCAGCTTACTAAATTGACTCAAAAAATGGTGAATTTTGTGTGGTCTGACTTGAGTGAAAAAAGTTTTGAAAAGTTGAAGGAAAAGCTGACTACTGCTCCTGTATTGACTCTTCCCGAGGGGGTAGATGGTTTTGTGGTATACAGTGATGCATCCCGTATAGGACTTGGTTGTGTTTTGATGCAGCATGGTAAGGTGGTAGCTTATGCGTCTAGGAAGTTAAAGGTGCATGAGCGAAACTACCCCACTCATGACTTGGAGTTAGCAGTAATGGTGTTTGCACTTAGAATCTGGAGGCATTATCTCTATGGAGTGCATATCGATATTTATACTGACGAAAAAAGTTTGCAGTATGTTTTCTCGTAGAAAGAATTAAACCTCAGGTAGAGGCGTTGGATGGAGATTTTGAAAGACTATGATATCAGCCTGCATTACCATCCGGGTAAGGTAAAGGTTATAGCTGATGCTCTCAAAAGGTTGTCTATGGGCAGCCTTTCTCATGTTGAAGAGGGGAGGAGAGAGATGGTGAAGGACATTCATCGCCTTGCAAAAATGGAAGTACAACTCTTAGATTTTGAAGATGGAGGGGTGGTTGTTCATGAGATTGCTAAATCATCCCTTTGTACCAAAGTCAAAGAAAAGTAGTTGAAAATTCTATCTTGATGCAGATTAAGTGAGATGTTGGTGATGTTATTCTGAGATATTAGGGTAGATTGTGTGTGCGTGATGTAGATAGGTTGCGGGAAAGAATCCTTAGGGAGGCTCACACGTCGAGGTATATTGTTCACCCAGGCTCTAGAAAAATGTATCATGATTTGAAAATCATTTATTGGTGGAATAATATCAAGCATGATGTGGCTAAGTATGTTGCTAAGTGTTTCAATTATAAGCAAGTCAAGGTGGAACACATGAGGCCAGGTGGTACTTCTCAAGAGATAGCATTACCTTAATTGAAGTAGGAGATGATCAATATAGACTTTATTAAAGGAATTCTGAAGTCCCGATACCAGTATGATTCTATATGGATAATTATAGATAGGCTGACCAAGTCAGCGTACTTTCTTTCTGTCAGGACTAACTATTCAGGAGTGGATTATGCTAAGCTGTTCATCGTAGAAATAGTTCATTTGCATTGGGAACCTGTGTCCATTATATCTGACCGAGGTACGCAGTTTTCTTCTAAATTTTGGAGATCTTTTCAGAGAGGTTTAGGTACCCAAGTGAACCTAAGTATTGCATTTCACCCCCAAATGGATGGGCAAGCGAACGCACCATATAGACCCTTAAGGATATATTGAGGGCTTGTGTGATTAATTTTAAAGGTAATTGGGTAGATCAGTTGACATTGATAGAGATCGCGTATCATAACAGTTTCCATTCCAGTATTAAGATGGCGCCATTTGAGGTATTGTATGGGAGAAGATGTAGGCCACCAATAGGGTGGTATAAAGTTGGTGAAATGCAGATGTTTGGGCCTGATCTTGTTCATCAGGCAATGGAAGATGTGAAGCTTGTTAGAGAACAACTTAAGACAGCTCAGAGTCTTCAAAAATCCTACGCCAATATTAAGAGGAGAGAGTTAAAGTTTGAGGTTGGAGACTGGTTATTTCTTAAGGTTTCTCCCATAAAGGGAGTTATGTGATTCGAAGGAATGGTAAGTTGAGTCCTCTCTATATAGGACCATATCAGATTTTGAGGACAATAGGTGGTGTTGCGTATGAGTTAGAATTGCCTGCTAGTTTGGGTTCTGTCCATCCGGTATTTCACATATCCATGTTGAAGAAGTGCATTGGATACCATTCTTTAGTGTTGCCTGTAGAAGAGATCAAGGTGATAGCCTCCTTATCATATGAAGAGGAACCTATTGCAATCTATGATCGTCCGGTCCAAAAGTTGAGAAATCTATGATCGTCAGGTCCAAAAGTTGAGAAGTAAAGAAATAGTTTCAATTAAGGTGTTGTAGAGAAATCAGAAGGTTGTGGAAGCCACTTAGGAATCAAAAGAAGACATGAGAACAAGATACCCACACCTTTTTGACCCAGTAGATGGCGGAGTTTAAGGTACAACCCTTTCCTAAATCTTTCTATGCTTTAGTATTCTTGGAATCATGCTTGTTTGTGTTCTGCATCATCATTCGGGGATGAATGATCCCAAGGATGGGATATTGTAACACCCTAACATTTTCTTAGTTAAATTGTATCCTTGAAAAGTCTAAGCATTAGCTTCTAGAATGATCAAAATTATTTTTCATGTGGAATTTCTTATATTTCAACCTTTCATTACGTAGATGGCGGAATTAGCTTTCCAACGATATAAGATTCTTCCAAAATGGACCCTCGGTGAAGAGGTTATGAATAATTTAAAGTTCCAGTCGTAAACATCGTCATTTTGAGGTCTGTCGTGTCGCGGAGAGGGTCAAATTGACAATCGTCAAATTCCAGTGGGGCTCCGTGATGGTGGTGCATCACGGAGGCACCCAATTTCCCACTCGTTGAATTCTAGTGGACCACCGCAACTGTGGCGCATCGCAGTTGTACCTGAAATTAGGTTTTTAAGTTCAAATTTCCAGTTACGTTTATAAGTCATTAAGGGTAAATTTCACATTTCCCCTGCCTTTAAAATCATCCAAACAAAGGATTTAGGGTATGTTTGAGCAACTTAACCCTATTTTCATTAAAATAATCAAGAATCCTCTCTAGGGTTTCAAACACAAACTTCAAGAAACCCAAGATTCAACTGTGGGTTTTCAAAATCGATTGAACATTCAAAATCCCCAGATCATAGGGTTAAAGAAGCACCCGCTAAATTCGTAAATAGAGGTACATAGGGTTGTCCTAAATTTCATGGGCATGTTTTCAAAAATAAATTTGCACAAAACTTTAAATTTATACAAGTATATATATGTTCTTACAAATGAGGGTTTTCAATTGATACATTTAACATGTTTTGATATATGATTATGAAAGAATTATTGATATATCATGGGGTTGTTTGTTTGAATGTATATAAATGGTTGAATTGTGAACATGTGACCTGAAATTTAAAAATGGTGCGATGTACATGAGTTGTGAATATTCTAAATTCTCCGTGATAATGTTTATACCCCATATTATACTATTGTTAAACCATTGAGAGTGTGAGTTTTGCAATTAATATGACATTATTCATAAATGATTAAACATCTTTAATAATTGCATGTTGAGAAACATAATATATGCTTTTAATGGTGTGAAAGTCATACATATGTGCATGTGGTAAATGGTATGAGAAGTTGGAAAGTTGATGTGGTATCGATGACTTTCAAGTCGAGTATGACGATACCCTGTAGAGTATGACATGTGATTGATTAAAATGAGTTTAATGCATTGATTTTGTGAGATAGGTGGTTACCCTAAGAAAGGACGAGTCAAATGACTCTACACTGGAAATCTTGTTTGCCGACTCGGTAACTTGGTACCTTGTTGTGTGATCTTGTGTATCTAATGTTATGTCATCCCAAATTGGGACTATGGTTAGGAGCCCTGCTTTGTGATCTTGAGCACCACCATACTTGATTGGGTCGAGACACCCTGCAGTGTGATCTTGTGTGTCTTTCCCTCTCTTATACTCTAATATCGGCAGCAGCCGAGATTTGACAGTTGGTGAAAATGTGAAATTGTAGGGTGTACCACCTAGCTCAAATGTTTTGCATTTTTATTGAAAAATCATTATACTATACCCACGTATTTTCGAAATAATTTTGCAATAATGTGCTTTATATCAACTCTCATTTATTTTACATAAAAATCTCTACTTTGTTTCGGATTATTCTTCATACCAGTACTTTGTATTGACACCCTTCCCTCCTAGGTTCTGAGGTAAAGTCTAGGGGTCCAGAAAATTATTAGATTATTCAGATAGTTTTGCAGAGACAAGTGGTGAGCTTTCTATATTCCGGTAGTCCTGATGTCTGGCATTTTGTTTACCATTTAATAGTTTTGGTTCTACTGGGGGCCTTGTCCTAGTTTTCAGACAGTTGTTTGTTTTGGTCATGTAGTAGAGATTTCGTAGCCGGTTTTCAGATGCCGATAGATGTTGTGAGACATTATTTTCCATTATTAATTTCATTGGACTCATGACCCTGATTCCGTAGTATTATGAATCTTCTGCATTTATTTTATCATATGAATTATGTGCATGATTAGCAGATAGATAGGGGTGTTTCGGCTCTTCATGGTCGGAATGCTCGTCACAGCCAGGGCCCCTTTTGAGTCGTGACAGATTAAGAAGGGGATCTATTGTCCCTAGGATATTAAATAACCCTCACAGTACTTCCTACGATATTAGATGGGAGGGGAAGGAGGATTCGACACGAATCCAAGGGGTATGACTCGTGACCCTAGTTGTACCCACCTCAGAGACATCAAATGGAGAATTTCTTTTAATGGTTCACAGTCTAGGTGTTTCTATTCTCCCTCACTTGGATCATTCGTCCTCGAATAAGGGGTAGGGCAAGCAATAAACACAAGTTAACAAATTATTACATATCAAACCAACCTTTGAATAATTTAGGACAAATATACAACCAAGGTACAAAACACATCATGTTCATTATTAATCACACATTCACTTCATCGACTTTGGGATTCAAACCCATTATTTATCAAGACACTTGTTCTTTTCAAAACGTAGGGACTTAAACCCTCACATATCAACACTTACATATTTTAAAACTTAGGAACTTCAACCCATCAACTTATCAAGGATACTTTCTCAATACAAGGATTAGGGACTCAAACCCTTTATTTACCAAATACATGAGTCGACTAAAGATACTAGGACTTAAACCCATCACAGCAAGACACACATAATTTCAAAGCACTAGGGACTTTAACCCATTGCCTATCAAGGGATAAGTCAATTTAAAACATTGGGGACTCCAACCCATTGTCCGTCAAAGACATAAATAAAAGTAATGAGATTAACACATACCTCCATCCCAAGTTTTCGGGATAGCAAAAAAATGTAGATACTTAAACTTCATGTCCTCTTTATCTTCCCACATAGCTTCCTTAAACTTTTGGTTCCTCTGTAGAACCTTTAGCAAAGTGACCTCTTTTGTGCACAACCGGCGAACTTGTAGATCAAAGATCCTTATAGGACAAAAAGTCTGAGATATTAACATCCCACAAGGGAACAACCAACGAAGGATCACCCACATATTTTTGCAACATAGCGAAATGGAAAATCTGGTGAATGGAGTTCATACTAGAAGAAAACTCCAACTCATATTAAAAAGTGCGAACACTCTTCACAATCAAGTAAGGGCCAACATATCGGGGACTAAGCTTCCCCTTTTTACCAAATCGTATCACTCCCTTCATGGGAGATACTTTCAAGAATGCATAATCGCCAACACTAAACTCTACGTCCTTACCCCTTACATTCGCATAGGACTTTTGTATACTTTGAGTTGTTTTCAACCTATCACGAATGACCTTTACCTTCTTTACATATTGATGAACTAAATCAAGGCCAAGTAACTTACCCTCACCAAATTTGTACCACCCAATAGGAGATCGACATCTCCTACCATACAATGCCTAAAAAGGGGCCATACCAATATATGAGTTGTAACTATTATTGTGGGCAAACTAAATAAAAGGAAAATGGTCATATCAACTACCACCATAATCGATCACACAAGTCCACAACATATCCTCCAATGTTTTGATAGTCTTTTCCCCAAGCCCATTTTTTTGCGAGTGTAAGGCAGTAAGTACTAAGGCATACTATAGTACCCAAACGCTTTTAGAATGACTTTAAAAAGTATGATGAAAATGGATGACCATGATCTAAGATAATGAAACTGGGGCACCATGCAACTTCATGATCTCCACAAGATATAACTTAGCATAATCTTTTGTCGAGTAATTTATCCTTACAAGAAAAAAGTGAGTAGACTTGGTCATTGTATTAATAATGACCTAAATAGAATAACATTGATTTTGAGATCTAAAAAGACTGGTAACGAAATCCATATTAATTGCCTCCCACTTCCATTCAGGAAACTTAATCTCCTGGTATAACCCACAGGTCCTTTCTTGCTCAACTTTCACTTGTTGACACACCATACACTTGATGACATAGGCAGCCACATCACATTTTATATGGCTCCTCAAATAGAATTCTCTAAGGCCGTGATACATCTTTGTGGAATCGGGATGTATAGTATGCCGAGATTCATGGGCCTTGTACATGACACTTTCCCTCATTTACATGGGCCAAATATCCCATGGAAAACCTACTAAAAGCATCAGCAACTATATTTGCCTTATCAGTATGGTAATACAGACTTATATCATAGTTTTTCAACAACTCAAGCCACCTTATTTGCTAAGGATTTAACTCCTTTTGGGTAAACGCATATGGGAGATGCTTATGATAAAAAATGATATCGACATGAACCCCATATAGATAATGTTGTCTAATATTTATACCAAGAACCACGACTAACAACTCTAGGTCATGAGTAGAGCAGTTCTTCTCATAAACTATCAAATGCCTAGAAGTATAGGCCACCACCCTACTATGTTGCAGTAACACACAACTGATATCGATACAAGAAGCATCACAATATACAAAAAATTCATCACTACCCTCAGGTAAGGTAAAAATCAGAGCCAAAGTCAACTTATTATTCAACTTGTCAAAACTACCCTCACATGTATCAGGCCATAAGAACTTGACCTTCTTCTTGGTCAACATGTTCAATGGGGCATCTATAGTCGAGAAACTCTTTACAAATCTTCTATAGAAACCAACTAGACACAAAAAGCCCTGAATATCGGTATGAGTCAAAGGTCTAGGCCACTTCTTAACTATCACAACTTTATGGGGAGCTACTATGATCCCTCCACTAGAGATGACATAACAAAGAAAATCTATGGCCTTCAACAAAAATTCACACTTGGAGAACTTCGCATACAAATAATGATCCTTCAAAGGTTGCAACTTGGAATGGAGGTGATCTACATGATCTGCCTCACTCTTAGAATTGAAAAAGGTATAATCAATGAAGATAATAAAAATCATGTCCAACAACAGATGGAAGACCCTATTCATCAAGTTCATAAATTCCACTGGGGCATTGGTCTACCCAAGAGACATGACAAGAAACTAATAGTAACCATACCGGGTTCTAAAGGTTTTCTTAGGGACATTTACATTCCTAATCTTTAGATTATGATAAACCAATCTAAGATCAATCTTAAATAAACACTTTGCACCTTGAAGTTGATTAAATAAATTATTGATCCTAGGAAGAGGGTATTTATTCTTTACGATCACTTTGTTCAACTAATGATAATCAATGAACATACAACGGGAACCATCCTTCTTGCACATGAATACTACATTAGCACCCCACTAAGATATACTAGGGCAAATAAAACCTTTATCTAATAGGTCTTCCATGGCCAATTTCCACTATCACTGCCACTATGCTCAAAAGGCCTAAATTTTATTCCTTGCTTCTCACTAAGATCAACTTATTTCTTTTTCTCTTCTTTGACTTAATGAAAATACACAATCAATCTAGAAATATCCATGTTTTCAATCAACAAAGTTTCCTTGCTGTCAATGACTAAGTAACGGGACAATCTTGAGACAAACTTATGCATTCTAGCCCTCATGCTAGAAACCATCTCAAGAGCATACCTTGACAATTGATGGAATTTCAAGGCATAATCTTTAATTGGCATCCTCCCTTGCTTCAAGTTTAGAAAATATTCTACCTTTTTCTTCCTCAACTCATAAGGAAAGAAGAAGTCTAAGAAAACCTCGAAAAGGTCCTCCCACATAGAAGGACTAGCATCAACAACCTCATAAAACTCCCACCCCTCATACCTTTGGTACGCTACATATTTTAATTGGTTAAAGAAAACTCAATAGTGTCAATCTCTGGAGCATGCATAATTCTGAAGATCTTCTCTATTTAATCAGTAAAGCCTTGAGGATTTTCCTCAACCCTCATACCAAAGAACATAGGAGGGCTCAATTATATAAATAGGCCAATTTTCGTGGCCTCAAAAAAATGGTAACCAAAGCACCATGCTCAAAGTAAGAGGTAACCAATTGAGTCGAAATCTTTATAGAGCAACATAACTCGTCATTAGTAGCATCCCTCTGAGGTGATAAAATAAGAAGGTCACTCTTATAGTTGTAGTTTATGGGGATAGGTGGAACCCCACAAAGATGGTTGGATGCTACAGCCCTAGCGCAAATTTGAACTTCAGAAGTTAGACGAGGTTTTTCCGTAGGGCCCTCAAAAGGGTTTGCCTAAGTCTCAATCCTCCTTGGAGGAATGACCTGAGAGATAGCAAACCGAAATTAGAAGAATCCAAGACCTTAGACTCTATATCTTGAGATTGAAACACAAGAAAGGGAAACATTTCCTAAAATGTCTCGTAGCTCTTCTTTTAAAATATGGCATACTTCAAACCCATAAAAGAGACTCTACTCAACATAGTATTGTGGATACACAACTAATATAAACCTAGGCTTTGATACAAACTTTACATGGTCCAAAACTGGGCCATGTCGTATGGGCACCTCAAACCCACATGAATCTGAGGTTGCCCGATAACCCATTATAATTATCAAATCAACCCAAGGGTTGATAAATCACAATCGCATGATAAGATAGAAAAAAATACTAAACGTCAAAATTTAATAATGTCTAACCATGTCATAAATATCAACACACTAAAAAATGTACCTAAGTCCCTAGTCATCCATAATACCTCTATAAAAACTGATGTTCATAAGTATATATGTTAGGACAAGCCCCTGACAATATCCCAACTACATCAAAATGAGACTAAGTCTAAAGATAGGAGACCCTGAATAAATATCTTCCAAAGTAGGGAAGCTCAGTACTCTAAGGTCAATGCACGAACCATTTCTATCACCTAATCACTGTGCAGAAAAAGAAGATAATGCTTCGGCCTTTATGTCACATGGAGACATAGCATACAAAGATGGTTAGCGGTTAGAACACTTGCATACAACTCAAGGATAAGGATAAAGTAGCATCATTATTCAATAACACGCTAATGTATCATATTAAATCATATTCATACACTTTATCCTTACATATAGATATATCACATGAAAATGGAAAAATTAAGGCTTAACTATATTCTTGAACATTCATTCATAAGACATAAAATGAAGGACTCCGACCTTTCATTCTTACATTGGACAATTTTAGTTAGGCATAAGACTTTAACCACAATCATATACCATTAGACAAAAGTCATTAACCATGCTCACACTTTCATTAGCCAAGGACTTTAACCATATGCATAATCATTTTAACAAGGGACTCTAACCACACACACATTCATCTAGGCGAAGGACTCTAACTTCATGCCCATTTGTTAGACAAGGGACTCTAACCACAAGTCATTTTATTTGGCAAGATACATTAACCACAAAAGATGTCTTTATGCAAGGAACTTTAACCTTGATCAATTTCATTAGGCAAGGGACAATAACTTCCAGCCATTTCATAAGGCAAGGGAATTCAACCTTGAGCCATTTTATATGGAAAGGGAACCTCAAGATATAACAACTATCATTAGTTGATATTGGGATTTTAATCCTTTGCCCATGTATCAATATTCATTTCATAAAACACTTAAGGACTTCAACCATAGAGCTAATTCAACATTATACATGATTTCATGGTCCTTATAGGAGCCTTCATTGCTCAAACATTGTAATAGGCCATTGCTTTAATTGAATCCATCATACAATTCAAGTTATGGTCATCAAAACCCCCAAAAATATTCATATTTCATTACCATCTTATACCATATTCTCACCACAGGTTGTTCAACACATAATTTAATTATATTATCATATTAAGGGAGTTCAATCCTTTATTTGTCAACTAACTCGACATGGTCATAAATTAGTCACTACATAGCTTCAATACTTTTAACATGCCATTCATAAATAATTCATGCTTATTGGGGCATTTCCCTTGTTCAAAAAATTACCAACACGAGACTAGACAATTCACTTAGACATTTTCACAAACTCCTTATGTCCATACCTTTAACAAGTTATTTTTATGGTAAAAATGATAAAGATTAGGATTAATCAAGACTCTCATGTTAAACCGAATACAACAATAACCCAGTTATGCAAATCACCACCAATGACATGTATAAATATAAGTCTAAGCAAGAATCAACATTATTAATCATTAGGCAATAAAACCATTTTCAATAATTTTTAAATCACCATGTACACTTAATAATAGAAGTTTGAAAGACATAGGTTTATTGTTCTTTAACAAAGGAAAGAGTTAAATGCCCAAGATAACTTGATTCACCAAGAAACTTGACTTCACTTTGCCTCTTGAAGATCAACCTTGAAACCCTGACCTCCAATTCTTCAAAATTGTGTTTGAAATACTAATTTGGATATTTGAGCCACTCAAAAATATGTTTAAGGAGGCCTTATACATTTATATAGTGAAGGGACTTAGGGTTTCGGGTGTAGGAAATGACCAAAAGGCCCTTAGTTAAAATCTAGAAAATGGACCCATCTAGGGGTACGACTCACTATAAAACTCCCTAAGGGAACTATACCCTAGGTTACAAGTGATAAGCTGATTCATACCCTAGGATTCTCCTAGGTCACACTTACTATTAATGATAGGACCATACGCCCTTGAGTTATATCCAAAAGGTACAACTAACCCCTAGCTAGTATGCTCTTATGATTACAAAAATAGTCTACTCCAAGCTAAGACTTCACTATATACCACTTACCTAGATTGAGGATAGGGACACTCGTAGCTAGGGCAGTGAGTAACCCTCACCATACTACCTAGGATACGAGAGGGGAATGAAAGGATAATACGACTCATATCCTAATTGTTATAGTCATGCCCACCCTAGTTAGACCAAATGGAAATTTTACTTAAATAGATCACAGTCTTGATTTTTCAGTGAGGATGGATTATTTGCGCTTAACTTGGTTCATTAATATATGGAAAAGGTAAAGGTGATTCAGAATACGCTTAAGACCTCCTAAAGTCAGCATAATTTCTATGAAAATGTGAGGTGAAGAGAGTTTGAATTTGATATTGGTAATTAGGTATTCTTAAAGATATCTCCCATGAAGGGAGTAATATTAGTTAGAAAGAAGGGAAAGATCAATCCCATTATATGGGTACATATTTGATTTTGAGGAGAGTGCATATAGTTCCCTATGAATTAGATTTGCTTCTAGTTTAGGTTCCATTCATGCAGTCTTCCATGTATTAATGGCGAATGAATATTTTGGTCACCCTTTATTTGTTGTTCTTACAGAAAGTGTTGGTATTTCAAAATCATTATCTTATGAGGAAGTACCGTTTATGATATTGGTTAGGAAAGTCCATATTTTGAGGACTAAGGATGTGGCTTCAGTGAAATTCCTATGAAGGAACCAAAAGATGGAAGAAGATACTAGGAAAGTTGAGGGTAATATGAAAGCTAATTAGCCATTCTTGTTCCTCAGGTCGAAAGGAAGTACTTAAGTTATGATTTTCACTTTTCTCTTATTACTTTCTGAGTTTTTCATTTGACTATGGTGCATTCTTACTATATCTTATGTCATAAGTATCCTAGCTCATCATTTATGGATGAATGATCCTAGTGGAGAGGGGTAACGCAACACCCTTAAAATTTCATCCATTTTATTTTTGAACTTTCTAAATTTGAAACATTGAATTTTGACCTAATATGCTCTTAGGGATGTTAAAAGGGTTAATCAAGTGAGTTTTAGGATTTTAGGAAGAGGTTTGGGGTTATTGTGGAGTTTTGAGAAAGTGAGCCTCGGCAATAACGTTGTGTCATGAAGAATAATCTCTGTGATAAGCAGTGTTTCATGCAGGATAATCTTCATAATAAGCAACATGTGAAGGAGTATAATCTCCATGATAAGCAGTATGGCATTGAGGTTAACCTACACGATAGGCAGTGTGCAATGTCCTTACATAAAATTCGTGTTTCCTTATTTTATTTCCCATAGTATTGGGGGTAATAAGGTCTTTAAAACTCTGAATGACTTTTTAAAATTATATGAACCTCTTTCTAACCATTTTCATGAAATAAAAAGCTATTATTTCACTCTTAAATTCAAAACCCTAATAAAAAGCAAAATGATTTCATCATAAATTCATCATTTAGGTCCGAAACTCTAAATTACTTCCCAATTATCGTGTATCTAAAGCATGTTACTTTTCCCCAATTATTATTTAATGAAAAACATGTGTTTTAAATGGTTTAATTTTATGGATTTTAATGTAGGTTTTGTTATGGTTGAGGGTTTTTGAATATTTGATCCCTCAAATATTTTTTCGTGGTTTTCATGAGTTGTTCATGTACTGCATTGAATATTTTGAACTAATAGGGTTCACGGGTGTGGGAATGGGGGTCAAGGTATTCCCCCAAACTAATATTTTTGGACTTGAAATTAGTCTTGGATAATTTTTTTCCCTCAACCCATTTATGAAATTGGGTTTGAAATATGATTTTTTACTTGGTTTGACTTACTCACCTATGCTATTGCATTGCATAAATGGTCAAACAATGAATATGGATTTTGAGGGACTTATTGGCTATTTTTGGTTTAATAAGTAAAGGGGTCGAGGCATCCCCCCAAGTTAAAGGAATTGTAATGGCATAGTTATAATCATGCAATCACACAGTATGATAATACCTGTGGTGTTCCTTAATGTGTAATTATGTGGTTAGTAAATGCGTTATGTGAAACTTAGTTTAAATTAGGCTGAATGGGGGTTACATAGCAAAGCCGTGAAGGTATGGGTCTCGAATGACTTATACTGGAAACTCATGTTTTCCTACGTGATGTTTGGTCTTAATCACCATGTGCGTGTGTCACACTTGATCTAGATATATTTTTGGATGACTAGTTTCCCAATGGCTTTAGCTTTCCCTCAGTTTTTCTCTAATTCACCTGACTAGTATGCACTGGGGCCCTTTCAGTAGGGGAAGATGGACCTATATCACTCATGGGTGACTTTTATGATGGTTAAGATACATAGTCCAGATAATGTTTTACTTCGTGCTAGGCATTGTTCCCTATCATGACATATTATTTATGAATTTATATAATGATGTTCACATGTTTTTTAATTGGATTTCACTTAGCATTATATTATCCTCTATCCCTAAGTTTTATACTAGTTCCCAACCCACTAACCATCTCCAGATGTTGTATCCCCACACGATGAAGGAACTAGAAATACTTCTACATTTCTTACGTTGTGACTAAGTCATAGTTGATAGCTTATGAGTCAGATAAAATTTGTGAGCTTCCTTACTTTGGAAGACCTCATATTATGTTTAGGGTTTGTTTATGTTATTGACTCTTTCCCTTGGACATATTTTTGATTATTGTTGGGGGTATGTCAAGACATTTATTGATATTTGGTTGGTTAAAGGAGTTGTGGATATTACTGTGTACTTGGGATTTGTTTTTAAATTCTTAGATTTCTTATGTGTCATACTCATCCATATTGTTTTATGTTTTAAACTCTACTACTATACGTATATTGTGTTCCATTTGACTTGTCAAAGGGGGTTGTCTCCGGTCCTTGTTGGACTTGAGATGCCCATCACAACCATGCCCTGGTTATGGTCGTAAGAGCTGCACTTATATATGGGAGGCTATGATATATTGTAATAATCCATATTTCTTAATTCTAGACTCATCTCTAAGTAGGCCACTGGATTAGTTTTCCAATGCCTCTAGTCTCACTTCGATCAGATACCGTGGTGAGATCTTTTGGAAATTTTCCTTAGGGATAACCAAACTCCAACTTATAGCGATTCTAGTAACGAACCTTTACCAAATGTAACGAGCCTTTATGTGTTAGTTGTTTTCACATTAGTGAGGTTCCCAGGTTTTGATCCAGTGGAAACAATACGAACTTATGACTCATTATAAGACATAACGAGTAGTTGTGAGGATCCATTGTCACAACTGTGAGGAACTCAAAAATTTGATCCTTGATAACAACTTCACTTAATGAGTCATTGTCAGTCCTAATGAGTCATCAGGATGGGAATCGTGATTATAATATCAATGACCAAGAACTCAGGTCCTCAGGTCATGACTTAGACAATGATTCATGAACTGACATAATGAGTCATCACTTAAGTCACGATGACTGGAACCAAAAAGTTTTGCACCATTTTTAAATGGCTTTATAAATTTTCCCACTCTTTTAAACCCAAACCCATGATGTTTAGGCCTCGTACAGAGTAGTAAAAAATATCAAAACCACAAAACACACTATTTAATCGTAATTCCATCCACAGAAAGCAAAAAAAGTAATTTTTCTCTTCTCCCAAAGATAACTAGGGTACTTCAAGTTCAAGATGTCCCTTCCACACATTGAGTCCCAAGAATTATTAAATTCGCAAGCCAAATTCCTTTCCCATATAATAGTGTTATAGGTCAAATATAAGTCTTCTAACTCTCATCAGTGTATGTATTTAATGACCCTCTTGGTCATTTTCTATATTTCCCCTTATTTTCATAATTGTAGATTCTCTATAGCTGCCCTAGGTCATTTATGAAATATTGGGACTGACAGTTCGGTAACCATATAATGTATTTTTTTAAGAGAAAATTCCCTATTTTAAAGTCTTCGCTAGCTCCAAATTTCAACTGAGCTAAAACATCAGTAAGAAAATCCTGAATGCAAATTCAAATTATGCCAGAGCCTTGGAATATCAATCTTTGGCTTGGTAGACCTCTGGTTTGGGTCCTGATACACCCGAGCTCATTTTGACCTATTGGTCGATAAGTTGGAATATAGAAAACTTGGGTGTGGGTACCACATTTAGTCTAAAAACCTCAAATGGAAAATGTGACTTCGTTATTGCATCTAGAATGTCGAGTATAGTATGGTTACATAGTTCATTTGCATATATTGGATTTGGAATAATTACCGAGGCATTGGTGGAAACTTTGCAATTTTCTAAGTTTCTGCTATCATATGTGCTAACAACAAGTATTGTGCTTGCAAATGTGAAGATACCGATCGCCATACTTGCTCATGCAGTCAATTAGTATGATTGCACACCTTGTTATGCATAGACATACCTGAAGGCCTAGCATGGGTATAAAGTGACCCCTTAGGCCGCGTTTTGGTCATTTTCCACTCATTCTTGAGAGCTAAGTACCCCAAAATATTGTGATAAAATAGAATTGAGTCTTTGGGGTGACTTGGGAGCTTAATTAACGGAAATTTTCATGAATATTTTTGGATTTATGGTAAGAAACCTTCAAATTCATGCTTGAATTTCTTGAATTTTTTACCAAAGCCCTAAATTCTTTAGGGATTGATTTATCTCCAAACATAGCTTGGTTTTTACCCATTTTGAGCGGTTTTATCCCATGATCTTTATATTATGTTATGTTGGTCTCAAAAATATGATTTTCCATGAGTAGGACCAATATGGGCTTTTGGGATGATTTTTTAGACCGAAATCACAATGGCATTACATGGGTATTGATATGCTCATATTGATGTGTAGAATGTGTTTTAGATAAGTTTAAATATTGAAGAGGCTTCTTGAAATAGAAAAACAAAGGTTTAGTGGTTCGTTGAGCTTTCTTCAAATTTGAGGTAGGTTAGGTTTATTCCTTGTTAGATTGAGCTATATTATGGTATAATTGTGATATTATGTTAGATTAAGATGGGTTTTAGGTATTGGATTCGTTAATGGTAAAAGAATTGGATTTGTTTGAATCATGTAGGTCATTTGAACTCATACATGGAATGTCTAGCTTTTGGGCTTGGACCTTGATAAATTTAACCTCAATTCTTATGGTAAGCATAGGATGCTTTATTTTACTCTAATCAGATGGGAGTGACCTTGCCACTCATGTTTAAGGGTAATTTGACCCTAGTTTCTTTAATAATCGAAGTGACTTAGTTACTCTTTGAGTTAGGTAAAGTGTTTGGGAAAGATATTTACCTTAGCACTATTTGTGTCTTGCAATACATCTAATTGTTATTTAGATACATTAACCTACTCCCGTGTAGAAATTGGAATTAGAAAGCATTTTTGGGGATTTAGAAGTGGATTCTTCACCGACCTTAATCTAATATTGATATAGATATGTTGAAAACCTTAGACGCATATTAAATGCCTTGAGAATTCCCTTAATGTGCAACGATGAGAAATTATGGTAATGAATTATGGTGAATACATTAGAAATGATGTTCATAGTCTATTTGACTAAATTATTGTTAATATTATGAGTAGGTATAGGGTATGCTATTAATTAAGCTCATGACAATGTTATTATGCAAGACATTGATTATGCTATTGTTTGGGCTTTTGACAATGTTTCTGATCATTATATATTCTTATTTAGTAATATTACTACTACACGGGCTAGAAATCCCTCTTATTGCTAATATTGGGAATTATGATATTAATGATTCTAAAGGGCACATTTATAGGTTACATGGGAAGCTATATTAGTACTTTTTCTTGAAGTCATGAAACTTTATTATATGATTGATTATGTTATTGATATTTCTATGATTATGGTGACATGTGTATATTATTATATTGATATTGCGACAATGGTATTGAAACCCGGCAAGGCCAGAGGATATGGTGATGATGATATAGATGCCCAACAAGGTAAGAGAATATTGGAATGACGATGTTGATACCCGACATGGATAGAGGATTATATGATGATGATGTTCATATTCGGTAAGGTTGGATGATTTTTTGATGATGACATTGATACCCAGCAAGGATGGAGGAAAACTATGGTGATATAATCGGTAAGTCTAGAGGATGATTATTTGATGTGCCTATGTGTACATCTACCGGTTTGACTTCGGCTAGCCCTACATATGGTAAGTTATACGCTTATCTATATTTTTTTGTGTGTAATGCGGGTATGATATTAATATTAGGAGTGTCGATTGTTTCCAACAATTGTTAAATGCACATATAAGGATTAGTAGTGGATATTGCTTAAATGACTAATCAAGATTAGTAGATTAGGAAATTAGTTGTAAAATGAGGTTCTCTTAATATATAATGTTAGTTAATAAAGGATGGATAGTTAACGGATATTGTCTATTTAAATGATTATATGTTAAATAGTTGCCAAACTGATGACTAGAGTTATATGATGGCTAGTAACTTAATGAGTTAGTTATTGAACTTTGGGTAGCTAATGTACTCTGTCTAACAAGAAATGGCAATGAAGTGGCAAATAATGGTAATAGTATGAAATAAGGATACTTGATGGATGTTTGTAATTTAATTAAAGTTCTATAAGATGACTGATTGATGGTACTTTTGGGAATTTAATTGATTAGTGCTGAAACCCGAATATGATGTTAGTTAAATTTCTTTAGGTTTCACTAGAGTGTACTCTCCAATAGTATGGGATATTGTGATTAGTTCTTTATTTTATGCACCAGTTGGCATATGGGAGCCAACTTTCTACTTGCTCTTGCTTGTGTTTATTCTTTATGAAGCGTTATGATTTCGAATTTGTCTATTTCTTATACACGATGATAGTGGCATATCTTGATGCCCTGTGTTATGTTGTTATTCAAGTTAAATTTCTCATCATATATAGTGATGATGGATATGATTCAGGTTTGAAACTTTTCCTTGACTTAGTTATGAATATCTTACATTAAATAATTATTATATCATGATGTACCTAAGTTGGCCGATGATGCCTACTAAGTACCCATTGTTTTGGTACTCATACTAGACTACTATACCATTTTAGTATAGATTTTAAAACTATTTGTCATCGTTGATTTGAGTTCGTGCGGTGTTGATATCTCAGATAGGGTGAGCTCTTAGAGTCGGAGTCACCTATTTTCTTCTATCTTATCGTGATTTAGTGTTTTGTATAAAGATAGATGTATTGGATACTTTAAGACTATTGGGTTGTATTATTGATATTATATACTCTACTACTGAATCTATAAGGTCATGGGGTTGGTATTTGCATTTGTGTGTTTACCTATATTTGAACATTGTTTATTTATAACTCATGTTCATTAAATTTGACCTATGTCGTATTTCGTAAGAACTTAACCAATTGCATTAGTTCCAAATAATGGTATTGGCTTACCTACTAGTGGGATTTAGTAGGTGTTGTCATGACTCATAAATTAGGTCGTGACAAATTGGTTTCAGAGCCTAGTTTCCTGTGGTATTGTTGGTACAAGAGCAAGTGTCTAGTAGAGTACTATATATTGGTACGATGACATCGGTTTCCTATCTTCGAGAGGCTATAGGACATTCTTAGGAGTTTAATAATTCATTCACTAATTTCGTTCTAAGATTCTGAGTTAACTATAGAGTATTTCTTTTACTTAACTCTTTCACAAATGTCTTGGACACCTATTACTAATACATGAGATAAGGGTCCTCAGACTTATCCTTGGGATCCTACTCTTGTTTGTGAATGACCTAGAGGTCATGGTGAACCAGATGGTGTGTCCCATGATAGGGACCAGGATAAAATGTCTTTGACTAACCCTATTCCTTCACCTAAGGTATAGATTCTCCACCACAGCCAGCAGTGGGATAGGCACCAACCCAGGCTCCATTATGTTTTTCTTTCCTCACTGCTCAGAGATGCCTTGATTCAATTTTGGATGATAGTAAGTGGTACCCATCTGATGGAGCACAGTCTACATACCAGAGTACTACTGAGGCGGGGTCGCAACATGTATTTGAAGGTCCTTGACTTGAGGTTCCTCCTACATAGATAGTTATTCATTTGGTAGCTGCTCAGCCAGTTGTGAACAAGCCTACTATGTCTTTTGAATAGCAGAAAATGTTTAGTAGATTGTTGAGATTGGCTCTGACAAGGTTTTTTGGTGTTCCAAGCGAGGATGCATATGAGTTTCTTACTGCTTAGGAGGATAGGTTTTGTAGTTTGGGTCTTGTTGAGATGCGTGGTGTAGATTACACTATATTTTAGTTGGACTTGCCTGCTCATTAATGTGTTATGGAAGGACGACCGTTTTGATGCTTCAAATAGGTAATTTTTCTTATACTTAGGTTATTTTAATTGATATGATGTGTTTTTATGGTTATTTTAGGTAAACCAGGTCTAGCATAGTATTTCAAAGAAATTAGAACTAAAATACATGAAACGACCAAGTTTCAGCAGGGTACAAGTCTCCTCAAAAGTTGCTAACACCTCATACGACTCGGAGGGAGACTAGTATGTATGACTAAAATAAAGATTTAGAAGAAAAACAAAGTATATAGAAGATACGAATGAGAATATGATTCGTATTATGAGTGTACAAGAAATATCATGAAGTCATACACACAACAGAATCGAAAGAAAAAATTAAGAGATGAAGTGTCAGAAGAATGTGAGTAAAATGTTTGAGTACAACTTGTATGATCAAATCATAAATAGACCAGTCTTCAAGAGAATAATGGAGGAAGTCTCAAGTGGATACGATTAAAGGACACGAGTCATATGATCATGGTACGACTCGTGAGAAGAATTCATAAGAAGAAAACAAAGTTGAAGCCTGGAAGACCACATACTAGAGTGGATACAAAAGGTATGTTACGACTCATATGATGCCGTTAAGAGTTGAAGAGCAAGTCGTACCTTATGCCAACGTAACTTTACCTTTTTTTCATTTTTATTTGGAATTATAAGTATTTTTGAGATACTATAAATACCTTAGGGTTTATCTTTTATTTGGTTACTCATTCTTACAATACTTACTTTTACATACTTTTACAATTATTTTTGAGATTTTGTGTTTTTATTATTCAATTAAAAACTTGGGATTTTATTCATCTTCTTATTGTGCAATTAATTAGAAGTCTTCTTCATTGATAATCATGGATTCTTGCGTGAACATGAGAAGCTAATCTCCTTGACTAGGTTTATAGGAACCCTAGAAGATTAGCTACGTAAGGGAAGAAGTAGATTCATCTATTCTGGGACTTAAGTTTGTAACTTAATCTTCTTCACAATAAGTGACCTCAGAGATATTTCTGAAGCTTGGATATAGCCTGCAGTTTCTTACGTCCTCAAAAGGACCCCATGTATTTAGCCTACCTCACATGTATACCAGTAAATTCAATCATACTGACGCATTCACGCTATGGTGTTCTTATACCATAGGTACAGAGACACAACTTCCAGATCAGTATTAGATCCCAATTTAATTAATCAGAGTAGAAGTGAGTCCTCATCCTTTGAGGACATGATGATTTTCTATTATCTCACTGATTAGTTTGTTAGTTGGAGTTAGTTGTGGACATGTCCCATCAACTCCTTATTCAGATTTCTCAGACTATCATATTTCAAACTTTAGTATTTCCATTTTATTTTGGGTATTTTACTACCCCATGTAGATGTTTTATTATTTTGTCTATGTTCAGTTTTGAACCTTATGGTCTTTCAGATCATGTTTCCGCATTATCATGTTATATTATGCAGTGTACAGGTACAGATATCAGTCATGGATTATATTATTGTCCTTCAAGGTTATCAGCACCATATTGCATTTCTTTTTAGAAAATTAGGGCGTTACAAACTTGGTATCTAAGACAGGTTCGATTGAGTCCTAGGAAATTTGAAAGTAGCATCTAGTAGAGTTTTTTAAAGGGGTTTGTTGCGCACCACATTTATGTGCAGAAGGCTAAGATAAGTTTTAAGAATAGTTTCCATTCTTTTAGTATCCATGTCATTCCAGTGAGTATAATCACAAGTCAGTCTCTCAGTCTAATTTGCTTCTTCTCTTTATTTCAGAATCTCCCCTCAGCCCGAAGAACCTTTGGGCGATCATGCTTCCCTTGTAGAATTCAGGACTATAATCAGCACTTTGGCTCAGTCAGAAGTTGCCCGTAATAAATGACTATCGGTCATTTCGGCCAACCCAGTGGCCAATGAAGATGCAGCTAAAATTTGGGACTTCACCCGAATGAATACTCCAACCTTCCTTAGGTCTAAGGTAGATGTAGACCCTTAGGATTTCATTGATCAAATCTAGAAAGTGTCAGAATACATTGGGATAACTACTGTTGAGAGTGCTGAGCTAGCTGTATACTAGTTGCAGGATGTGGCTCATGCTTGGTTCAAATAGTAGAAGTCCAAAAGATCAGATGATGCAGGACCTATAGAGTGGGAGGAGTTTGTCACTGCATTCTTAGAAAAATTCTTTCCCCAAAAGCTTAGAGAAACCAAGGTGATAAAGTTCATCAACCTCATGCAGGGAAATATAATGGTGAAAGAGTATTCTCTAAGGTTTACTCAATTATCCAGATACACTGCTCATATGGTTGTAGACAGCAGATCCCAGATGAGTAAGTTCTCTTCAGGGGTGAATGATAGTGTGGTTAATGAGTGCAGATCCACCATGATGAATAATAATATGACCTTAGCTAGGCTTATGACCCATGCTCAGCCGATAGAAAAATAGAAAATTAAGTAGAAGGAGAAGAAGAATAAGAGAGAGAAAGTAGCTAGTTTCAACTTCGCTCAGCCTAAATAAGAAGGAAGAAATCATTCTCAATTTCATCCTAAATCATCAGTTCTAGCTCCCTCTACAGCCAGTGCCCCAGTTCCTAAATTTAGAGAGGGAAACAAAGATAGAGCACCAGGCTCTAAGTCTCATGGTAGTGTTAGTAGTGCCCACACCTATCCTCTTTACTAGACGTACGGTAAGCACCATTAGGGTATGTGTAGAGTGGGTAGTGGCATTTGTTTTGGTTGTGATAAGCCAGGCCACAGAGTTATAGACTATCCTCAGCCAGGTCCTCAGGATCAATAGAATTGCTCTTTAGCTCAGTCTGGTCACCCAAATCAGTAGGGTGCCACTTTTAGTGCAACTATCATGCAACGCCTAAATCATCTCTACTTGCTTCAGACTCGATAGTATCATGAAAAATTTTGCTGATGTAATTACTAGTACGTTATAGATCTTTCATGTGCAAGTTTACGCTTTGCTAGATCCAAGAGATTCCTTGTATTTTGTTACTCCTTATATAGAAGTTGATTTTGGAATCAGTTCCAAAATCCTAGTAGAGCCCTATTAAATCTCTACCCTAGTGGGTAAAACCATCGTAGCCCAGTTGGTATATAAGAACTACCCGGTTTTGATATTTCAAAAAGTTACTTCAGCAGACTTAGTTGAATTAGAGATAACTGATTTTAATGTCATTCTCAGCATAGATTGGCTTCATTTTTGCTATGCCACAGCCGATTTTAGAAACAAAATAGATCAGTTTTAGTCTCCGAATGAACCCACTCTAGAGTAGAAGGGTAGTGTATCCGCTTTCAGAGGATAGCTTATTTCCTACCTTCGGGCAAGGAAATTAGCTTATTTCCTACCTTCGGGCAAGGAAATAATATCTAAGGGATATGCCTATCATCTTGTTTGATTTAAGGACACTAGTTCTAACACTCCCAATCTTGATTCCGTCCTAGTTGAAAATGAATATTCAGATGTCTTTATCGAAGATCTTTTAGGGATTCCTCCCAAAAGGGAAATAGTCTTTAGTATTGACCTTCTTCCAGACACTTAGCCTATCTCTATTCTACCATAAAGAATGGCACCAGCAAAACTCAGAGAATTAAAAGAATAGTTGAAGAATCTCTTAGATAAGGGATTCATTAGACCCAACATTTCCTTATTGGGCGCTCTAGTATTATTTATATGCAAGAAATACTGTTCTCTCAGGATATGCATAGACTACCATCAACTCAATAAAGTCACATTCAAGAATAAGTATCCTCTTCCTAGGATTGATGACTTGCTTGACCAACTTCAGGGTGTGAGTTATTTCTCTAAGATAGACCTCTGATCCAGCTATCATCAGCTTAGAGTTAGAGAATGTGACATTCCAAAAATAGATTTGCATACTCAGTATGGTCACTTCAAATTTCTAGTCATGTCATTTGGTCTTACCAATGCCCCAGCCACTTCCATGTACTTGATGAACCATATGTTCAAGCAGTACTTATACATGTTCATCATAGTCTTCATAGATGATATTCTAGTTTATTTCCACACTGAGTACGATCATGCAGGCTATCTCAGAACAGTACTTCAAATTCTTAGAGATCATCAGTTATTCACCAAATTTAGTAAGTGTGAATTTTGACTAAGATCAGTAGTATTCCTTGGTCATATCATTTTCGGTGATGGCATTAGAGTAGATCCTCAAAAGACCAAAGCCATGAGAAACTAGCCTCGCCCTATCTCTCCATTAGATATTAGGAGTTTCTTGGGTTTAGATGGATATTATAGATGGTTTGTTGAGGGATTTTTTTCTATTATATCTCTTATGTCTAGATTGACTCAAAAGAAAGTTAAATTTCAGTGGTCAGATCCTTACAAGAAGAGTTTTCAAGAATTGAAGAGTCGACTCACCTCAACTCTAGTTCTAGCTCTTCCACATTGTTCAGATGGGTTCGTAGTTTATAGTGATTTATCCTGTGTGGGTTTAGGTTGTGTCCTTATGCATCATGGTAAGGTTATAGCCTATGCCTCAAGAAAATTAAAGCCCCGTGAGAAAAATTATCCTACTCATGATCTTGCGTTAGTAGCCTTAGTCTTTGCCATGAAAATTTAGAGGCATTATCTCGATTGAGTTCATGTAGATGTCTTCACAGATCATTAGAGTCTCTTGTATGACTTTTCTTAGAATGATCTCAATCTTCATCAGAGAAGGTGGTTAGAGCTGTTGAAAGATTATGACATGAGTATCCTTTATCATCTGGGCAAGGCCAATGTAGTGGTCGATGCTCTCAGTAGACTGTCCATGGGAAGTGTTTCGCATGTTGAGGATAGTAAGAAGAAGTTAGCTCAGGAAGTCCATCAGCTTGCCAAACTAGGCATCTGCTTACTCAATTTTTTATAAGGTGGTGTATGTATTTAGAGTAGGTTAGAATCATCTCTAATTTTCCAGGTGAAAGAAAAACAAGATAGAGATCCCAACCTTGTCTAGTTAAAAGAGTCAGTTCAGAATGAGAAAGTAGAGGTTTTATCCCAAGGGGAAGATGGTGTTCTTTGTTGTTAGCGTCGTCTCTGTGTTCCAGGTGTAGATGATTTAAGGAAATGAGTTCTTGTAGAAGTGCATGTTGTGCGCTACTATATTTATCTAGGGGCCACAAAGATGTACCATGACCTGCGGGACATCTATAGGTAGAGTGGGACGAAGAGAGATGATGTGGAGCTTGTGGCTAAGTGCTCTACATATCAACAGATTAAGATAGAGATTAAAGTCAAAATCCTAGACTATCGGACTCGTAGATTGAGGAATGAGGAAGTCCCTCTAGTTAAAATTCATTCGTAAAATCAGTCCATCGAGGGAGATACATCAAAAATAGAAGCAGACATGTGTACGAAGTATCCTCACCTCTTCCCAGTCAACTCAGATCAAGCTCAACGTAACAGTTCTCCTTAAGCTTACTTAGTTTCATATTCAGTATTCATCACAAACGTGGTATTCAGTTTCATGCTCATTCTCCCATTATAAAATTGGTATGAAGTACCACTAGATACTCAGTCATACATTCATGTATAAGATCAGTTATATAGGTGATGCATCAGACATGCATTCTCATTGTGAGAAAACTGAGTTCCTCAGAACATTAAGTTATGGACTCAAGAATAAGTTACGCATGCACCAGATATGCATGTTCATGTCTTATATGTTCAGTATGTTATGTTCATCTTGTCAGTCATGTCAATCATGAGATCATGTCCCAGTTATTCATGTCCATTTTATGTTTAGTTTATTGTCTCCCCTCTTAGTTAGTCTCATTCAAGGAGGAATATTCTCAAGAAGGAGATATTGTAATATCCGTGCCTTTTCTTAGTTTAAAGTCATTACCAGAATGTTTGAACTTTTTTTGAAATACGAACCTATTTTTGTATACATCGTAATTTTGATATTTTCAATTTCCATCATATGGGAAATTGATTAATATTTGAATCAATATAAGATTAGCCCAAATTTGACAACCGGGTTAGAACTTATAACTATTTTAGGTTCCCATCATAAAAGAAGGCCATATTGATCAGTGGTGTGCCACGCCACAAGTTAAAATGGCAATTTTCCTTTTCCATTGTCTCAACACAATTTCCCCCGCATCGCATGAAATTTTCAGGTCGCAAACGAAGTGGCAATGCGGTGGATCTATATTGCGCCATTGCCCAGTTTCCCAATTGTCAAAATCCAGTGACACGCGCGATAGCGCCGCGTCATGCCAAGGGTCCAATTTGAGAAATTTTCACTAAAATTTTAAGACATTTCCAAGGGTTAAAAGAGTCAATTTCCTACCCCTATTTAAACCAAATAACACGTGATTTAGCTATTTTTCACCTAAAGTATACTAGTTTCTCTCAAGAAACAAGCTAGGGTTTCTATTAGAGATTCAAATTCAAGAAGGTTTCACCATCAATCATTACAAAATCACAAACAAAGGTATGCATAGTGTTCATTTATGGGCCTCTTTCGTCCATGAAGTCTAAGGATTCCTTTTTCAACTAAAAGTTATGGATTTTCTCTCTGTGTACATGTTTTGGCTGCTCATGTTCATGTTGATAAAAGAGAAACTGATTTCTATTCCATGATTTGATGATAAATTCCAAGTAGGTTAATTAGTATAAATAAAGATTTATGAAATCTCATGACTAAAACCTTATATTATGAAATTTAAAGTGAACCATGATGTTTAATTGCTATTCAA
>JAPEIP010000002.1:144227739-144248472 GCA_026120095.1 Capsicum chinense | reverse complement strand
GTCATGTACCCCTTCCTATTAATATTGTTATAATTCTCATGAAATACGGAAGTATAATCTTTATATTGCCTTAAATACCACTCCCTCGCCCAATCATGAAGCTTATGAGTATCTATCTTTCCCTTTTTGTGTTAAGTTTTCATGATACATCCATATTATCAAAAGTTTCTATACTTGAAGCCCTTACAAGTTAGGAGTAAATAATAATAGCATAGTTTCACCTGTATATATTAGAGAAATGACCATTATCGTAACTCATATGTCATAGGCCTTTAAGGCATTATTTTATAAATATTAACGATGAGAGTGTACATATGTTTGGCTTGGCATATCGCTTGATGTGATTCTGTGGATAGGATCAAGACTAGACCATTATAGTAAGCCCAACCACTGGGTGTACCCGTCTTTGTGGCATCATATGTATTTGAAGTCAGTTTGAATATCATGTATTGGTGTCCCCTGACTCGAGCCAACATATGGCATGTATGGCCTGCAAGCAGACCGTTATAGTATGCCCCTAGGTGGGGCGTACCTGGATACAGACTCCAAGTATAGTCATACTTATGGGATCATAGCAATGAGTATGTAAGGAATATATGTTTTATACTTGCCTCAGATTGCATTCGGAAGGCCATCTTATGATCATTTATACAACTTGTAAGATAAGTGCATCACCTAGACAATATATAAGTTCTATATTATAATGAAAATTTTTCTAGGTATCATGTATGATGCTCATAAAATTAGTTCATAAGTTAATAGTTCATATCATAAAGGTGTTACTTATTCGTTCATACGTTTTTCACTTTACCATTTGACTCATATGAACTTCTATATTTATTAGTTGTTATTCTTTCTGCTTTCATACTGGTACATATTATTTATGTCCTGACATCTTGGGCCAACTATGTTTTAATAATACAGGCTCTGATCCTCCTGATAGCAGACGTCCATGTTAGGCTCTTTTACCATTCCTAACTGGTATTTTGGTGAGCTCTAACTCTCTCGGGAGCCTGTTTATGCCTAATATTTTTTATTGTGTAAAGATATCTGGCTAGGCATGACGAGCCTAATGCCAACAAGTTATTTGTAGTATAGTGTGTTAAACTGACTAGAGACTTCATGGACATCGTATAGTATTGTATAGTTTTTTAATGTAACTCTCTCGTGTTTATATGTAATGTTTGTCAACTGTCTTGCCCATCATTATCATATAACCTTGCAATTGTCATAAAGTTCTTGTAGAGTAAGTGTATACGGTTCTTGACCGTCATTATTATTTTGGGGTGTAATGGGAAGAGATACACTGTGAGAGTCATGAGGGTCATGTTAAGAGGCCTTGATCACAGAAAATTTAGTGGGAGCCATAGTATTCCCTATTTAGAGGTCGTAGTTTAAATATTGAATATTCTTTTTGTCTATGTTTTCAGACTCAGGGTCAACCTAGTCAATCAGTTCAAGTTACTCTTCAAATTACTGCTGGAGGTCGGTTTAGTGCTAGTGGTCTCCCTAGAAAGGGTAGTGATCTATATTTGAGAGGTTCATCCTTAAGTTATTCTAGACGTGGTAGCTATTTTGAGTCAATCAGATTTGCTAGTTCTAGTTTAGCTCATGTTTCCTTTTTTATTTATATATTTCCTAGTGACTATATGTGGGATAGCCCTATTTATAGGGCAATAGTTGTTTTAGCCTAGGGTGCTTCCCTTATTAGGGTAGTTTATACCACAGATAGGGGTAGTTCTTAAGTTTGTAGGGTAGTTATCAAGGTATTCTTAGAAGTTCTCTAGTAGAGAGGATAGAAGGTTAGCTAGGTGCCCAATAAGGTAAAGGGCATGGTCAATTATATATAGTACCTACTAGAACCAAGGATGAGACTTTAGATGTTATTATTATAGGCATGATTTTGCTATGCCGCTAGTGCGCCCTTACCTTATTTTATTAGAGATTCACATAGTCTTATATGTCTTCTTATTATGTACCATAATTGGAGTTGTCTAGTGCTTTATTATTTGTGTATTGTGTGTATCTACTCCCTTGGATTATTCTTTAGTAGTGGATCGAGTACTCCAATCATATATTGTGATAGTTAGTGACATTGATACTTGTGTTGATCTTAGTATTCTTAATATGGTGGATTTTGATATGATTTTAGGCATGGACTGGTTATCCCACTATGATATGGTCATGGATTGTTTTTCCAAGACTGTTAACTTAGCCATGGACAGCATACCCCCTATCGTGTGGCAAGGACCGGTTAGCCATAAGATGAAGGGGGTTATTTCTTATGTTTTATTTAGGTGGATTATTATGAAGGATTGCGAGCCTTATCTCGCTTATGTTTATAATACTCATATAGAGAGTTTGTCGCTTATCTCTATCCTTGTTGTTTGTGAGTTTCCTTTTATGCTCCCTACCGACCTACCTAGTGTTTCTCATTCTCTGAGATTAGTTTTCTATTGACCTCGAGCCTGGCACCCAACCTATTTCTATGACACCTTATCATATGGCTCCTGCTAAGCTTAAGGATTTGAATTCTCATATTTAAGATCTTCTTGGTAAGGGTTTTATTAGATTGAGTGTGTTTTGTTGGGGTGTCCTTATATTGTTTGTGAAGAAAAAATATGGATCTATATGTATTTGCATTGATTATAGGCAACTTAATAAGGTGACGGTGAAGAACAATTATCTTATGCCTCGCATCAATGATTTATTTGACAAGCTTAAGGGTGCAATCATGTTTTTAAAGAGTTATTTGAGGTCTGGTTACCATCAGTTGAGGATCGACTGAGGATATCTCGAAGACAGGTTTTAGGACATGTTATAGCCATTATGAGTTCTTGGTGATGTCATTGGGTTTGCTAATGCCTCATCTACATTCATGGATTTGATGAAATGAGTATTGATCCTTATTTTGATTCCATCATTATTGTGTTCATTGATGATATCCTTGTGTATTTGAGTAGTAGTGAGGAGAATTATATTTTAGGATTATGCTCCAAACTTTGGGGATCAAATATTTTCTGCCAAGTTCTCCAACTGTGAGTTTTGGCTTGAGTCAGTGACATTTCTTGGACATATTGTGTCTAAGAATAGTATTATGGTTGATTATTGTAGATGCTTCATTGAGGGTTTTGCAACTATTTCAACCCCTATGGCCACACTAACACGGAAGGGGCCTCCTTTTTAATGGTCTGAGGATTGTGATTTGAGCTTTAAAAAGCTCAATATCTTGCTTACTTTAGCCCCTATGCTTGCTATTCTTATTGACGGTGAGGGATTCACCGTGTTTTATGATGTGTCTAGTGTTGATCTTGGTTGTGTTTTGATGTAGAATCATCTTATTGCCTTTGGTTCTAGATAGCTTAGTGTGCACGAGAACAACTACCCACTCATGATTTTGCATTGGCAGTGGTAGGTTTTGTGCTTATGATTTGGAGGATTTATCCTTATGGTGTACATTATGATATTTTCACCAATCATTATAGCCTTCAACATCTTATGACCTAGAGAGACCTTAATGCTCATCGACATAGATGGATGGGGTTGCCTAAGGACTATTATATTTCCATCTTGTATCCTCTGGGCAAGGCGAATGTTGTAGATAATGCCTTGAGTCTCAAGGCAGTAAGTATGGGTAGTCTAGCTTTAATTTTAATTTCACAGAGGTCGTTAGCATGGGATATTTAATCCTTAACTAACATGATGGTTCACCTTAATAATTCGGATCCTAGGGGGATTTAAGTTAGGGTGGAGATGAGGTCCTCACTATTTGAGCAGATTCAGGATCGTTCATTTAAGGATGGTCAACTTTGCTTTCTTCGAGATTAGGTGTTGAGTGGTGAGCCTGAGAGGCACAACATAGATTTTGAGGGTGTTTTGAGATTTGATGGGCCCATTTGTGTTCCTCTAATTGATGACCTAATTCAGTTAATTTTTATGAGGCTCATAGCTCCAGATATTTTTTCTAGCTCGGCACAATAATGATGTATAGAGACTTAAGACATCACTATTGGTGGAGTGGCATAAAGAAAGATGTGGTGGATAATGTAGCGCATTATCTATGTTGTCAGCAAGTTAAGACCAAGCATTAGTTACTAGGTGGTTTAACTTAGAAGTTACCTATTCCTAGGTGGAAAGAGGAATGGATTACCATGGACTTTTTGTGGTTTTCATCATACTTTTTGTGGTTCTGATGGTAGTTTGCTCTTTGTGGATTGTTTGACCAAGTTAGCACATTACATTTATATGTAAATAACCTTCAGTGCTGAGTGATTGACCCATTTTTATGTTTGGGAGGTAGTTTGTTTGCATGGTGTGCCTATTTCTATCATTTCATATCGTTATTATTTATTTACTTAAAGGTTTTGGAGGGTATTACAGGAGGAGTTAGGCACTGGGATTGATCTGAGTACAAATTTTTATCCGTAGACCAATGGCTAGGCCAATTAGACTATTTAGGTGCTTTAGGACATGCTCCAAGACTGCGTTAAATATTTTTGAGGCTAGTGGGATCAGCACTTAGCCTTGGCAGAGTTCGCATATAACAACATTTACTATTCATGTATTAAGATGGTGGCTGTAACACCCCATACTTTTACCTAGCTTAAATTCATCCCAAAAATGTCAAATACTTGTTTTAAAGATGAATACACTTTTATACATGTGGAATTTTCAAGATTTTGACTTTTCATATATAGGAAATTGAATAAGCTTTATATCGATATAAAATTCACCCGAATCCGATACCTGATCAAAGAGTTATGGCCATTTTAGTAAGATAGTGTACCACCTGAGCTATCAATACATCTCGGAGCTAGCCAAAATGGCAATTGTCAAAAACCAGTGAGCCTTTGTGATATTTGCACTTCGCGCAAAGGCTCAATTTAAGAATTGTCCTATTCCAGTGTTCCAACGCGATACCACCACGTCATAGTGGCAACGTGATTCCACCGCATCGTGCAACCATGCAATTTCACACTTGTCATTTTCCAGTGGCTTTGTACGATAGTGGCACGTCGCACCAGGGGTCTAAATCAGAAAAATTTCATGAAAACTTAAAGTTGTGCCCAGGGTTAAAATAGTCTTTCCCCGTGATTTTAATTCATCCAGATATGGGATTTAATCTCTAAAAAATGTTTAAACCTTCATTATTCACTTTTCCCCAAAATCAAAAGATAATTCTCTCCCAAGAAAACAAACCCTAGCTCTCAATAATCAAGGCCAATCCCAAGAATTTCTCCAAGAACTCTAAGAAACACTAAAATTAAGTTATGTTAGATGTTCATCTATGGGTCCCTTCCCCCCATAGAGTCAAAGAATCCACTTTTGAAACTTCAAGAATTACGATTCATTATTTAAGTGAATGAAATTAGATTATGTTCATGTTTAGACATTTATTGAGTTTCAATTAATGAATAATGGTTGATTCCATGAAGTTGTATAGCATGTATATTGAATTGAGTAATCCGCATGTAACAATCCATGAATTTGCATGTTGATTGTTGTATCCATGTTAAACCTAAGTGTTTATGATTTAATGAACCAAGTATGCTTCTCATGTGTTTGATAAATTGTCTAAAGAATGAAATAATGCCATTATAGCATGCTAACATGTAATCCTCATTCATGTACAAGTTAATGCGTCACAAGTGTTTGATAAAATGTCTCTATGAATGAATTATGACCAAGTGAACATTCTTATGTTATAAAAGATAATGCGTTGCTTTACTCTTCATGCTATCGAGTCCTAATCTAGCTGTTACTTAGAGCCAGTTTCAGTTACAAAATAGTATGAGTCATTTCACGATCAGTAGTACTCTTAGTCAGTTACAAAACATAAGAAAACTTAGTAATGTCAGTATCAATCTAGTCCAATTCAGAATACTCAGTTCGGTGTCTTTCAGTTGGGTGTAGAATTCAGCACCGAGTGAGTGTAGGGATGGGGGCACAACCGTTAGTTAGGACTGCGTCCCTAGAAGAAATCCTTATGTTTTAGAACTACGTTGCCAGTGTAGGTTATGAAATGCCACCTGTTAGATAGGACTGGTATACTCAGGTATCACCCGCTAGATTATGATTGATCTCACGGGTCACCCGTTGTTAGGAATAATTCCACAATAGTTGTCTTTACCCATGGCATGGTACTGACACCCTTCTAATTGGGGTTATAGATTGGACCTCAACTCAGTTATCATTTCTTATTTGGGGCATGTTAGTTAGATTATTACCTCCCATACTTTCAGTTTCAGTCTTTATTCTAGAACTCAGTTCAGTTCCACAAGATCAATACTATCAGACACAATTAATCAATATTAGAAAATCAGTTCTCAATAACAATAGATATCAGTTATACAATTATCAAAACTCAGTATTTTGCTTTAGAAAAGCTTAGTTATAGTATACAAGTACTCTTATATTCAGTTACTCTATATAATTTAGTCAGTTATTTTTCATGCATATGAACCCTTTCAATTAGCCTTACCTCATTTAGTATACCTATACATTCCCATACACTGATCGTATACCCATTTCTTAAGCTATGATATTTCATAGCATAGGTTCAAATGCTCAGGTTCCTGTCCGCGCTTTGCCAGATTTATCCAACAGTAGCAAATTTAGTAGTGAGTCCTCATCTATCAAGGATATGCTTTTTATTTTAGTATTTTAGTTTAGCAGTAGCTCAGTAGTTAGAGTTAGTTGGTGGCTTGTCCCATCAACTCAACTTTTTAGATAGATTCAATTAGAGGCTTTTCAAACTAAATTTTCAGACAGTATTAAGTTTTACAGATGTTATATTTTTTTAGTACTTCAGATTTTTGGAACCTTATGGCATTTCAGTCTATTTTTCTGCATTGATTACAGTATTATTATTTAGTGCGCACAACAAATATTAGTCATGGGTTAGCTTGCGGTCCTTCGAGGTCATAAGCACTGTGTGACGACTAGGGTGTAGTCCCATGTCATTATAGCACCTTTTAAGGCCTTATATAGTAGGACATATCATTCTCTGATTGGGTGGTTTTAGACCTCCAAGGTTAGGCCACACGGTACTGATTTACTTTAGGAGTCATCGGATTCTGGGTGATCCGAGATAGGGTGAGAGAAACTTAGAGTACACAGAAGGCCTAAGCAGATTGTAGGCTTTGTTCCTTGAGAATTGGAGTTGGTGATCCTATTTTACTCCATGTATCACCTATGAAGGGTATGATGAGGTTTGGGAGGAAGGGTAAGCTTAGTCTGAGATAAATTGGACCCTTTAAAATTATCTACAAGGTTGGTGATGTAGCTTATGAGTTGCTCTATCTAAAGATTTTGTTGTTTTTCACTGTTTTTTCCAAGTGACTATGTTGTAACGGTATATTTCGAATCCATTTCATGTGCTTATATGGGACTCAATCCAGTTGAATGAGCGTTTGACCTTTCCAGAGGAGTCAGTGCTCATTTTGGTTAGCAATATGAGGCGATTGCTCTCAATGAAGATGCCATTGGTAAAGTTTTAGCAAAGAGACCACCTAGTGGAGGGAGCCACTAGGGAGATCGAGAGCGAGATGTGGGCCCAGTATTCTAACATTCTTAGGACTTCATGTATCTTTACATCTTTGACTTTCGAGGATGAAAGTTCTTTTAATAGTGAATATTGTAATGGCCCTTTAGCTCATTTTCTATATTTTAGATTATTTTTACTGTTAGAGCTTTTCCATAACTGGCTTTAATAATTTCTGACTTGTTGAGACTGACAGTTCGATTACCAGGCAGTTTAGTTGATTTTTAGAGAAAATTTTCTATTTCAAAGTCTTCACTAGTTCCAAATGACCACCGGGTAAAATTTAAGTACGATGATCTCGAATACAAATTTTAACTACGCCATCTGCTCCAAATATTGATGTAAGGATAAGTAGACCATTTTTTTGGGTACCAATACACCCGAGCTCCATTCGACATATTGGTCGGGAAAGATAGAAAATTAAAAATTTGGGTGTAGGGCCCATATTTAGTCGAAACAACCTAGAATGTAAAATCAAATTTTGACATTGTATTTGGAATATCAAATTTAGTAGGGTTACATAGATCATTTTCATATGTTGGATTCCAAATAAATTCGGAGGCATTGGTGGAAATATAGAAATTTTCTAAGTTTTAACTGTCAGCTATACTGACAACAAGTATTGCGATCGCACAAGGGAGGATGGCGATCACCATACCTTCTCCTTCGCTCATGTAGTGTGACTGCATACCCTATTGTACGATAGAAATGCCTTAACACCTGGAATAGGAATAAAATATCCCCTTTGGCCATCCTTTTTTTTAACATTTCCTGCTCATTCTTGAGAGCCACGAACCATAAAAGAGTGTGATAACTTTGAATTGAGTCTTAGGGTCAATTCGGATCTTGATAAATGTATATTTTCCTGAATATCATAATATTTAAGGCAAGAATCCTTCAAATTCATGCTAGAATTTCTTGAATTTTTATCCAAGGATCCAAATCCTTTAGGGATTGATTAAGCCCTAAACTTAGTTTGGTTTTCACTCATTTTGAGAGTTCAGATTCCATGAGCTGGATATTATGTTGGGTTTGTGTTAAAGGTGTTATTTTCTTTGATTGGGACTCACATTGGGTTTTGGCATGATTTTTGAACCCAAAGCATAATGGTGCAATATGGGTATCGATACTTTTGTATTGATGTATTAAATATGTTTTTGATAGCATGGTATCTTGGAAAGATTTCTCGCTAGGGGAAAGTGATAGTAGTTCATTGAGCTTTATTTAGATTTGAGGTAGGTTAGGCTTATTTCTTATTAATTAGAGCTATGTTATAGTATAATTATGATATATTGTTAGAGTGATATGGATTTTAGGTGTTGGAGTGATGAATGAGAAGACTTGGTAGGTTTAATTAGTTAGGTCATTCGAACTCGTATATTGGAATGCCTAGCTTGTGGGCTTGAGCCTTGATGAATTTATCCTCAATTCTCATAGTTATAATATGGATGCTTTAGTTTTCTCTAGATAGAAGGGAGTGACCTTGTCACTCATGTTTAAGGGTATGTTAACTTAGTTTCTTACATTAATAGAAGTTCCCTAGTTTGTATGGTTGAGTTAGGTATAATGTCATGGAAAGACCTTTACCTTAGGACTATTTCGGTCTTGCTATACATCTATGGGTGATTTAGATACCTTAGACTCGTCCCAAGAAGAAATTGGACTTCAAATGTATTTTTGGGGATTTAGAAGCGCGTTCTAGACCTATCTTAAGCCAAGACAGATATAGATATCTTAAAAACCTTAGACGTATATTAAAATCGTAGAAGATGCCCTTTTTAGGAAATGATGAGAAATTATGGTAATGAATAATTGTGAAAACATTAGAAATGAGCTTTATGGTCTATTTAACTAATTATTATTAATGCTATGAGTACCAATGAAGTATGTTATTAATTAAGCTCATGAGTATGTTACTATGTAAGTTATTAATTAGGCTATTGTTTTGCTGTACATCTATGGGTGATTTAGATACCTTAGAATAGTCCCGAGAAGAAATTAAACTTCCAATGCATTTTTAGGGATTTAGAAGTGAATTCTTGACCCATCTTAAGACAAGATTGATATAGATATATAAAAAACCTTAGATGCATATTAAATTCCTAGAGGATGCCTTTTTTAGAAAATGATGAGAAATTATGGTAATGAATAATTGTGAAACATTAGAAATGAGGTTTATGGTCTATTTGACTAATTATTGTTAATGCTATGAGTAGCTCTAAAGTATGTTATTAATTAAGCCCATGAGTATGTTATTGTGTAAGTTATTAATTAGGCTATTGTTTTGTATTTTGATTATGTTATTTCCCATAATATATTATAGTCTAGTGATTATGTTAGTACACGTGCTAGAAATCCCCCTTATTGCTAATATGGTGTATGATAATATTAATAATTCTTCAGTGCATGTTTATTGATTACATTTGAAGATATATTACTAATTATGTTTGAAGTCAAGATACTTTATTATATGATTGCTTATGTTATTTATATTTCCATGATTATAATGATATATATATGTGATTATATATATATTGTTATGATGGTACTAATAACCGGAAAGGCCGAAATTTATGATGATATTGATATTGATGCCCGACAAGGCTGGAGGCTATTACGATGATGGTGTTGATACCCAACAAAGGCAAAGGATATTGTGATGATGATGTTGATACCCGACAAGGTTGGAGTATATTTTGATAATGACATTGATACCCAAAAAGGCCAGAGGATGATTATGATAACATACATGATTAGTCCAGATGATGATTATTTGATGTGCCTATGTGTACATCTACCAGTTTGAGTTTGTCTAGCCATATGTATGGAAAGTTATATGCTTATACACCTGTTTGTGTTTAGTGTACGTATGATATTGATATTAGGAATATCGGTTGTAGCTCACAACTTTTTAATGCATACAAAGTGCAGTAATTAATGACAAGCGTTAAATAAAGGATTAGGTGTGGATATTGCTTAAATGACTGATCAATATTAGTTAATAAGCGAGAAATAAGTTATAAAATGTGGTTTACTTAATAAGTAATGTTAGTTAATAAATGATAGATTGTTAATGGATGTTTTCTTGTTAAGTGATTATGTGCTAAAAGTTTACTTGGTGATGGCTAGAGTTATATTACGGCTAGTAACTTAATGAGTTAGTTAATGAACTTTGGGTAGCTAATGGACTATGGCTAATAAGAAATGATTGTAAAGTGGATAATGAGGGTAATAGTATGAAATCTGGATACTTGATTGATGGTGGTAATTTAATGAATGTTTGGTAAAATGACAGATTGATGGTACATGTAGGAATGTAGTTGATTAATGATGAGACTCAGATATGATTTTTGTTAAATTTCATCATGTTTCTCTTGGGTGTACTCTCCAGTAGTATAGGATGTTATGATGAGTTCTTTATTTTATGCACCAGTTGGCATATGGAAGCCAACTTTCTACTTGTGCTTTCTTTTGTTTATGCTTTATGATGCATTATGATTCCAAATTTGTTTATTTATTTTGCATGAGGATATTGGCATGTGTTGATGCCTTATATTATATTATTATTCTGGTTTAATTACTCATCATATATAGTGATGATGCAGATGATTTAGGTTCAATGCATTACCTTGACTTAGTTATGATTATCTTGCATTATAGCATCTTTATGTCATGGTGTAGCTCAGTTGGCCGATGATACCTAATGAGAACCTATTATTTTGGTACTAATACTACACTTTTGTGCTTTTTGATGTAAATTCAAGTACTAGTTGGTTATGTTGATTATAACTTGTGTGTGTTGACATCTAGAGATAGGATAACCTCTTAGAGTCTGAGTCACCCATTTACTCCTATCTTATAGTGATTCTATCTTTTGTATTGAGATAGATATATTGTCTTCTTTTAGAAAATTAGATTGTTTTATTGATAATAGATGCTCTTGGACTGACTCTACCAGGTCATTAGATTGGCTTACCTTCGGGCGGGATTTAGTAGGTTCCATTATGAATCATAATTTGGGTCGTGACATTTCTTATAACCAAATCATATGCAGATTTTTCCCCTAAAGATTAGTATTTTCCAATCTTTCAAATCATGAATCTTCCTACCATGACATGTTGTAGATCTTTGGGCTTAGATTTTGAAATTTCTTTATCATGTAGAATAAATGCTAGCATGCTCAGTTGCTTTAGATAGAGTTGGTGGGTTACGAACACCCAATTCCTAGAAAACCCGTGCATTTTTCAGTTACATGTTATGAGCCATTCAAATCATGCTTCTATTGATAAATTATGAATTTTATCATGTTGAGCCTATATCAGAATCAAATCCTATTAAGAATTTTATTAGTACCTGTGTTATTTTAGTTAGAGGTAGTACTACTTATCACTGAGCGAACAAAGTCATATAGACCTACCCATCAGTTGAGGACTAAGAGCTTTTATAGAAGTCTGTTAGTTCCACAACTACAATGCCATCGTAGGCTATGAGGGGTCAGCTACTAATTAAGGACTAATATCCTAGTCCTTCGAGACATTAGTTTAGGGGATCCATGCTAGCCAGTGCTGGTACCCTTGGCAAGGTACTAGAACTCTTCTAACTGGGAATACAAGTTGGACTCGAGTAGCTCAAATTACGACATGTTAGTTATTGTTAGTTTTTCATAGTTCGCATTTCAGTTTTAGTTTTTCTTGAATTCAGGTTTGCTTGACCAAGTGTTCAGTAATCAGTTATTCAGTTTATCCAGCATATGCTTATACTTGGTCTTGTATTCAGTTTACATTCTCATGCATTTATGTTCAGCTTGTATATAGAATTTAATTTCTATCTCGTATATTCAGTACATTCAAAGTACTGATCACAAATTTCTTTCTTCTATATTATCTCAAAATATATGTTCAGACGCTTAGTACCCAGAACTCTCATAGCACACCCATGTTCCACGTCCTCATCATCAAGGACTAACCAATAGTTGTTTATTTTCAATATTTTACTTATTCCAGTTAGACAGTGTTAGTTAGGGACTTGTCCCAACATCTCATCTTGTTTAGAGGATTTTAGACAAAAGTTTAGATATTCAGTTTTATTAAGTATTTTAGACAATATTATCACAAACTTTATTAATTTTCATTTTCATTTTGTTGCAGTTAGCTTCTGCCAGTGCTTGTTACTTTCCTTTCAATATTCATAGCTTATGTCTTACCATTGGATAACTGTGGTCATTCATGATTTCAAGAAACGTGTTACGACTTTAAGGTAGTCTTGGATTATGTAGAGTCTTATTCATGGTTGTGAAGCACACCACACTTATAGGAGAGAGCGTATGAGGCATTTCAGGAAAAATTTTACTTCTTTCATTATTCATGTCATGCGATAGAGCGTGAAATCTATTTAAGTATCTCCTTTCTCTAACTCAATCCTCTTCCCAGTTAGAAAAAATTCCTCCTTGAAAGGCTAACGGAAGGAGAAATGGGGATCAACCAGCATCCTCGCCATTTCAAGAAAATCCTCTGAATGAGTAGGTCTCCCATGTTGAATTCAAGGTTATTTTAATAGCATTGTCCGAATCTATGGCTACTCAAAATAATCAACAAGTTGTTTCCCCAGCCAATACAACCTCAACTAGGATCCGGGACTTCACTCAAATGAATTCCCTAGTGTTCTTTGTGTCAAAGCCTAAGAAGGATCCCTAGGAATTTTTGGATAATATGTAGCAGGTTATTTAAATAATGAGAGTCACCTCGAATTAAAGTGTTTCTTTAGCTACTTACCAATGGCAAGGGGTGGCTAACACCTGGGTTAAGGAGTAGAAGGAGGATTTGGGTAATGATGCAAGGCCTACAGAGTGGGATGAATTTGTTGTTATTTTTCTATATAGGTTCTTCCCACTTGAGTTGAGGGAAGACAAAGTGCAAGAATTTATCAATTTGAATTAGGGAAGTATCAATTTTAAGGTGTCTTCACTGAAGTTTACTCGATTGGAGAGGTATGCTCCAAATATGGTGGCTAATTTTAGGGCCTATTGAGCAGGTTTGTATCTAGTGTTTCTGAGGATATGTTTAAGGAGTGTAGGATGGCTATGTTGATTAATAAGATAGACCTTTATGTATTGATGGTTCATGCTTTGCATATTGAGGAAAAGAAAACCAAGAACAAGGAATAGGAAATTAAGAAGGTCGTGAATGACAGTTTCAATTTCTCTCCGTAGCGATCAGATGGTGGGAATCGTTCAGTTCTGCTAGACATATTTAGCCTAAAGCCCATCATATGCTAGTGCTTTATCTACTAAGTTCAGGCAGGATAAATGTGATAGAGCACTAGGCTCTCAGTCTTAGTGTAGCACAAATAGTGGTCCCACCAACCCAGTTTGCAAGAGATGTGGCAATAACAACAAAGATGAATGCATGGATGGTAGTGATGCTTGTTTTATGTGAGGAAATTTATGCTATAGAATTAGGGACTACCAAGTGGGTGCATTGAGGTTTAAGGATCTTCGTCAGTAGGGTCAGGCTAACTCTTCTTCAGTTCTAGCAGGTCGCCCGACTCAATAGGTTGGCACTTTAGTGTAACCAGTAGATAGTGCCAGAATTGACTTTATGCCCTTCATACTCTAAAGCATTAGGAGGGTTCTCCTAGTATTGTCACTGGTGCTTTACAAGTCCAGCATATTCACGTGTATGCATTATTAGATTCTAGATCTACACTTTCTTTTAAGACTCCGTACATAGAAGTAGATTTTAACATCAGTCCTAAATCTCTAGATGGCCACTTCTTAAATTCTACTCTAGTTGGTTGTTAAGTCATAGGCAAAAGGGTATATAGAAATTTTCCTAGCCACAGTATCTTAGAAAGTCTCAGTCGGTCTTAAGGAGCTAGAGAAGACTTATTTTGATGTCATTCTTGACATGGATTGGCTTCACTCTTGCTATGCCTCAGTTTACTATAGAAACTAAATAGTTCAGTTCAAGTTCTCAAATGAGCCAGTCATAGATAGAAGGGTAGTAACTCAGTGCCTTTAGATCAATTTGTCTCTTTTTTGAAGGTATGATAAATAATCTCCAAGGGGTATATCTATCATCTTTTTGGAGTCAAGGACTCAAGTTTCAAAATCCTAAGTCTCGAGTAAGTTTTAGTAGTGAATGAATTGCCAGAAACTATTCATGAAGGTCTACCTAGAGTTTCTCCCGAGAGGGAAATCGACTTTGAAATATATCTCCTTCCAGATACCCAACCTATTTTAATACCACCTTATACAATGGCTCCAGTTTAGCTTATGGAATTGAAATACTAATTGAAAGATCTCTTATATAAGGTTTTTATGATACATGGTGTCTCTTCATGCAATTCTCCAATTCTCTTCGTGCGCAAGAAAAATGGTTCTCTCAGAATGTGCATCGACTACTGTTAGTTGAGCAAAGTCACAATATATAATAAGTATCCTGTCCCTAAGATTGATGACCTGTTCAACAAACTTCAGGGTGGAAATTTTTTTTCTAAGATAGACCTCAGATCCAACTATCCTCAGTTTAGAGTAAGGAGTGTGATATTTCGATGACAACCTTCAGAAGTCACTTTGAATTTTTAATTATGTCTTTTGGACTAACAAATGCTCCAGTATCTATTATGGTCATGGTAAACTAAGTCTTCAAGAAGTACTTAGAAATGTTCCTCATAGTTATCAAAGATGACATCTTTGTTTACTTTAGTAGAAAGGGTGAGAACGCAGACCCTTTAAGGATTATTTTGTATACTAACATAGATCACCAGTTATTCATTAAGTTTAATAAGTGTGAATTCTGGTTGAAATTAGTAGCTTTCCTTGGCCACATTATTTTTAGTGAGACCATTAAGGTTGATCTTCAAAACAGTAAAGACCCATCTCTCTATCAAATATCATGAGTTTATTGGGTTTAGCCACGGACTAAAATGGTTTTTTAAGAGATTTTCCTTTATTGCTTCTCCCATGTTTATACTGACTCAGAAGAATGTCAAATTCTAGTGTTTAAAATAGTAAGGTAGGGTTATAACATATCCCTCTACACAACTTAAACCTCATGAGAAGATTTACCAGCTTCATGATCTAAAGGTTGTAGTAGTTGTCTTTTCCTTAAAAAATTGGAGGCA
This sequence comes from Capsicum chinense, assembly GCA_026120095.1. Lineage (NCBI taxonomy): Eukaryota > Viridiplantae > Streptophyta > Magnoliopsida > Solanales > Solanaceae > Capsicum > Capsicum chinense. The sequence continues at coordinate 144,232,805 of JAPEIP010000002.1, read as the reverse complement.
TTACGTTTATGAGGTTCATGTTGAAGTATTTACTAATCACACGAGCCTTCAGTATGTGTTCAGTCAGAAAGACCTGAATATTTCTTAGAGAAAGTGGTTAGGGTTGTTGAAGGATTCTGATATGAGTTTTTTACAACAAATGGACAAGATAGTGGTCGATGGCTTTAGCAGTTACCTATAGGGAGCGTTACTCATGTTGAAGATGACAAGAAGCAGTTAGTTCAAAATGTTCATCAGATCGGTAGGTCGGGTGTTTGGTTGGTTGATTCTGTTGATACTAGTGCTTTGTTTCAAAATCTTCTTTGGTTGCTCAGGTAAAGGAAAAGCAAGATAGAGATCTCGTTTTTCTTATGTTGAAGGAGGTATCTCAGGATCAAAAAGTTAAGGTTTTCTCCCAAGAGGGAGATGGTGTTCTTCACTATTAGGGTAAATTGTATGTTCTGGATGTTGATGATTTGAGGTAGTTGATGTTAGAAGAAGCTCACAGTTCCCAATATTCTATTGATCTAGTAGCCACTGTGATGTACCATGATTAGAGGGAGGTCTATTGGTGGAACAACATGAAGAAATATATTTTAGAATTCATAGAAAAGTATAGAAATTTCTATAAAGTTAAGGTTTACTCTTCAGGAATTCAATATCCCTACTAGGAAGTACGAAATGGTGAATATGGATTTTATTATAGGATTGCCTCGTACTCATCTCCAGCATGATTCCATTTCGGTTATTGTGGACTGAATGACTAAGTCAGCCCATTTCTTGCTAGTTAATACTTCATATTCAACTGAGGATTATGAAAAAGTCAACCTTAAAGAATTGTTAAAATTGCATGGAGTCCCTTTGACCACCATTATGGATAGCGGTACAAAGTTTATCTCTTAATTTTTGAATGCTTTTTAGAAAGGTCTTGGTACGCAAGATTATCTCAGTACATCTTTTCACCCACAGATAAATGAGAAATAAGAGAGGACTATTCAGACTTTAGAGAACATGTTGAAAGCGTGTGTGTACTAGATTTCAAGAGTGGTTGGTATGACTACTTACCTTTGATTGAGTATGCATATTATAACAACTATCACTCCGTTATTCATATGGCTCTGTTTGAGGCTCTTTATGTTATGAGCTTTATATCTCCTTTTTGTTGGTTTGAGGCCGGTAAGGCTCCTTTGATAGGGCTAGAATGAGAAATCTAATGTATATGTGAGGAGGAAGGACCTTGAGTTTGAGGTACACGATTTTATTTGCTTCAAAATTTTCCTATGAAAGGGGAGAAGAGTTTTTTTAATAATGCAAAACTCAGTCCCCTCTATATGGGTCCCTGTAAGATCATAAGTAGATTTGGCAAGGTATACTATGAGCTGGGGCTTCCTACTGAGTTAGCATTGGTGCATCCATTTTTGCATGTTTCGTTGTTGAAGAAATGCATTGGTGTCCCGACATTTGTTGTCCCTTTACAAATGGTTGTCATGGAAAGTAGCCTCTCTTTTAAAGAGGTTCCTATTGAGATCCTTGATCTTCATATTTGTAGGTTGAGTAATAAAGAAGTCACCTTAATGAAGGTTTTGTTGAGGAATCGATTGGTTGAGGTAGTCACTTAGGATGTTTAGGTAGATATGTGAGCCAAGTACCCCCATATTTTCCCTTTGGATCCAGCTCAAGCCTAAGATAATAGTTTCATTAATTAATTAATTCTGTCAGTTTTTCTCAACCATCCAACTATATGTTTATTTCATAGAATGAATTCATGAGTTCAGCTTTGTTCATGAATCAATGATAGATCCAGATATGATTTCGTAGTTCAGCTCATTAGTGTTTCATGTGATCTTCAGTTTTCCCTAAACTTTTCAGCCCAATCATTTTCATTCGATGATGAATGATCCCAATGGGGAGATATTATAATACCTAGAATTCTTAGCTCTATACCCACCTCAAAGTAGGTCATTATATTAGTTTTGTAACGCTTGAAGTTTCACTTCAATCAGATACCATAGTGAGAAGTTCTAAAAATTTTCCTAAGGGACAGCCAAACTCCCATTGATAATGACTTTAGTAAAGACTTGTTACTAGACGTAATGAGTTTCTAAGTGAATCAGTGTCACACCAACGAGGTTCCCAAGTTTTGATCTAGAGGAAACGAGTCCAGCCCATGACTCATTATCAGGCATAACAAGTCATTGTGAGGACCCATTGTCACAATAGTGAGGAACTCAAATATCTGATCCCTGAAAATGAATCCATCTACTATGTCGTTATCAATCCTAATAAATTGTTAGAAGGGGAATCCTAATAATAATAGTGACAATCGAAGAATCAAGTCCTCAGGTCACGACTCACACAATGACTCAAGACCTGCCGTAATGGGTCATCACCTAAGTTGCAACGACAGGAACCAGAAATACCTTTATGATTTTTAAGGGGATCTTAAGTCTTTTCCCACTCTCTTAAACCAAAACCCAAGATATTTAGGCCTCCCTAAGAGTGGTATAAAATATCAAATTCACCATATAATTGTTATTTCTTCCATATAAGTCAAAAGAGGTAATTTTTCTCCTCTCCCTAAGGTATCTAGGAGTCTTCAACTTCAAACTAAATTGTAAGGAATTCTCCAAGATATTTAGTTCCAGGTATGCGAGATTTCATCAATGGGTCCCATCCACCCATTGCATACCAAGAACTCTTTAATTCTAAATCTAAGTTCAATTCCCATTTAATTTGGTTCCAGGTCAAATATGAGTTTTTGTACTCTCATTAGTTTATATTTATAACCAGATCATGTGTACATGTTTTCTCAAAAGATTAGTGCTTTCTCATGTTTAAAATCACGAATATCCCTAGAATGACAAGTTGTGGAGCTTTGGGCTTAAATTGTGAATTTTTTTTATCATCTTTAGTAACTGCTAGCATGTTCAGTTGTATTAGATAGAGATGGTGGGTTATGAACACCTAGTACCTAAAAAACTCATGCATGTGTTAGTTATATGTTATGAGCCATTCAGATTATGCTCATGTTTTTCATTTCAAAATGTCATCATGATGATCCTATATATGAATCAAATCATGTTAAGAATTTATTAGGACCCATGTCATTTTAGTTTGAAGGAGTAATTAGCACTGAGTGGATGTAGGTATATTGGCACACACATTACTTAAGTACTATGCCCTTTAGTAAAAGTCCCTAAGTCACCCACCAGTTGAAGACTGACACCCTGGTCCTTTGGGACATTAGTTTAGTGGATCCACGCCAGCAAGTTCTTGTGCATTGGCAAGGAACTAGCACCCTTCAAATTGGGGTTACATGTTATTGTTAGATTCCATAGTTCGTAGTTTAGTTTTTATTTTTGTTGACAATAGGTTTTCTTAAACAAGTGTTCAGTAATAAATTATTTAGTTTATCCAGCATATGCTTATACATGTTCTGGCATTTAGTTTACATGAGCAAGCATTTATATTTAGGTCATATATAGTACTTAATTTCCATCTCACATACTCAATACATTCAAAGTACTGATTTCATACTTTTTTTTGCTATATTGTATCATAATATAGTTTCAAACGCTTAGTACCCGGACCTCTCTTAGCATAACTATGCGCCACTAAGTAGCAGTATTGATGAGTCCTCATTAGTCGAGGACTAATTATCAATTTTTTAGTTTCAGTATTTTATTTATTCTAGTTAGTCAAAGATACTTAGGGACTTGTCCCATTAAAACATCATGTTTAGAGTCTTTCAAAAAGTAGTTTAGATATTATGTTTCATTAAGTATTTTAGATAATATTATTACTGACTTTATTACTATTCATTATTAGCTTATTTCAGTTAGCTTCCGTCTAGTGCTTTTTCTTTTAGCATTCATAGCTTATGCCTTGCCATAGGTTTACTTGGGGATATTCGTGATTCTAAGCACCATGTTATAACAAGGGGGCAGTCTCAGATTTTGACAAATATTTTAGAGTATTTTCCTTTCTGTTCTCTATTTTAGGCTACAAATTTTTGTTGTCATGAAACTTATATGACTTCTGTCTTACTCGGATTTTAGATACTGCCTCCCTAAAGATCTAACAGTCGTAGAAACTCTGTTAAAACCTTTGTCCCACTTGGGGAAGATATGGAGGGAATTCACCTTGTTGATAGTGTGCAGAGCAAGTCTAGGGTCCCTGCCTCTTATTTACTACCCCTCATGGGGTCCCATCGATCCCTACTAGTCCTCATTGAGCATCAAGAATTGGTGATACTTATGCTCAATCATCTCAGGGAGATTTTTCTAATGCAAAGTTTTGTCAGTCTATTTATATGCATGGCCAACTGGTGGCATCATAGTCTCATTGGTCTGAATATGTTGGTTCTACTGCTAGTTTATCTATGGCCAATCGAGCTGGCTAGTTTATGAGATTAAATCCCTCAACCTTTACATGTTCTAGGGTTAAGGAGGATCCTAAGGGGTTTATTAATAAGATGGAGAAAATTTTCAATGTTATGTTTGCTACTAATTTTAAGGGTGTAGAGTTTGTTGCCTATTAGTTGAAGAATATGGATTACCAATGGTATAAGGAGTGGGAAGAAATATGGGGTGATCATGCTGAGTCAACGGTGTACGATGAGTTTTCAGGTGCCTTTCTTGATCACTTCTTTCATTCGGAGTTAAGGGAAGCTAAGGCCAAAGAGTTTGTGATCTCGAAGTAGGGTAAAATTAGCATTAAAGAGTATGCTTTGTAATTCCATCTGTTATACAATTATGATCCAATTTGACATCCAATATGAGGTAAATAATGGGGGAGTTTGCTTTGTGGTTTGCCTGTGATTTGGTGTTGGAGTGTAGGGCTGCTATGTTGAATAATGAAATAAACATCTCTAGGTTGGTGGTTTATATTCAATAGGTGGAGGATAAGAAAAAGAAGAAGGTATAGATGGGAGAAAGATAGAATAAGAATTTTAGATATTTATAGAAGGGTACAGGTCAATAGAATAGGTAGAGAGATGGTAGAGATTGTACTAAGAAGACGAATTTGGGAAACTCATATTCGACAGCTAGAGCTCCGTATCCTAAGAATTTTGGTGATCATCATTT
>JAPEIP010000002.1:144182437-144227639 GCA_026120095.1 Capsicum chinense | reverse complement strand
TAACAAGTCATTGTGAGGACCCATTGTCACAATAGTGAGGAACTCAAATATCTGATCCCTGAAAATGAATCCATCTACTATGTCGTTATCAATCCTAATAAATTGTTAGAAGGGGAATCCTAATAATAATAGTGACAATCGAAGAATCAAGTCCTCAGGTCACGACTCACACAATGACTCAAGACCTGCCGTAATGGGTCATCACCTAAGTTGCAACGACAGGAACCAGAAATACCTTTATGATTTTTAAGGGGATCTTAAGTCTTTTCCCACTCTCTTAAACCAAAACCCAAGATATTTAGGCCTCCCTAAGAGTGGTATAAAATATCAAATTCACCATATAATTGTTATTTCTTCCATATAAGTCAAAAGAGGTAATTTTTCTCCTCTCCCTAAGGTATCTAGGAGTCTTCAACTTCAAACTAAATTGTAAGGAATTCTCCAAGATATTTAGTTCCAGGTATGCGAGATTTCATCAATGGGTCCCATCCACCCATTGCATACCAAGAACTCTTTAATTCTAAATCTAAGTTCAATTCCCATTTAATTTGGTTCCAGGTCAAATATGAGTTTTTGTACTCTCATTAGTTTATATTTATAACCAGATCATGTGTACATGTTTTCTCAAAAGATTAGTGCTTTCTCATGTTTAAAATCACGAATATCCCTAGAATGACAAGTTGTGGAGCTTTGGGCTTAAATTGTGAATTTTTTTTATCATCTTTAGTAACTGCTAGCATGTTCAGTTGTATTAGATAGAGATGGTGGGTTATGAACACCTAGTACCTAAAAAACTCATGCATGTGTTAGTTATATGTTATGAGCCATTCAGATTATGCTCATGTTTTTCATTTCAAAATGTCATCATGATGATCCTATATATGAATCAAATCATGTTAAGAATTTATTAGGACCCATGTCATTTTAGTTTGAAGGAGTAATTAGCACTGAGTGGATGTAGGTATATTGGCACACACATTACTTAAGTACTATGCCCTTTAGTAAAAGTCCCTAAGTCACCCACCAGTTGAAGACTGACACCCTGGTCCTTTGGGACATTAGTTTAGTGGATCCACGCCAGCAAGTTCTTGTGCATTGGCAAGGAACTAGCACCCTTCAAATTGGGGTTACATGTTATTGTTAGATTCCATAGTTCGTAGTTTAGTTTTTATTTTTGTTGACAATAGGTTTTCTTAAACAAGTGTTCAGTAATAAATTATTTAGTTTATCCAGCATATGCTTATACATGTTCTGGCATTTAGTTTACATGAGCAAGCATTTATATTTAGGTCATATATAGTACTTAATTTCCATCTCACATACTCAATACATTCAAAGTACTGATTTCATACTTTTTTTTGCTATATTGTATCATAATATAGTTTCAAACGCTTAGTACCCGGACCTCTCTTAGCATAACTATGCGCCACTAAGTAGCAGTATTGATGAGTCCTCATTAGTCGAGGACTAATTATCAATTTTTTAGTTTCAGTATTTTATTTATTCTAGTTAGTCAAAGATACTTAGGGACTTGTCCCATTAAAACATCATGTTTAGAGTCTTTCAAAAAGTAGTTTAGATATTATGTTTCATTAAGTATTTTAGATAATATTATTACTGACTTTATTACTATTCATTATTAGCTTATTTCAGTTAGCTTCCGTCTAGTGCTTTTTCTTTTAGCATTCATAGCTTATGCCTTGCCATAGGTTTACTTGGGGATATTCGTGATTCTAAGCACCATGTTATAACAAGGGGGCAGTCTCAGATTTTGACAAATATTTTAGAGTATTTTCCTTTCTGTTCTCTATTTTAGGCTACAAATTTTTGTTGTCATGAAACTTATATGACTTCTGTCTTACTCGGATTTTAGATACTGCCTCCCTAAAGATCTAACAGTCGTAGAAACTCTGTTAAAACCTTTGTCCCACTTGGGGAAGATATGGAGGGAATTCACCTTGTTGATAGTGTGCAGAGCAAGTCTAGGGTCCCTGCCTCTTATTTACTACCCCTCATGGGGTCCCATCGATCCCTACTAGTCCTCATTGAGCATCAAGAATTGGTGATACTTATGCTCAATCATCTCAGGGAGATTTTTCTAATGCAAAGTTTTGTCAGTCTATTTATATGCATGGCCAACTGGTGGCATCATAGTCTCATTGGTCTGAATATGTTGGTTCTACTGCTAGTTTATCTATGGCCAATCGAGCTGGCTAGTTTATGAGATTAAATCCCTCAACCTTTACATGTTCTAGGGTTAAGGAGGATCCTAAGGGGTTTATTAATAAGATGGAGAAAATTTTCAATGTTATGTTTGCTACTAATTTTAAGGGTGTAGAGTTTGTTGCCTATTAGTTGAAGAATATGGATTACCAATGGTATAAGGAGTGGGAAGAAATATGGGGTGATCATGCTGAGTCAACGGTGTACGATGAGTTTTCAGGTGCCTTTCTTGATCACTTCTTTCATTCGGAGTTAAGGGAAGCTAAGGCCAAAGAGTTTGTGATCTCGAAGTAGGGTAAAATTAGCATTAAAGAGTATGCTTTGTAATTCCATCTGTTATACAATTATGATCCAATTTGACATCCAATATGAGGTAAATAATGGGGGAGTTTGCTTTGTGGTTTGCCTGTGATTTGGTGTTGGAGTGTAGGGCTGCTATGTTGAATAATGAAATAAACATCTCTAGGTTGGTGGTTTATATTCAATAGGTGGAGGATAAGAAAAAGAAGAAGGTATAGATGGGAGAAAGATAGAATAAGAATTTTAGATATTTATAGAAGGGTACAGGTCAATAGAATAGGTAGAGAGATGGTAGAGATTGTACTAAGAAGACGAATTTGGGAAACTCATATTCGACAGCTAGAGCTCCGTATCCTAAGAATTTTGGTGATCATCATTTTTAGGCTAGCAGTGGTCCTAAGTCACAGGGTGCCCAGTCTAAGGTTAGTGGAGCTCAAAAATCCCACCTTATGAAATTTAAGAGGGGGAAGGGTAAATGGAAATTTTCTTTTGTGAGTCAACTACTGACTCCTCACAATCGACTCGCCTGCAGATCAATACACTTTACAAACAAATTAAAATTAATCAGTTAAGCATGTAAATAATAAAGCATAAATTAAACAACACAAATAGTTATCCTGGTTAAGCACACCAATTCAGTGCCTACGTCCAGTCCCCTTGGGTTTAAAATTTCCTCTAGATCGTTAAAGGTTTGGTTCGCATACAATGATTGGAAACAAGTTCTAAAGACTTATTTTGCTCTTTAGAACTTGTGGCATACCTTTAGTTGATCTTACAAAGATGACTCGATCTTATTCTTTATATAAAAATTATAAATTAACATTACAGAGCTTTGTAAGACTAAAAATGAGAAACTTTGAATTTTCTCCTAGAAGTTGCTTAAAGAATGTCTGTCTTTGGTCTTCTCCTTTAACAGTCTTCGGCTGCTACTTTTATAAGGTAACCTAAGGGATCTTTTCTCAATCAAGTATATAAATTGATTCTTGGATTGAGGGATGTAGCCGTGTATAATGTTCATATTAGATATGTCAATATACTTCTTTGAATCACATCCATATCAGATATGTCCATGATCTATATTTCTTTTTTTCTTTTGCTGCCTTTCTAAGGTACTTGTGATCTTCTCTTCTTGATTGATTTATTCTGCTGTAAATCTGGGAATTGCAACCATGATTATGGAAGGGTTGATCCTTCTTCTATTTCTGTGATGCTTGATTGATCTTCTTGACATGTCGAAGTCCTCCATATCATTGTGTCTTGATTTTTTATATTATTTGAGACTATGATGATCCTTCCATTTATCTTCTCATGATTAATTTTCCTTAGGTGTTTCTGTGATATGGTGATATCTTTTAATTCTTGATGTCCTTCTATTTCTAAAGTTGGCTTCCTTTATCGTTCCATTACTACCAAATATAGAGATACACTTGTGAGTTTTTCATTATTAAAATATAAACTTGGGAGGTCAACAATCTTCCTTTTTTTATAATGACAACAAGAGGAAACATTAGTTAACTTCTCTATTTTTCAGCCTGCTTTCCCTTACTTTTGTAAGTATTAGTTGACATTTAAGCTTTTTCTTCTCCCCCTAACTGATTGCTCTGATGTTGTTGTCCTTATCCCCCTTTGAGATAATAAAAAGGAAATAACGTATAGAGACAATTCGCAGATGGTGAAGTGCACAGATAAAAGGTTTCTAAATGTCATGAATTCTAATGATACCAAACCTTTTTCAAAGAAAATAAAATCATTCTTCTAGCAGATCTTTAGCACAAATATCTGCTAGTTTATTTTCAAAAGTAAACAAACTTAGGCAAAAGTCACCATTTTGCAACATGATCTTGAATAAAATGCTACTTGATATTAATATGATTAGCCCTAGATTGATTCACAGTATACTTTGATAGGATGATGGCACTATTTATATCACACATAATATGAATAGATTCAAAAGCTAAGTCAAAGTCAAGAAGCTAATGCATAATCCAGTAATTTGAGTACCACGACTTTCGACAACTATGTATTTAGCTTCTGTGGGTGAGAGAGAGATGGAAGTCTATTTCTTGGTGTGCTAAGAGATAAGAGCAACTCCAAGAATTTAATATGTTCCACTGGTGCTCTTCCTGTCACTTTTGACTCCTGCAAAAACAACATTTGAATATCCAATTAAATCAAAATAAGAAAAACAGGGATACCATAGACTGAGGTTTTGTGTTTCTATTAGATATCGAATGACTCATTTGACAGTAGTGAAATGAGATTCCTTAGGAGTCGACTGGAATCTGGTGCTTTTACACACGCTTAACATGATATCTGGCCGATTTTTAGTTAAGTAGGGTAGATTTTTGATAATCCCACGGTATATTTTTTGTCATCGTCCTTTCCTTCAAAATCTGAATCAATTCTTGTGGATGGACTCATGGGTGTTCCATAGACCTTTCCCTTCTCCATGCCAAACTTTTTGATTAGATCTTTAGTGTATTTGGCTTGATTAATAAAGGTTCCCTTAGAGTTTGCTTGATTATAGACCCAGAAAGAATATGATCTAGCCCATAAAACTTATTTTGAATTCTCCTTTAATCAAATTTGCAAAATTCTCACACATAGAGATATTAAAACTACTAAATATTATATTGTCAACGTAAACTTGCACAATAAGGGGATTTGATTTGAACTTTTGAATGAACAATATTGTGTCAATTTTACCATATTAGAAATTGTTATCTAGTGTAAACGTACTCAAACTCTCATACCAAGCCTTTGGGTCTTATTTGAGGTCGTAGAATGCTTTTGATAACTCAAAAACATGATTTGGTAATGAAGGATGTTCAAATCCAAGGAGGTTGTTTTACAAAATCTTCCTTATGAATAGAGCCATTTAAGAAAGAACTTTTTACAACCATTTGAATACAGAAAAAGCTAGTAAGATTCAGATTAACTCTAACCTAACCACAGGGGCAAAGGTTTTATCGTAATCAATACCTTTCTACTTAGAGTAGCCAAAGCTACAAGCCTGGATTTATTTATAATAACTTTACCTTCTTCATTTACCTTATTTTTGTACACCCATCTTGTTCTGATTATTTACTAATTTCTTGGTTTGTCAAGTATTGTCCAAACTTGATTTCATTCAAATTGTTCTAGTTCTTCCTTTATAGTTTCAACCCATGATTCATTATTGAGAGCTTCATCAGTCTTCATCAATTTAATTTCAAACAAAAGAGAAATGGATAATTTTCTCCTTAATGATACTCTAGTTTGCACTTTGTCTTCTGGATTTCCAATGATATGTTTATTTGGACGGCTATCATCCTGCTTCAACTCTTTTGGAATGTTTGGCCTTCTTGCTTCAGTTGTAGGAGTTGACTTTGTTGAGGGTTTAGTCAACTTGTCTTGAGAGGTCTCTAGATTTGTGCTGAGATCTTTTCTAGTCTATACATTATTTACCTGTTACTCTTTAATATTTATACTCGTAGTGCGGTGGTTATATTCATCAAAGAAAATATGCATAGATTCCTCAACAACCAAAGTTCTTTTATTGAAATCCTTGTAAGCACGACTAGTTGCAATTCGTCACTTCATGGATTGAATTTTCGTAGGGCATTTTACCATTATTATGAATAAAACATTTGCAATCAAAGGGATAGAAGGAGCCGATGTTGGACTTCTTTCCTCTCCAAAATTTATAAGGTGTTTTCTTCAAAATACGTCTGATTAGATACCTGTTAATGATATGGCATGTTTTACTAACTGCGTCTGCCCAAAAGTGATTTGGGATATTTTGTTCTAATAGCATTATTCCATTGGTCTACTATAGGGTCCGCTTCTTTCATTCAACTACACCATTTTTTGGGGAGATCGTGGTAAAGAAAAGTTCTGAGAGTATCCATTTTGAGCCGACTCTAATGACATTTCCTCTAGCATTGTCACCGAATTTGGCTGATCCTCCATCCACTTTCTTTTGCAAAGAAAAGTTCTTTCCCGTTATATGTCTAGAAAATCCGTTGTCAATGACCTACATTTCTTTTCTATAGCTCTTACAGGTATTTTCCTGCAAAATAAGAAGATTAATTTTGTTTAGGTACCCAAGTATTCTTGGGTTCTTTCGAGTTAAATGTACTTTCCTTGGGCTTAAAAACCCATAAACTTTTAGGCTTATGCCTGCAGTTGTAGGATTTGTTCCCTCTCTATCCACAAATATAGCAGACAGGTCATCGAAAAGAAGAGGAGGTCTTAGCTTATTTAAGAAACCGTGAGAAAAAACTCAAGTTCCTTCTTTAGGAGTTTGTTCCTATGAAACTGTGGCTTGGGGACCTTTTAAGATTGATTAATTAGGTTTTTTCACCACAAAGTTATTCATGAAGCAAGTCATTTTCAGCATGACATACCTCAATTTCCATTTTCCAATTTCATTGTTCTTCAAGGATTTTTTTTTAAAACAAACTTCAGAACTTTTCTTTTCTTGAGCAAGCTTATTATATTCATCTATCATATTTTGAAGTTCATCGGTTAACATATCTAGACTACATTTAAGAGTATTATAGTTATGATAGTTATATGTCCTTACTTCACTAGGTCCACCTGTTGACATAAAGCATATTTTGCAGCCTCTATTTCTTCTTCAATTCCATATTCTTCATCAATCCAGGAACCAAAATTTTTATTCTTCCTAGACAATCATCGTCTTAATTTTGGATAGTTTTGTCTGATATGTTTAAGTGTTCCATAGTAGTAACAGAGATCATTATTTCTGGTGTAATTTTTGTTTTTGCCTCCACGGGATCTTTGTTATTTCTATCTTATGATATGTCTTACCCTATGGTTGATGAGGGTCATTCCATCACTTTCAACATTTCAAGAATGGCCTCCTCTTCGGTTGTAGTAGCGTTGAAGGCCACTTTTTTTTCTTCCATCCATGTGAAAACTGTTGATATAATTTTTTGCATAACCAATAAGGTTACCTTGCAGTTCATCATATGTCATGTTATGAAGGTCTCCATATTTTAGAATAGAAGTTTTGGTTTCCCAAGTCTTTGGAAGACCCTGGACCAGTTTCTGGACTTGCAGGCTATGAATATAGATTATCCCTAGTCACCTTAGTTCTCACACAATTTTGCTAAAATTTAGCGAACATTGTTTCAATATCCTTATTTTCTTCCAATTTGAATAATTCATATTAATACACAAGAGCAACAATTTTTGACTTCTTGACTTTGTTCATTCCTTCATAGGTTACCTCCAGTTTAACTCATACTTCTTTTTCTATTTTCCACGCTAAGATCTTGTCATATTCTTCTCTTCTAACTGCACACAAAAGTAAGCTTATAGCACGTGTGTTAGTTTGGATTGCCTCCTGTTGTTCTTTGGTAATATCAAAATTTTCAAGATCTTTCTTATTTACACTACTAGATTCTTTATCTATGTTGTTTTGTTTCTCCTTGAGCCCTATAATTGGATTATGACGCTTTCTGATGACAACCCAGGCTTGGTAGTCATTTGATTTGACAAAGATGGTGAATCTATTTTTCCAGTGTAAGTATTGTTGTCCATTGAATATGGTAATCTTGTGGAGGAGTGATCATCCTGAAGAAGAGCAGCGGAAATTTGGTAATTGTCCATTTGATCATTGATCATATGCAGTTAGGAAATATTGTCTGTGAGACCTACTTGGATACCAATTGAAATTCAAGAGTGGGGAGGGTGAATTGAAATTTTCTTTTGTAAGTCGACTACTGACTCCTCATATTTGACTTGCCTGTACATCAAAACCCTACACAAACAAACTAAAATTAGCAGTTAAGCAAGTAAATAATAAAGCTAAACTAAACAACACTATGATTTTTCCTGGTTTAGCACACCAATCTAGTGCCTACGTCCAATTCCCTTGGGTTTAAAATTTTTTTTAGATCGTAAAGGTTTGGTTCTATTACAATGATAGGAAACAAGTTCTAAAGACTTATTTTTCTCTTTAGATCTAATGACATAGCTTCAGTTGATGTTACAAAGATGACTCTATCTTATTCTTTATATAATAATTGTAAACTAAAGTTATAGAGCTTTAAAAAACTAAGAATGAGACACTTTGAATTTCTTCCTTGAAGTTGCATAAAGAATGTCTGTCTTTGGTCTTCTTCTTTTATAGTCTTCGGCTGCTACCCTTTATAAGAAAACCCAAGTGATTTCTTCTCAATTAAGGATATGAATTGATTCCTAGATTAAGGGATATAGTCGTGTATAATGCCCATATTAGATATGCCCATATATGGCTTTGAATCACGTCTATATCAGATATATTTGTTATCTATATTCCCTTCTAATTTGATGCCTTGCCAATGTACTTGCGATCTTCTCTTCTTGAGTGCTTCATTCTGCCGTGAATCTAGGGATTACAATTATGATTTTAAGAGGGTTGATCCTTCTTTAATTTTTGTGATGCTTGATTGACTGCTTGCCATGTTGAAGTCCTCCGTATCATTCTGTCATGATTTTCCATAATATTTGGATCTATGATGCTCCTTCCATTTGTCTTCGCATGATTGATTTTACTGAGGTGTTACTTGGATACGGTGGATGTCTTTCCATTCTTTACGTCCTACTATTTCTGAAGTTGGATTCCTTTATCTTTCCATTATTACCAGCTGCAGGGATACACTTGTAAGCTTTTCATTATTAAAGCATAAACTTAGGAGGTCAACATCTTAGAATCCATGTCGATTTTGTGGGAAACTTCACTGTGGGTATTGCGAGGGGGGAAGGAACTTTTGTTTTAAATCTATTAAACCTTATCACTTATAGCGAAACTATCCTATAGCTATAGTTATAACTACAGCTAATAAGCTCCCGATCACCATTTTTTCAGCTCCTACAATTAAGCGTTCCACATAAAGTATCGGCAATGATCGAAATCATCTTTTGGCACTTGCTACTCCACAAGAATTTGAGCCATCCCTAGATGTTATCACTACTATGTTAACTGTTTTCCTTTTATGGTTTTTGTTTGCTTGATCTGGGTTCTACACTATCTTATGTGACCCCTTATGTGGCTGTACACTTTGGTTTTGGTTTAAAAAATATTTCTAACCAGTTCTCTATTTCTACTCTCATGGGTGATTATATTATTTCTAGAAATATTTATATGAGTTGTGTGGTGTATATCTATCATACGGAGACCTTGATGGATTTTATAAAACTAGACATGGTTGATTTTGATGTTATCTTGGGGGTGGATTGGCTTTACTTATGCTATGCATCTATGGAATGCAGGATCTGAAAGGTCAGTTTCCATTTTCCTAATTAACCAATGATTGAATGGAGGGAGTTCCTTTGTACCCAAAGGGAGTTTTATTTCCTATCTTTAAGATCAGAAATTGATTTCCATTGGGTATCTGTATCACCAAGTTTGGGTTAAGGATTCTAATTCTTAGGGTCCCTCTTTATAATCTTTCCATATGGTTAATGAGTTTCCTGAAATTTTTCACGATGATCTTCCTTGAATTACAACCGATAGGGAGAAAGATTTTTGGATTAATCTTTAATCTCATACCCTCCCCATTTTTATTCCTCCTTATAAGATGTCCTCGACAGAACTAAATGAAGTAAAAATTATAGGCTAAATTTTCTAAGTATGAATTTTGGCTAAGTGTTGTGACCGTTCTTGGGCATTTATTTTCTAGTGAAGAGATCAAGGTACATCTACTGAAAGTTGAGGCAGTTAAGAAATAGCCTATAACCATGACTCCAACTGACATTAGGTGCTTCTTGGGCTTGGTGAGGCATTACAGGAGGTTTGTGGATCTCTGCATATGTTTTAACCATACCCGATTGTACTGATGGATTTGTGGCATATTGTGATGCATCCTATGTTGGACTAGGTTATGTTTTGATATAGAATGGTAAGTTTATGGCCTATACTTCTAGGTATCTTAAGGTTCACGAGAGGATTATATGACTCTTGACTAGAGTTGGAAGCTATTTTTTCTTTGAAGATCTGGTGCCATTATTTGTATGGGGTACATGTACATATTTATTCAGACCATAAGAGAGTACAGTATTTGCTTAAACATAATGAATAAATCTCAGGCAGAGGCAGTGGCTATAACTACTTAAGGATTACGATACCAGCCTTCACTACCATCCAGGTAAAGTTAATATTATTGTTGATGCTCTTAGAAGGTTTTCTATAGGAATATTATCTCATGTTGAAGAAAAGAAAATAGGATTGGTGATGGATATTCATATGATAGCTAACCTGGGAGTTTATTTTTTGTATTCTTAAGATAGAGGAGTGATTGTTCAGAAGGTGGTTATGTTGCCTCTTAGTACTAGGGTCAAGGAGAAACAGGTTGTGGATTTCATACTTATGCAAATCAAGAACAATGTGAGTCAACAAAAGGTTTTGGAATTCGAGATTAGGGGAGATGACATTCTGAGGTATCAAAGAAGGTTCTATGTTCCTGATATTGATGGGCTACAAGAAAGGTTCATGGTTGTGATCCATGAGGCTAAATATATAGTTTATCTAGGTTTGACAAAGATATAACATGACTTGAAGGAAATCTACTGGTGGAATAATATGAAGAGATATATGGCGAATAAAAATACCTATGTGGAAGTTGGAAATGATTAATATGGATTTTTTTATGTGTCTTAAACGGTCTTAGAATCAGTATGATTCTATTTGGGTCATTGTAGATAGAATGACTAGGCCCACTAATTTCTTATTTGTAAGGACCAACAAATCAAGAGACGATTATGATAAGTTATTCATTTAGGAGATACTAAAATTTCATGAGCGTCGGTGTCCATTATTTTATACTGAGGTATGCAGTTTTCTTCGAATTTCTAGCATTCATTTCAGAAAGGTTTGGATACTCAAGTGAACCTTTGCACTACTTTCCACAGTTAGATAGATGGACAAATAGAACAGACTATTTAGACTTTGGAGGATATGCTAAGGGCATGTGTAATCGATTTTAAAGGTAGTTGGGTTGACCATTTTATCCTTTTTTTAGTATGCTTACAATAAATACTACCATTCTAGCATTCAAATGGATCCTTTTGAGGATTTTTAAGGTATAAGATGTAGGTCTCCTATTGAATGATTTGAGGTGGGTAAGATAAGTTTGTTTGGCCCTGACTTGGTTCACCAATCCATAGAGAAGGTAAAAATGATTAGAGAAAGACATAATGCTACTTAAAATCCCAAAAAGTCTTATGCAGATGTGACACAGAGAGAGTTAGAGTTTCAAGTGATTAGGTATTCTTAAATTTTTAGCCAATTAAAGAAGTTATGAGATTGAAAAGAAGGGGAAACACAATTCTCGTTACATTGGTCTGTATCAGATTTTAAGAAGAATTGGGAATGTCACATACGAATTAGACTTACCAAAAAATTTGGCTTTTATTCACCCTATTTTCCATGTATCTATACTGAAAAGTTTATGGGTGATACTTCTTTGATAGAGCTTGTTGAGGATGTTGGTGTCATTTATTAATTGCATTATGAAGAAGTCCAAGTCAAATTATTAGATAGGCATGTTTGTAGTTTGAGAACAAAGGAAGCATCTTTGATAAACGTGCTTTGGAGAAATCAAAACATGGAGGAAGCTACATAAGAATTTGAAGAAGATATGAAAGCCAATTACCCGTCCTTGTTTCCAGCAATCGATGGCTATGCTTAAAGTATTAGTTTTGTTTCTCTCTTATCGCATTTCAAATTTGTCCTTGGATTCTATTTGTATTCATTCTTTTATGATGCTAAGGGTGCCCTAACATCTCATTTAGGGATGAATAATCAAAATGGGGTGTAATGTAATACCCCAAGTTTTGGGGTTCTAAACCCTTTCAGAGATGATAAATTGAATTAGCCAAGGTATTGAAGTGATGCGAAAACTGCTAGTGATAAGTTACCTGACCACGACTCGTTAACAAACATAACGAGTCTTTAGGAGGACTCATTACCAAAAAATGAAGGAAGCCCAGGTTTTGTTTCCTTGACAACGAGTCTAGGAAATGACTCATGAGATATAATGAGTCGTTAGGATAGACTCGTTGTCGCAACAAATATATACCCAGAAGTTCAGCCCCTGACTAAAATTCTTTGTAATGATGATATTATAAGGGACCCATTGTGATAATAGTGAAAGACTACATTGTCGATCCACATGTAACGACTCCTGGCCACGACTTGTGGGTAGACATAATGAGTTGTTACCCAAGCCATGGTGACTTTTCCCTCATATTTCCTGCACATTTTAATTAGGGATTTTTTTTCTTTTCCTCCCTCCACACTCTTTTGCATGACTTAAAGCACTTAGATGACCTTTTCCCCATCATTTATAAAATATCAAAACATTATTTTCTCTTTAATTCCCAAGGCAAGCGATATTAGGATTTCATGGAGAATTCATTATTCAAACTCCAAGCTTTGATTTCTCTTCAAATTATATGGTATTTCGAGCATGTTTCTTATCTTTAACATGAATTTTACATTAAGTCATTTACATAATCATCATTCATGTGAGTTAATTATTGAATTTGAAATGGGGCTGAGGGATTTTAATTGATTATACTTGAGTTATTTTCCCCATGTTCAAATGTGTATTTCATGTTTTTAATTAATATTTGGGTGCATTGTTTTAATGGTTGGAATGAGGAACATGGGTTTCCACAAATTGGATGAATATTGGATTGATAATGGTATAAACCTCAACCCACTTAACAATCTTGGTTTTAAATATCGTTATTCACACAATTTAACTTATTTTTTGATCCATTACTTTGCCTTAAATGATAAATGGATAACAATGGTTGGATGCCCTTGGTGGCTATGTTTTTTGAGTTTAGATAGAACTTGGGAGTCTTATGGTTAAATGGATTGGTTTGGCATAATTGAATTGTCTTTCAAGCATATTGGTATGACGATACTATGTTGGAAAATTTCTTAATAAATACTCCTTGGTTAATGGTTGAGTTTATGTGTAAACTATTTAAATTTGGGCTTAAAAGGAATTGTGTAGCTTACCGTGAAGGAGTAGTCGCAAGGGGACCAGAACTGGAAACCACGTTTCTCGATGTGGGGGGTCTATTTGACTGTGTGCTTGGTGCACATTATATATTTTGGAGGTGACTCCATACCAGGGAGACTCAAACCTTAGACCTCTGGTTAAGGATGAAAGAGTACTTACCTCTCAATCATAACCTTGTCAAACTAACAACTAATCAATTATATGTTATGTTCCAAGTTCAATAAAAGAACTATTAAATTTATATATATATCAGAGACAAAATTAAGTCTAAGTCCACAAAAACATTTTTAAGCATCCTTCCATTTACCAAAAATAACTATTAAGCCATGTACCATTATATTCTTTTTTATGTATTAGTACACATCATTAATTACGCTTATCATATTTGTGAGCACAACTTCATTATGCATTATTCAGATAATTTTTAAATATTCAATGTATAACACTGACCCTAGTTCATTCATTATTATTAAGAGTTTCAATTCATCATTAGACATGTTTTACTCCAAGAATCTAATGTTAAGACTTTATTTTCTATTCAAAATTTAATTTTGAACACACAAAAATCAATCCCCGCAGAGGTTAACACAAATATACAAGGTTCACTAATTCAAAAATTTCCACCAATTTATGTTATTAATAGCATTTGTATTTATAGCTAACTTTTGTACATAATCTCTCTCCCATCACATAAATTAATTGTATACAAATTACAACACATCATGGAAATCTCACATAGACTTATTATATCTCAAAACTTTTATATTTAAATTGATTATTGCGTATTTTAGATCTTTTTACATCATTCTTTATATTATCCATCTTTAGAACATGCCAAAATACATCATCTTGATTTCTCCCATGAATTTTATATAATATATATGACTCACTAATTAAATCCTACTACTCACAAATCATAGCCTATCTCGACACCAAGTTGCTGCCGCAAGATTTGTAACGCCCTAATCTTCTAAAGCAAGATTCAAGTCGTAACCCTAACCTAATAATATCTAATGATATATAGGTGATAAGACCAATTCCTTAACGTAGATATTTAAAAAAAATGAAGTAAGGTTATATGAAACTTCTAACTTAACATTAAGTTGAGATCTTCTTTACCAATTGAGATTCTATATAAGATTTTACTCGTATCAAATTTAAATTAGCATAAATCCTATAATACGAATAGCTTTACTGGCCAATATCCACAAAATGAAAGGTCATAAAGTCTTTTCTCTAGTGCAGTTGTCTATTTGTTAATTCATTTCAGTAGGAGAATGTTATGCCTATTTTGCCAAAAGGTATCAATTTGGAAGCTTTATATGGATCGATGTGTAGTTGCACACTACATTGTGCTCTCAACACACCAAATTCCCACTAGGGAATGCTATAGAATTATAATGCAATGTCACTATAAGATTTTTGTAGGATTTTTGTCGCAACATATTACTTTTTATGGTCTGCATAGAGCCACAAAGATATTTTTTATTATTATAATTATAGGGACATTTTGGTTATTTTCTTATATAATAAACAACCCCACCTATTTCAAAGAATCCATATCATTAGAATTCTCAAATAATCATATTAACATATGTCCCTCTTCTTCCACAAACATCTAGGCCCTACAATTCAATCCAAAGTTTCCAAGTCCAAATCCTTTCTCCAAAACTTCTCAAAATTATATGGGATGTGAATTGGAGTTTTGTTTCACTATCATATCAACAAATTAACGAATTTTAGATTTATGACATAATTATTTCTTAATCTAGGGTTTATACCCAACAATGCAAAAGCTATAATTTCCAGTCCCTATATGCTCCTCCAGATAATTGATCTTGTCAAATATGTTCAAGTATGGTATCTTGATATCCTATCAATGCTTATGAAGAGTTTTGTAAAAAATAATAAGGTTCATGAGTAGCATGTCATTCTTTAAAAATAAGAAATTTGTACATGACTCATATTTTTCTGTCCAGCTATGTGATTTTATGACTTACTAATAAAGTTCATAAATTTAGCTTGTGAGTTTTCATTTAACTATAGTTTGATATGTTTCCCAAGAATTTGTTTTTGCGATAAATAAAATACTTACTTTTTCATTTATTTTTAGTTCAAAGGTGTTTTATCTTACTTTAAAAAAAATCTATGTCCGTCTATTCTGAATTATGCATTATCAAACAATTTGTGTTCATGGTTTTAGAGTTATTTTGCTTTTGATTTTGACATGATTTCTACCGCAAGCACATTGGATTGTATTTTAGTTTGAAATCATGATTTAACAAGATCAGTACATTCAAAGTACTAATTGTATACATTCTCTTGAACTATAGTATATTATGATATAGGTTTCAAAGTTTATTCCCATTACCTCGATTAGACACATCTAGTGCTTGGTTCAACAATAGTTGTGGTGAGTCCTCATCATTCAAGGACACATTTTAGTATTTTTTATTTAATTTAAATGCAAACCATATTTTAGTATTTCTAGTTGTCACGACCCAATATACGAGTCATAATGGCACCTACTAAATCCTACTAGTAAAAAAGCCAAAAAATAACTCAGAACTAATGCAATGGGTTAATTTGATAGGAAATTCCCAACATACGTGACGTTCAAGAACACAATATATAAATAAACAAAGTGTTCAAGATGGATAAAAACAAACAATACAAGATACCAATCCCACGACCTAGTATAGCCAGTACAATAGCATCATATCGTACCAATACAACTCAAAGTGTACAATAGTCAATACTTTTGTCTCAAAACAAAAGATTGAAAATAAAGATAGAGAGAAATGGGTCACCCAAAATCCAAGATCTTACCCTATCTCCAAAAATCAATCACTGCATGAACAATAATCAACAATGATCACTAGTACTCTAATCTGTAGTAAAAGGTACAAAAATATAGCATGAGTACCAAAATAATAGGTACTCACTAGGCATCATTGGTCAACTGAGATAAATCACGATATAAGTATGATAAAATGGAAGATGAAATAACTAAGTCAAGGTACAAAAACGAATCTGAATCATCTACAACATTATTGTATAGAATATGTAATTAAACTTGAATGCCAATAAAATTTAAGGCCTCAACATATGTCAATATCGCTGTTTATAATATGTAAATAATAAAGAATGATAACTTATCACAAATCATCAACACTAACAAACATTACTATGAAATTGGCTCCCATATGCTAATTGGTGCAGAAAAGTAAGGAACTCATCACAGTCTCCTATATGACCTGAGAGTATACTCATGTGAAGAATAAAGCAATCAACCAACATTATAACTAACTTTCATCATCATTTATCCATTATTCCATAATTATCATGAATATGCCATTTACCAACCTTATAATAATTTACCAACATTCATAGTACTACCACCATTTAACAACATTATCATTGATACTCAAAATTCACCATTTATTACCTAAACATATTTTATTAACTAACCCATCTAATAACTAGTCATCATGTACTCTCTAGTCATAATTTAATAACTATTCATCAATATCCATGTAATACCACAAATTTTTCTAGCTTCAATTCATTCCTAGAATGTTAAGGGATATCTTCCAAAATGAATAATATTTATTTCATATGGAATTTTTAATCTTTTGACTTTTCATTATATTAAAACTTGAATAAGTTTTTCATCGATACAAAATTTGCCCAAATCTGACACTTGGTGAAGGAGTTATGTCATTTTTCAGTTGACAGTGTGCCACCTGGGTAGTTGGCGCATCACGAAAAAGGCAAAATCCACAATTGTCAAATTTCAGTCGCCATCCGTGATAGCTCCGCATCGAGGAGAAGACTATTTTTCCAATTGTCCCATTCTAGTGAGACTCTGTGATGCTGGCGCATCGTACCTGTGGCAAAAATGGCAACCCAAGGGGTACCATAATTGTGGCGCATTGTGGTGAATGCCCAGTTCCCATTCGTTCTTTTTCCAGTGAGCCAATGCGATAGTGGCGTGTCGCGTGGCCCAGTAAATCAGAATTTTTGGTCATTTTTTTAGATTTGTTTAGAAGTTAAGAAGGGTACTTTGGACAATTCCCAATCCCTGAAATTCATCCAAACAAAAGATTTTACCCAATTACAAGCATTCTACGCTCATGTTCATCAAAATTTCTCTCAACCAAAACCCTAAGCTTCATCATTCAACTTCAAGAATCCCCACGATTCCACCATTCTTTTCCTAAATCAGTTTAAGATTCAAAGTTCCCAATTCAAGAACACCAAGAATCATCATTCAAGAGCACAAATATAATCCCAAAACCAAACTTGTTTATCTAGCTCATCATCAAAGGTATTCATCATTGTGCCCAAAACATTATTTTAATTAAAAATTTACTATAGTTTATATGATTTTTCATGAAATTCAAGTAAGGATTTATAATTATCATTATTTACAAGATTATGAGATTTTTCATGATTTAGAAGTTGAATTACATGGTTATATTTATATTTCCACACATATTGTTGAAATTTCTAGATTTTAAGTTGATTTATTAATGTTTACATTGTCAAGCATGAATTTAAAGATGTTTTAACATAATATTGATCCATGGTTCATTACGCCCTAATTAAGAATTGATATTTTGAGATTATTTGTGCTATGATCACCCTCAGATAAGATTATCCTTGGATTTTGATAAAGAGTTGGCCTTTTGGTCCTAAGATAAGATAACGAATCCACTTTGTTCAGATAACTTGAGATTTAACCTTGTGCTATTTTTTAAGTGGATTTCTTAAGATCTTGACCATAAGAATGGGAGTAGTATTTAGCACTGAGATAGGTAAGTTACTATAGTTTCATACCCCAGAACTACGTGCCAATATAGGATTCAGATTTATTCCCAATTCTATGTGGATAACTTAGATTGTGATCTCTAAGATTAAAGTTCTATTTCGATGGCAAGGGTAGAATAGCTCTAACAATGGGAGCCAGACGTGGGACTGCATTGATGCTCACATGGTGTATGTCAGTTAGAAGAACCTTCCAACAGATGTCTCTCACTCTTCAATAGTCTTTTGATTTGAAGCTTTAAGATAAAAGCATATGTTTTGGAAGCTATGACTTTAAGATTTTTAAGAAGTAAGAAAAAGTATTTCCCAAATTTTTTGAAAACTAAGCATAAAGGCTAACTGTTTTACTCATATTATGCTTTATAGAAAGATAAGATTTATGAATTTCAGCTTTCAGATTTCAGACTAAGAAGTGTGTCCTTTTTATACTTAGATAGTATGATTTAAAGACAGAGTAATGGCATATCTTTTAGAAGTAAATGTTATGGCTCACTAGATTTACATGTATGATTTGTTTATCAAGATTATTATTTTCAGTATTTCAGATATTCCAGCTTATATGAGTTATTTACATTTAGCATGCATTGTTTTACAAGTTATGATAATGAGATGATGTTTTACTTATGTATTTCACCCCTATATACTTAGTACATTGTCAAAGTACTGATCCAAATATATGTCTTTATGCTATATTATCTCATAATGTAGGTATAAGTTATAGCACGCATAGTATATTCAAACAATTGTAGATTCCAGTCAGTAGGTGATGAGTCCTCTTGATTGAAGGGCTCGAGTCAGTCAAACGGTTTGAGCAATATTTTATTTATTTTCTCTTTAATTAGTCGCATTGATTTGGGATAGTTGGGGGTCATGTCCCGGCTAACTATAGTAAATACTTGTAGAGGCTTCATAGACAATCAGTAGAGTTAAGGTATTTGATTCTAATTTTGTTTGTAAAAGTAGAGATGTAATTATTTAATTTAGTTTGGCATTGATTAAATTTAGAAAAGATTTATCTTCTACTTATTTTATTCAGATTTATGTATTTTATTCAGTTGCTTTTGAGTTATGCCATTAGAAGGGTTATCTTGGGATCAATTGTTGTCCCAAGCACCGTGGGATGTCTTGGGACCATTTTGAAGGCGTTACAATCCACTAGTCACTATTCATTAGATAATAATCATTTCTCATCTGACATTATTTATTATCCAATCCTCAATTTTAAATTAAACCTCAATTGTCAACTAGTTATTATTAGTCACCTAAACAACATTCACCTTTAGTCATCAATTATCACTAATTCTTGATTTATCACTAATCATTAACTATACTACTTTATAAACATTTATCACTTTTGGTCTATAATTGGCATCTCTAATATCAGCAACATACCCAAATTTTATATTAGTATATATAAGCATATGATTTCCATATATAAGACATAACCAAACTTAAAACAATACATGTAGATGTACGCAAATCAATATAATAATCCTTTATCCTTGATGGTTATCAATGCATCATCATAATCATCCTACAGCCTTGTTGGGTATAATGCATCGTTATCATAATCATTCTCCAACCTTGCCAGGTATTAATATCATCATAATGAGCCTCTGGCCTTGTCGGGTATAAGTATATCATCACAATATCCTCTGACATTGTCGGGTATCAATATATTATAATAATATCCTCCATCCTTTTCGGATATTAATATATCATCCAATGTCCTCCAACCTTGTTGGGTATCAATATATCATTATAATATCCTCTATCCTTGCCAGTTAATATATCATCAAAATATCTTTCGGCCTTGTCGGGTAAATACCATCATAATCAATGGCAAAATCAATAGCATATGTATTCATTTAAGCTAAAATAATGATTTCAAGCATAACTAATAGTATAATTTCCTATATAATTAATAAGCATGACTTCTAACATATTTCATGGGACAATTGCTAATATCATTATTAGGAATATTTTCGACCATAATCTCTAGCATAATTTCTTAGAATGATCACAATCATATGAATTATCATAGTTAATGGTCCATTAATAACCTATTCAATGGCCTATCATTAGCATAAAAGATAGTTTATCAATACCTTGTGCAATAGATAATCCATGGCATAATCTATAGCTTATTCACAGCATCGTTCATAACATAATTTATGGTTTAGACAATATCATATTTAAGGGCTCATTCAATAGTATATTTGGTAGCCCATTTAATAGCCCCAATAATAGCATAGTATAGAGTTGGTCATAAACTTAACCAATAAATAAAACATATGGAATAATCATTGGGCATTACTTCTAACATTATTCATCATAACCAATAAGTACCAAGGTTTATTAATAATATCACAAAGAGGCATTCTCTAGGCATTTACTAAGCATACAAAGGTTTCAAGAGAACTATGATCAATCATAGCATAAGGTGGGTCAAAGAGCCCATTACTAAATCCCCAAAATTCATTCTAAGTTAAATTTACCCTGGAAAAGGCTAAGGTATCTAAATCCACTATTAAATGTATAACAAGTTACAATTAGCCCAAAGGTAGAGATTCTTCTCAAGCATTTTAACTACGTTCAATGGAATCTAAGGCAAACTCCATTATTGTAAGCAACAAAGGCCCAAATTACCCTAAGAATTATCAACCATGTGACTCTCATCTAACTAGAGTAAGTTAGAGTATTCTCATCCTAAGAATGAGCCATAAATTTAATTTATCAGGGTCCAAGGCAAAAAGATAAGTATTCCAATTCTATGGTTTCAAATATCATAAATAGTCCAAATAGTCCCAAGTCTTGCATACCATCACCCAACACCTAAAACCCGTCCCAATAAAATAACATAACATAAATATATGATGACATAGATCAATCTAACAAAGGATAAAGTTAGTCAACCTCAACTCCCACAAAAGCACAATGAACTTCTAAATGTTCACTTATCCCTTTCGAGAATCCCCCTTAAGATGTCAATCTATAAAAAATACATTCTACTCATCAATACAAGAATATTGATAACTATATTGAACCATTGTGTTTCGAATCCAAAATCACCTCAAAACCAATATGTGGGTCCCACTTACAAAAATCATATTTCAGGGGCCAAACCAACATTTATATAAGCTAAAGGAATTATTACACTAAAAAATAGGTCAAAACTGAGCTAAATTTGGCTAAAATCAAGCCCTAAATGTTGTGGGATTTTGAGCAATAAATCAAGAAATTTCACAAAGAAAAATGGAGAATTCTTCCTTAAATTGAGTGATAATCACAAAAATAAATATTAATATAGCCTCCCAAGCTCCCACAAGCTTAAATTTGAAGAAGTCTTACTCTTTAGGGTTTATTCTCTCAAGAGAATGATGAAGACTACCAAAAATTTAGGAAAATAGGGTTATTTTATACCCATTCTAGGTATTTGGGAGTCGCTATTGGACCTCGAAATGGGTGAATGCACTACCTAATAGATGCATAATTAGTTTCAATCACGACCCATACTATGTGATTGCATCACCACGATTGCGACACAAAGATACTAATAGCAGCTGCATCAATTATTAGCTGAAACATGGAAAATCTTCCAGATTTTCATCAAGCACTTGGGATTCATTCAAAATCACGATATGCAAACAAACTATTTAAACATACCAAATTAGACATCCAAGATTTGATGGCGCACTAAGATTTTTTATCCGAGGTCATTTAGACCAAATTTAGGCCTCACTTCTCTATTTCTAATTTTTCAACTTTCTGACTCATTGGTTGAAATGAGCTCCGGTACCTCAAGATCAAAACCAAAAATCCACCTAGGCTAAAATCAATATTTCAAAGTTAATGGCACAGTCAAAATTTACATACGAGATAATTTTACTATAGATTTTACCTCATGGTCATTTGGAACCAACAAAGACTTTAAAACAAAGAAATGACTCTAAAAACCAAACAAATTGCCCAGTGATCGAACTGTCTATCCCAGCAAGTCATAAATGACTTGGGGAACCTATGAAAAATATCTAATAGTGAAACTATACAAAAATATAGAAAATGACCTGATCGGTGATTACACTAGTATTTTAGTGTTTGAGCTAGCTGAAGGCTTGTCCTAACAACTAATTCTTTTAGTAAAGGTTTCAAATATAGTTAGGATCATAATTTTATTTTGTGTTTCAAATATTCATTATTTCAAGTATATGTTAAATTAGTTTTAATCATTACTGATTTTAGTCTTACATATTCTTTCACTAAATAACTTTAGTATTTTAGTATTGACTTTTAGTAATATGCTAGTATCAATGGTTAGATTGTTATGATCAGAATCACTTGAATTTCTAAGCTCTATGTTTATCCTAAAGTTTAGACTTGAGTTGTGTAATACTTGGCATCAATGAATAGAGTTCAAGAGTCCTAGGGTGTTTGGAAGCCATATCTAGTAGAGTTTACTTATTAGTGTGTTGTGCACTACCCTTAAAATCAGTATGCTACAGGGAATTTAGGAAATTCTTTCCTTATTTTCATACTAAAGATCGTGCAAAAATGTTATCCCCAATGAAACTCATATAGATTCGAGCATCGATCCACTTTCTTAAACTACACCTGTTTCTTGATTTACTAATAGTGATCATGCTTAAATTAATATTAAGTAATGTTGTAAGACCCCATACCTTCAAATACAGATACGAATAAGTAAACTTAACAAAAATATTTAAGCTTAAGATAGTAAGCAGGTGGTATTTGATAGTGAAGTGTGAAGTAGCCAAGTGTATATTAGTGTTAAGTTAAAGTAAAGGGATTAAGATTCGGAATATGAAATAAAATAAGTGACATACTTTCTTGACTTAATTAAGTTAGTAGGTAAGAAGTGGGTTCATCACCTACATAAGGTATATGGACCAATTTAAAAGAGCCAAGTAGGTACTTTGACTAATTCACGATTGAAGCCCTTATTAACTGACGAATTTATGGCCCATATTAAGTGAAATAAAAGGAGAAGAATGGGCATCCCTAAGGTCCAATATGGTTAAATCCACACCAGGGAGGTGTTAAAATAAACCAAGAACTAATTGACTAGCTTAAAAAATTCAACTAGGTGCATCAAATACTAGGCAACTTACAATCAAGCTTAATAACAAATTGTGTCAAGAGAATAAAAAGGAAAGGCAGCAAAAATGGGATCATTTAATTTCAATATTCCTTTAATTTTTCTCATCAACTACCGACAAATATTTAGATTCTCTCAATGTCTCTAAAGCTCTCTCATCAATGTCCCATCAATAAATATTTAATTTTTCTCATCAACTACATACAAATATTTAGATTCTCATCAATGTCTCATCAACTACATACAAGTATGGTGGTATAGTGGTAAAGGAGGTGGTTAGATCATTTCTTGGAGTGGAAATTAAGGAAAAGCAAGTGTTGGATTCTGCCTTGATAAAAATTAAAGGTAGTGTTGGTAAGTAAAAGGTGGTAGATTTAAAGATTTGTGGCAATGGTACTGCACCATACAAAGGGTTGTTGTTTGTTCCTGATGTAAATAGTTTGCAATAAAGGATCATAGCTATGTCACATAAGCCACGCTATGTTGTTCATCGTGGTTCTACTAAGATATACCATGATCTTAAGGAGATCTATTGATTATGTGTCCAAGTGCATGGTGTGTCAATAAGTTATTGTAGAGAACATGAGGCTTGGTAGGTTGTATCAAAAGATTAAGTTGCCTGTATCAAAGTGAGAGAAGATCAATATGGATTTCATTACTATACTTCCTCAGTCTCAAAAAACATTTGATTCGATTTGGTCATCATTTATAAGCTAATGAAGTCTGGACATTCCTTACCTATACGGACTAGCTTTTCAGTGTAGGATTATGCGAAGATTTATCTTTAATAGATTGTGGAATTTCATAGGGTCCTATTTTTATTATTTTCGATCATGGTATGCAGTTTATGTCCCACTTCTGGTGGTCTTTCCAAAAAGGGTAAGGTACTAAGATGAGTTTGAGTACTGCCACAGCAATTGGATGGGTAGGAAGAAAGAACTATTTAGATATTGGAAGACATACTTCGAGTCTATGTGATTAATTATAGTTGCAGTTGAGTTGAGCATCTACCTTTGGTAGAGTTTGTTTACAATAATAGTTATCATAAGAGTATTGGTATGTCTCCTTTTGAGGTATTGTATTTGTAGGAGGTGTAGATCACTTATTGTTGGTTTGATCTCGGAAAGGCTAATTCGTTTGGTCCTTATTTGTTTTGTCAAGCTATGGAAAATGTGAAGATGATATGGGATAGGCTCAAGTCTGCCCAGAGTAATCAAAAGTCTTATACAGATGCTAGGCGTAGAGACTTAGAGTTTGAAGTTGGGGATAAGGTTTTTCTTAAGGTATCTCCTATGAAGGGAGTAGTGTGGTTTTTCAAAAAAGAAAAGTTCAGTCCTCAGTACATTGGTCCTTATAAGATATTACAGAGAGCGGTAAATGTTGCGTCTAAGTTAGAGTTGCCATGTAGCTTTATTTTGGTCCATCCGATAATTTATGTTTCTATGTTGAGGAAGTGTGTTGGTGATCTTTCTTTGATTGTTCCTTTGTAAGGGTTAGATATCTCCAATTCTCTGTCTTATGAAGAAGTCCCAGTTAAGATATTGGATAGGCAAGTTCATCGGTTGCGGACCAAGGATATTGCTTTGGTTAAAGATATATGGCGGAACCAGAAGGTGTAAGATGCCACGTGGGAAGGGGAAGAGGACATAAAGTCTAAGTATCCGTTCTTGTTTTTTTCTCCTAGAATTTATACAAAAGGTATGTGTTCTTGGACATATTTATTTATGAGTTTGTGAATGAAAAGGCTAACACCTTTGCCTCTTTTATTTCAAACTTTGTTAAAGCTATGTTTGATAATGCAAATGACTCTATGTGTGGTTACCCCTACCTTATCCATCATTCAGGGACAAATGTTCCTAGTGGGGGAGACTGAAGCATCCCAGGTCTAGACCATTATAAAATTTCATGGATCTTGTTCTTCAAACTCATTACGACTAATGGTATGAGCTATAAGCTGGGGTATGAGTGGTGAAATCTTGTCGTAAGTTAACCAGTGTTAGTTGGTGGGATGTTCTTTGACACTGGAATGGATAGAACTTAAGCGTATAAGTTATAAGGCATGGGTACGAGTCGTATAGATGACTCGTAAGGTGGATAATATTTGATCTTCCTAATGTTACATTTTGCCAGGGATACAGATCATGGGTACGGATCGTATGTTAAGGTTATGACTTAGGTGGATGAGCCGTATACTTGACACTGTATGATCCATGGTTGAGGCTTGGTTAGGACTGGGTGGGTGTCAACCATAAGCTAGGTTACAAATTTTAATGAGGTCAGTCGTAGCCATGTGTCAGGTTTTTATGAGATTTAAGTATGGGTATTCTGGACATTTCCCTACTTACCCTAATAAGGAACCACAACTTGTAATACACTTAGGAGGTTATTTACCTTATTATTTTATTATTAAACACGTAGAATCCCTTCCAAAACATATCATAATTCTCTCAAGAGCTTTTGGGGTAAAGAGTTGGGGTTTCAACTAAGGCATTTCTTTAGGGCTTGTCTTAGTGAATTCTTCCATGAATATTCTTTGTTTAAGGCGTAATTCTCTTCCGTATTTGTGATTTCAATTAAATGTCTGGTTATATGGTTTGTTTCATAGTTTTACTCTTGCATAGTTTTAGTTTTCAACTATTAATTTGGGGGTTTTGATTTTAAAGGCTTGGTTATGATTTCTCATGGCTTTAATTATGTTTTCTATGCATTAATGGTGGTTTTGGATAATGGAATTATATAGTAATGGTTTAATGGTATTGGAATTTGATTTTAGTTATGTTATTCCCTCAAGGTGTTTGATTAAATGTTTATACAGATATGTCCATTGCATTAACTCTTTTTAAATATAACTCTTGCTTGTTTTGGATTATTCATGAAACTATAAATGGTTTACAAAGGTTAAAGGCTAATCGTATATGCTTTTGGGTAACATGGTAGTCTCCCAAGTGGTTAATATGGTAAAGGGAAAGAGCACCGAAAGTCCCCTTAATCTAAATGGTTTGGCTGTGGATAATGCTTGCAAGTATGGTAGTATGTTGATACCACCGGTTTATTAAACAGTCTTGGTTAATTAATGAATAATTGGATTATTTGAACTTGGTTTTAACTAGGCATTAATGGAAGGAAGTGTAAGCTAAGCCTTGGAAGGTGGCGATCTTGGAGGGATCAAAACCCAAAACTCATATTTTCCGATATGAGGGGTCTGTGATGGCCACGTGCGAGTATCATGTTTATATTAGAGGGATGTACTAGTAATCCCCGTGTGGCTACACACACTGTGGCCCTATCAGCAGGGGGAGTTGAACCCATATGGCCCTTGGATGGTAGGATGGCTAAACTACATAACCTAGGTTAAAGTTTTAAATGGCATGATAAACCCGACCCCTTTTCCCAACACTTATATATGTATGGTTGTATGCATTTTATGGTTTTCACTTGGTTTTGGTAGTAGGCATTACTTTATCTTTACCCTAAGTTTTATGCTACTGTTCACCCACTAACCCATCTACTGGCAGTTGAATACCCACACTATGCAGGAACTGAAAGTTTGACTCTTTCTTCATAGTACTTGATTCGGGAACAACTTATTAGACGAATTGGTGAGATTCCATCCTTTTGGAAGGCACCATTCACGTTGGATATTCATAGACATTTTACTTTCTTTCTGGATATTGGTTCTGGCCATGGGTGGGGCCATGTCCCAATCGGATATTTGTATTCTTTTGGATAGATACTTTGTGATACTTCTAGAGGTTAGTATGGTCGGGATCTATATTGGTGTAAGCATTAGCATTGGTATTAATACTGAGGCTGGCATCTTCAGACATAATTTCTCACTGTTCTATCGTATTATATTTTGAGTTTCGTTGTCATATTATCTTTTTATATTCTCTTTGGTTTTTGTATGGTGTGGATGGATGGGTTGGTACTGGTAGATTTGGTTGGGTCGGTCACAGTCGTGATCCTATCCTAGAGTCTTGATGTGAAAAATAATGATATCTTATTATATGTTCGAAATTTAGCTCATCTGAGGCTGCATAAGGTGGTTAGCTTGAGGAAGGGGTGGTCCCTAATCATAGGTGGACTTGGGATGCCTATTAAAACAAGGCCATGGTCTGGGCTGCATCAATCTGGTCATAGTGGCATCAATCTTGGAAGGAAAAACTGGAGACACAA
This sequence comes from Capsicum chinense, assembly GCA_026120095.1. Classification (NCBI taxonomy): domain Eukaryota; kingdom Viridiplantae; phylum Streptophyta; class Magnoliopsida; order Solanales; family Solanaceae; genus Capsicum; species Capsicum chinense. Next base: position 144,199,967 of record JAPEIP010000002.1, on the reverse strand, counting down.
GTCTTCCCATCCCCTTAAGAAACTAATTATACCCTTGCAAACAGGAGTCCAAAGAAGAGCTCAACCAAGAATGTTATGTCATTTTTAGGCTTTTTATCCAAAATTGAGCCTAGGAATGTAAAAGAGGACCTGAAAGATGCTGAACGGATTAATACAATGGAAGAAGAACTGCATCAATTTGGAAGAATCAATGTCTGGCATCTGGACCCCAGGCCTGTTGACAAAATATTTAATAGGACCAAATGGGTGAAAGGAAATAAGAAAGATGAAAATAGAACTATCAACCAAAATAAGGCAAGGTTGGTTGTTCAAGGTTATAACAAGGAAGAAGGGATTGACTATGATGAGACCTTTGCTACTGTAGAAAGAATAGAAGGAATTAGAATTCTAGTTGCATTTGTTGCATACATGGGATTCAAATTGTTTTTGATGGATATCAAAAGTGCCTTCTTGAATGGAAACCTAGAAGAAGAAATATATGTCAAACAACCTCTAGGTTTTGAAGATGCAGATTTTCCTCATCATGTACTTATATTGGACAAAGCTCTTTATGTGTTGAAGCAAGCACCAAGGACCTGGTATGAGAGACTCTCAAAGTTTCCTCTAGAAAATGGCTTCAAAATAAGAAAAATAGACAATACTCTATTCTTAATGAGCATAGGTAGAAGTCTACTGATTGTTCATATATATATATATATATATTGATGACTTAATCGTTATAGCAACTTCTGAATCTCGATGTTAAGAATATGATAAACTAATAGAAAGTAAATTTGAAATAAGTATGATGGGTGAATTTATCTACTTTCTAGGTCTCAAGATTAAGCAAGCCTCTCAAGGGAAAATAATTTGTCCGGAAAAGTACATCAAGGAGATACTAAAGAAGTATAACATGGGAGATGCCATATTAGTGTAAGAGTTAGGTCCTTCAGCGAATGAGACAATGTATAGAGGGATTATTGGATCCATTCTATATCTCACTACAAGTAGGACTACATTATCTTTAGTGTAGGAATGTGTGGTAGATTTCAAGCATGCCCAAATGAGTCCCATTTAAAAGTTCCAAAAAGAATTCTTAGGTATCTAAAGGAGACAAGGAATTGGTCCTATACTATCAGTAGGAGATAGTTTTGACTTAGTGAGCTATACTGATGCTTACTAATCTAGATATTTAGTAGATAGAAATAGTACTTCAAGAATGGCACATTTTCTTGGTTCATCCTTAATTTCTTGGGGTGTGAAGAAGAAAAATTCCTGTTGCTCTATCTACTGCTTAGGTTGAATATGTTGTTGCAACTTCTTGTTATGCACAAATGCTATGGATCAAGATGAAATTTAAAGACTTTGGTATTGTATCACATACCATTCCTCTAATGTGTGACAACACTAGTGCACTAAACATGTCCAAGAATCCTGTTCAGCATAAAAGGATAAAGCACATTGCTATAAGGTATCACATTGAAATAGAAAATATTGAGAAAGTGGCAATTTGCATAAAGTTCTAAAAGACTGAGGATCATATAGCATATATCTTTAATAAGGAACTTCACAAAGAATAATTTGGTAACAACATTCTAAAGTTAGGTCTAATCAAAATGACCTAACCTGCCATGTGAATATGTAGTTCTCCATAAAATTTGATATGATCAGGAGATAGGTATCCTTGGTAAAATAGGTCATTATTAGTCTAAGTCTGTATCATAAAATTGTAGGTATACACCCATGGGAAAAACTTTGGAAGAAAACAAATGAAGTATGCACGAATGTGAGAAATTTCCTAAAGAAAGAGAGAGACCTTGTCCCATCTCTTGGGTTAGTACGATGAATGTGCATGTTCTTCTTCTTGTTCTATTAGAAAAGTACACATTCCATCTCCCGGTGTTTCAAAACTAGAATAAGGAAAAAAAGAAATCAATTTTATCCTTGGATTAACCTTATGGACCCTACTCAACTTATCCTTTCAAATCATCTAAAGATAAACCCTTTACTTCAGTTTCTCTTCCATTGATAATTTTTCCCTAAAATATATTACTTCTTTGACAATGCAAAATGAATATTGGATGTTCCAAGGAACAAACTAATAGCCTAAAATCAAAAAACTTTGATTAAAAGGAACTAAATTTCTGAGGGACCCGGTCCCAAGAATAAGAAAATCATGATGATAAACCAGCAGAGTGTTGAACTCAAGATGAGCCTTCTAAACTTAAATTGGTACACTTTCCTAAGATGACATAGTGTCTCCAAACCTTCTTCCACAATCCTTCACTTTTTTCCAACTTCTGTGGTATTTTTATGGAACTTGAAGTACAATTCTTACACATGAATGTGTTCTTGATTTTGTGCTCTTTATATGGTTCTATCTTAAAGGTGTTCTTCATGTTAGTGTTGCCCCAGTGGCCATGATTTTACTAACTTATGCTTACTATTATTCTAGGTTTACTATTCTTAATTTTCAATGATGCCAAAGGGTAAATATTGCGTCCATGTAGTAGGGACTTGGTACTAGGAGAATTGAGTTGCATATTTGAACGAATATATGTTGTCATATTGACAAGGGAAATTATGCCGTGTGAAAATGCATTAAATGAAGGTGTAAGGTGACTGGGGGAAGAAATAAGGTTTTTTCTGAAAATGACCGTAAGGAACTAGGTCCCTATGTTGCATGATGGCGGAAGCATGATGAGTGAGGGAACATTCATCTTCAGGTGGTAATAACACTGATTATATGTGATGAATGTGCACTGACGGTCAAAACTGTATAGTTGGTTTTTCATCATCAAAAAGGTAAAATTTTCTATATGTAGTTTTTATGATGAGCAACTAACAACAAGGGACCAAGTCCCTGGATTTTCAAAGTACAGTACAGCTGGCACGCAGTGTCTGCCTAATTTTATCCGCTTGTACAGCAAACTTGTAGGTGCTATTTGTACCCATTTGGACAGCTGTTCCAATGACATTTTATCCCTAATCATCACTCAGATATAAAAGGGAAGAGATGCCTTTTCATCAAAATGTTTTTTTGCAATTCTAAAGAGTGAAGTGGGGCAGCAAAAACCTAGTTCCAACACTGCACTAGTTCCTAGATTTATGAGTACTTAAACTAAAATTGTTCTTGAGTGAGTACTGACTTGTAACCGAACTACTTATGTTATAAGAGTAGTGTTTTCTTATATTGAGAGAGCTATATAGGTATAGTTACCAAAGCTTGTAGTAGAGTTACCAAGATGAACTTTTAGTAGAGTTACTACTAGCGAAAGGAGCTTAGAGGTAGGCTGAAATCTAGACTATAATTAGGAGGTTGATTATATTGGAGTTCTTTGGTTCTTTTGAAGGAAAGCCATGGTTTTTCCCTCCTTGGGTTTCCACGTAAAAATCATGTGTTTTTTCTTTTCTGCACTGCCTTTGTTTTCTAGCACCTCATAGTTGCTTTACAGTTCTACCGCATGTGATTAACTCTGAGGGCACTGGTCCCTCACTGTGTGGTGCAACCCCCAAGGTTTCCTACATTACAAGTTTTCGTATGGCAGACATATTTTCTATCAATTATATATTTTATATTTCCTTGTGAGCAATATGCATTTACCCCTAATTTGTATATGCCCATGGTCTCTGAAGTGTACAAAAGTTATTCTATGTTTGTTTATACTCTATATTTTTCTGCTCATTCTTCCAAGTTCTAGTATGAAAAATTTATTCTAAATAACAAGTTCTATGATCTATTACCTAGGTCAAATGAGGATCAATGTATCACATGAGTTCTTAATTATTACATTGATGTTACATCTGTTTCCTATATCATTTTTACTACCCAAGTATATTGTTTACATGTATGTAGTTCAAAAATCTTTAAAATGTCATGACCACCTAAAGAAAAATCTCAAAGACAAAAGAAAAAATGTAAAATAAATTCACATAATTATGTGTGGCATGGGCTTAGAGCATGGGTCAATCCTGAAAGCAAATTGATCTATATATGGTTTGCAGCTTAGGGAAAAAAACCTAGCATGGGCTAAACCCATCTGATGTATTTATAGGTTATAGCATCTGGTTTAATACCTAGCATGAGTGATCCCAATCTATGTACTTACGAGTGGTAGCCCAGGGGTTATTATACCTAGTATAGGTCACTCCCAATTTATATGTTTATGAGGTTCCTATCCCATGGTTAAAAAGCCTAGGATGGGTCATCCTTTTCTACCACTAATCAACTGGTCATTTTTTCATGATCCATAGAAAGATATAAATAAATTAGAGAAGAGCTAAGAAAAAATATAATGTACATGATTCCATAAATATCAATGACTTTGGGTTATTGGACAGATACTAGATATCCTGAGGTGTCCCCTATCAAATAAGATCCACCAATGACTTGTTGGTGATATACCACGATCGTTAAAAGTTTTATTTATTGGTACTTTGAAATAACTATGATAAAATCCATAATGATCCAACCAACGAGTTGTTCCAAGAAACAACGGGCCATTGGTCAAGTAATTAAGTATGTCCTCCATTTAACATGTATAGATTTTAACTTGGCCTATATTCTAATAGTTCTTGGGCTCCTCAACTTTATCCCCATCATACCCAATCATTTAAGAGAATTTAGAAATGCACAAACACCATTGATGAAATAAAAACTCTCTCACAACTCAAATGTGAAGACTTAATACAATCTGAAGATAAGTTAAATCGTACTTCAATTAAGTTTTCCAATAAACATGATCAATTCAACAAGATAAATCATGACATAGTTAATTAGAGAATTCAAATACATAGAGATGACAATTAAATATGGAGTTTGTAATTTTGAGGGAGTATACACCAAGTTAAGTTGAAATCAATAGAGGTTTAGGGAAAATCAAATAATCGATTTGTTCATTGTTGTGATAGTATGGTCAGGTGGATGTTCTTTCATTTTAATGGGTGTGTGATGGTATCGAGTCTTCATGTTGATGGTGTTAGGGATTGAAAGGGTTCGGGTGAGTCAGATTTGGTCCGATAAATTTATAAGAAGAATACAACCTATAGATGGCTCATCCAATAAGATATTTGTGACATAACACAACCCATGGTATGGTATCATCATAAGATTGTATATAACTTACATTGGAACCAATGGAGCTTAGGATAGCTCATTTTGTGATGTAAAAACCCGCTTCTTATGCTCCTTGATTCCAAATCCATAAAGTTGACTTTTTCAAAGATTAGTTAGATGGTGGATTCGATGACTCATTCGATCTTTTGACGTATCATGGTACGCAATTGTTGGACACCTAAAAACAAGATTTTGATCTTTGTGCAAACTATAAAAGCCATGAGTTGTTGGATCTTCCAATGATTTATTCTATGGCACTTGCTTTCTATTTTTTTTCCAATTCCTAGGTCCATTTCTAAGACAAATCTGCACATTTTAACAAATGTTACTCCTACACTAAAATCTAAGAGAAAAGAAACAGTTTGCAAAATAATAAGCTTGGGTGTCACGACTAGAATACTCAGGTCATAGATACTCGTAAAACTTGGTGAAATTAGTACAAGAGCTACTAATATTATAAAACTACAAAATGAAGTGCTTAATGAATATACAGCTACAACCCACCTCTGAATACAACATTGAGGCTTGTCTAGTACATAAGAGGGAAACTAGCAATACTCCAAACATCAAGAGTTTGCCCTATATGTCTTTGAACCATAACTGCTCTTCACAATGCACACAACAGCTATGAGAACCTATAATATGATCTGTAGGATGCAGAAGGATAGTAGGAGTAGCAAACACAAGGTACTCAGTAGGCAACTATCGACTGAGTGCCGGAGATAATACCAATATAATAGCATGTATACAAAAATAAAACTACACCCAAATATCCAGCAAACTAAATATTAAATCAATTGAGACAAAAAGGATAAAAAATCTATTATTATCCATGAAATTAACATAATAAAAATAAAGAGGCAATAAGAATAAACCATCCTATTCCAACCATAATCTAGATCTTAAGCACTACACCACATATATCTTGCCAATATATAAATAATGAGTAAAAGAAGGATATACATAGTAATATGCAAAGCCAAGGATTACACATACAATATAAATTAATGAAAGGAATAAGGTATATATGATAATACCATATTTAAACATAGATATATATACGTATATATAGCATAACAAAGCTTACATAAAGGTACAACCTAAATAATCACACTAGCATCTCAAGGCCTCCTAACCATATTAGGAACTTATGCTATCATATTCTGGGACTCTAATCTATAATTCCAACATGAGATCGTTGTCCATATAAAATAACCTTAAAGAAGAGAGTTATAATGTAAAACCCCATAAAATCCTAAGCTTAACTGAGTCTTTTAAGCTTGCTAAGGGGTCCCAAACATAGAAAATTCTAGCTAAGTATTCAGACTTAGTATTATTTTGGCCTCCGTAAGTTGGGAACTCTATTTCATGACTCTTATGACCTTAAAGTAATGATCTTTAGATTGATTCATGATTAGGAATATCATTAGTCATTCTCGGATGAGTTTCGTAATTTTTGGACATCGTTTGAACCCTGTTTGGGAATCAAAAATAGTGTATCAACACAGAATCAATGAGGTACATCATCCATCATATCGATTAATATTTTTGTTGGCTCCCAATGGAAAATTCCATTGAACCAATGCAGACTCGACGCGGTGGATTGGCTATTATGTCGATGCCAATGACGCAGCATGTCAATCTGCACATCGACAGTTCAATTTTCAGTCGTTAAAAAGCCATATTCTTAGGATTATTTGGGTCTTTTCCCACGTCCTTCATCCCTTAAAAACACAAAATTGAGGCTTCTATTTGCAACATACACTAATTATTTCACAAATTTCTTAAAAACAAAAACACTAGGTGATTGAATTTCAAATTCAGGGCTCAAAATTCCACCATTAATCTTCAAGAATTTACAAACCAAGATATGTCAAGTGTTCATCCAAGGGTTCCTTCTACCCTTGGAGTCCAAGAAACTCTTTTAAACTTCAAGTAGCTTGATTTCATGCTTTCAATAATATAGATTCCAGTGTATCCCTGATTATAATGTTGATTGGATTTCTATTCCATGATTATGTGCAAGAATTATGTAAAAAAAACTTATATATATTTAGAATCATCCGAATTCATGTTAAATCATTAAAATTGTGATGCTCATGTGTTGATTAGTACTATTTGCATATAAAATGCATTCCAAGTGTTTAATGAGTTGTTCATGAGAATTAAATAAAGAAATTATATCATGTTAGCATGTATTCAAGTTCATGTCATGCAAGCATTTGCTCGAATGTCCTAATGAATGAAAGATAATCAAGTAGTTATTTATCATGTTTCAAGATTGTACCATGTCTTATAATTTATGCTATCGAGTCTTAGGAGTACTTAATACGTAACAATTTAGCTGATTACCTAGAGCCATGGTGAGTCTCAGGATAGTATCAGTTATATCACGATCAGTAGTACTCTCAGTCAGTTGCAAAACTCAGGAAGAACTCAATAGACTCAATATCAGTCCAGTCCAGTTTAGTATTCAATTTAGACCTTAATAAATTTAGGCAGTTAAGAGAATTCAACAGTATTTCATCAGTCAATAAAACTCATTGGACTCAGTTCAGTTCAATTAAATAGTATAATTTGTAGCAGCTCAGTTATATACAATATGAACTAGGAATTAGTTCAGTGTGTATTCAGATAGGAGTAGAATTCATCACTGAGTTAGCCTAAGGATGGGGGTATTCCTTCCAGCAGAGGGTTTGACCCTTAATAGCAATCCCCATGTTATAGCACTATGTAGGTAACATAGATTGAGATATCTTCATGCTAGACTAGGGTTTATGCATCTCGTACGAGTTTTCTTGCTAGCGAGGGTTTACGAAAGAGCTTTTTGTCAGAGAAGGTTAACTCATTATTATCTTTACCCATGGTACAGTACTGATACCTTTCTAACTAGGGTTATAGGTTGGACCCCAATCTATTCAGAAAGGGGTATATTGGTTAGATGATTACCTCCTACAGTCGCAGTTTCAGTTCCAGTCTCATAATAGAACTTAGTTCAGTTCTACAGATTCAAGACTATTAAATACAGTCACTCAGTTTTGTACGGAACTCAGTATAGTTCTACAGGATCAATACTATTGGATATAGTCCCTCAGTTATTAGCTACACCATACCAGTAAACTCAGATATCAGTAAATAAATAATTCAAAACTCAGTATGCAGTGTTATCACGACCTTAGATTATAGTATATATATCCATGCATACAATCCCATTCAGTAATATTCATTTCATTCAGTCAGTATTTCTCATGCATATGAACCCATTTATTTCACCCTACCTCACTTAGCATACCAGTACATTCAAAGTACTAACGTATACCTTTATTTTGAACTATAATGTTTTATATCATAGGTTCAGACATACAGGCTCCTGATAATAGTTAGACGTTCAGAAATTTAGCTGATAGAGTTAGTGGTGATCCCTCTTAGTTTGAGAAAATGATGATTATTTTAGTATTTCAGGTTATTTTAGTAGTTCGAAGTTAGTTGGGGACTTATCCCATCATCTCCATATTTCAGACAGTTTAGAGGCTTTTTTAGACTAGAGTATTTTTTAGACAAATGTTTCAATTTTTGTACTGGCATACCGTATTTAGTTTTATTATAGTATTGAACTTTATGTCATGTTTTTTTTCAAATTTCTATATATTACAATACTATTATTAAGTTATTGCAGCAGGTACCAATCATGGATTAGCTTGTGGTCTTTTCGGATTATGAGCACTGTGTAGCGTCCAGGGCACAAACTCAAGGCGTTACAAACTTAGTATTAGAGCCTAAGGCTCAACAGAGTCCTAGGAGATCTAAAAGTCATATCTAGTAAAATCTTGTGCATGGGTGTGTAGTGCACCACACTTATGGACAGGAGGCTATGAGGTGTATTTAGAAAAGTTACCCTTCTTTCAGTATTTATGTCGTACGAGTGAGCATGAGCTTTAGTTAAACTCCCTGTCTAATACAAATATCTCTTTTATTTATAGAATATGCCTCCAAAGAGGACTAAGGGAAGAGGAATAGGAGACCATCTAAAACCTCATCCCATCCAGCCAGATCCTCTAGACAAACATGTCTCCCAAACTGAATTCAGAGCAGCTTTCACCACCCTAGCTCATTCAGTGGCAGCCCAGAATGAATGCCCAACTGCTTTTCCGGCTAACCCAGTGGCTAATAGTGTTGTAGCCAAGATTTAGGATTTCAGCCAAAGGAACCCTTTATCTTTTGTTAGGTCTAAGTCAGATGAAGACCCCCAGGAGTTTCTTGATTAGGTGCAGAAAGTTACAGATATTATGGGAGTTATGGCAGTTGAGAACGATGAGTTAGCCATATATCAGTTACAGTATGTGGCACATTCATGGTTTAAATAGTGGAAAAAAGGGCCACAGATGTAAGGCACATAGAATGGGAGGAGTTTGTTGTTGATTTTTTGGATAGGTTCTTCCCACTAGAGTTGAGGGAAGCAAAAGTTTTGGAGTTTATAAATCTAAAGTAGAGAAACATAATGGTACAAAATTATTCTCTTAAGTTTACTCAATTAGACAGATACGCTCCTTATATGGCAACAGATAAAAGAACTAAGATAAGTAAGTATGTGTCTAACATGTCTAATACTATCGTAAAGGAGTGTAGGAATGCAATGTCTATTAAGGAGATAGACATATCCAGGATCATGGTCCATGCTCAGTTGATAGAAGAGGATAAGAATAAAAAGAAGAAGAGGGAGAACATGAGAGCGGGAATATGCATTTTGAACTTCGCTTAGCCTATGCTAGAGGGTGGGAATTGTTCTCAGTTCATCCTAAAATCCTAAGTTCTAGCTCTGTCCTCAGCAGTGCTCCTGTACCAAAATTTAGAGGTGGCAACAGAGATAAGGCGTCAGGCCTTAAACCCTAGGGTTGTGTTAGTTGCGCCCGAACCAATCCCCTTTGTTAGAAGTGTGGCAGAAACCACCAGGGTATCTACAAATCTAGCAGTGATGTGTGTTTTAAATGTGGAAAGCCAGGCCACAAGGTCAAATAGTTTCCTCACATAGGTTTTTAGTGTCAGCATAATTGTCCCCCCAGTTATGTCCGATCACCCAAATCAGTGAGGTTCCGCATCTAGTACCACCAGTAGGTACTACTCAAATAGACTCTTTACACTTGAGTCCTGACAGGATCAGAAGAGTTCCCCTGACGTGGTCACTAGTACATTACAAGTTTATCATTTACATGTTTATGCTTTGCTAGACCCAGGAGCTTCTTTGTCATTTGCTACTCCTTATATAGCGGTTAATTTTGGAGTCAGTCCCAAAATCCTAGCAGAGTCTCTCTCAGTCTCTACCCTAGTGGTTAAATCTATTATAGCGCAGCGGGTATTTAGGAACTGTCTGATTATGGTATCTCAGAAAGTCACTTTAGCAACTTAGTTGAATTAGAGATAACTGATTTTGATGTCATTCCCAGCATAGATTGGCTTCATTCCTACTAATCCTCAGTCAACTGGAGAAATAGAATTGTCCAATTTTAATTTTAGAATGAACCTGTCCTTGAGTGGAGGGGTAGTAATTCAGCACTTAGGGGTCAATTTGCTTCTTACATTCGGGCAAGAAAAACGATATCTAAGTGATGTGTCTACCATCTAATTCGAGTCCAGGACTATACTTTAGAAACCCCTACTCTTGAATCTGTGTCAGTAGCATATGAATTCCCAGAGGTGTTTTCTAAAGATCACCCTGGAGTTCCTCCCGAAAGGGAAATTGACTTTGGAATAGACCTTCTTTGAAATACTCAACCCATATCTATCCCTCCATATAGAATGGTATTTACAAAACTTAGAGAATTAAAAGAATAATTAAAGGATCACCTAGATAAGGGATTTATCAGACCTAGTGGGTCCCCATGGGGTGCACCAATTTTATTCATACATAAGAAAGATGGTTATCTCAAAATGTGTAGTGATTACCATTAGCTAAATAAAGTCACGGTCAAGAAAAAGTATACACTTCCCAGAATCAATGACTTTTTTGATCAACTTCAGGGTGTCGGTTACTTTTCTAAGATAGACCTCAGATTAGACTATTATCAGCTCAGAGTCAGAGAATGTGACAACTCAAAAAAAGATTTCAGAACTTTGTATGGTCACTTTGAATTCTTAGTCATGTCCTTTTATCTTACCAATGACCCAGAAGCTTTCATGGACTGATGAACCGTGCGTACAAGCAGTACATGGAAATGTTCATTATAGACTTCATAGATGACATTCTTGTTTACTCCTTCAGTGAGCATGATCATGTAGACCACTTCAGAATAGGATTGCAAACTCTTAGAAACCATCAGCTATTTGCAAAATTAAGTAACTCTAACTTTTGGATAAGTTCAGTAACCTTTCTTGGCCGTATCAGTTCCAATGATGTCATTAGAGTGGATCCCTAAAAGATCAAAGCAGTGAGAAACTAGCCTAGATCTATCTCTCTATCAGATATCATGAGTTTCTTAGGTTTGGCATGCTATTACCAATAGTTTTTTGAGGGATTTTCATCTATTGCATCCCCTATGTCTAGATTGAATCAGAAGAAAATCAAATTCTAGTGGTCAAATTCTTATAAAATGAGTTTTTAGGAGTTGAATACTTGACTACTAGATCTCTAGTTTTGATCCTACCAGATGCTTCAGGTGGATTTGTGGTATACTGTGATGCCTACAGAGTTAGTTTGGGGTGTACTTTGATGCAGCGAGGTAAGGTCATAGCCTACGCCTCTAGACATATTAAGCCCTATGAAAAGAACTATCCTACTCATAATCTTTAGTTAGCAGCAATAGTATTTGCCTTAAAGATTCGGAGGCACTATTTGTATGGGGTATACATTGATGTATTCACGTACCATAAGAGCCTGCAGTATGTGTTCTCTCAAATTGATTTAAACCTCCGTTGGAGAAGGTCATTGGAGTTATTGAAGGATTAAGATATGAGTGTCCTATATCATTTGGGTAAATCCAATGAAGTGGTTGATGCTCTTAGAATAATTTCTATGAGGAGTGTTGCTCATGTGGAGGATGGTAACATAAAGTTAGCTCAAGAAGTTCATCATCTTGCCCGACTAGGTATTCGCTTAGTAGATTCATCAAAAGGTAGTGTATGGGTACATAGTAGTTCAGAATCATCCCTAGTTTTCAAGGTTAAGGAAAAGTAGGATAGTGATCCCAGTTTAGTCAAGTTGAAGGAATCAGTCAGAGATCAGAGAGTAGAGGTCTTCTCCCAAGGGGGAAATGGTGTTTTGTATTATCAGGGTCGGCTATGTGTGCCAGGTGTAGAAGACTTAAGATAGTGAGTTATTGCAGAAGCGTATGGTGCGCGCTACTCAATTCATCCAGGGGCCACTAATATGTACCATAATTTGTGAGAGATCTACTGGTGGAGTAGGATAAAGAGAGACATTGCAAATTTTGTGGCTAAGTACTCAACATGTCATCAGGTAAAGATTGAGCATCAAAAGCCTAGTGGGTCCATGCAGGAGTTCAGCATTCCCACCTAGAAATAGGGAGAAGTGAACATATCCTTTGAGATGGGTTTGCCTCATACACATCGTCTAATGGTATATAGAATGACCAAATCAGATCATTTCCTACCAGTGCATACCACTAACTCAGCTGAAGATTGCGCCAAGCTCTATATCAGGGTTTTGGTAAGATTGCATGGTGTTCCACTATCCATTATCTCATATAGAGGTAGCCAATTCACCTCTCATTTTTAGAAGGCATTCAAAAAGGGTCTTGGTACCCGAGTTCATCTCAGTATAGCCTTTCATCCTCAGACTGATGGTCAAGCATAAAGGACCATTCATACTTTAGAATATATGTTGCGAGCGTGTGCGATAGACTTTAAAGGTTGCTGGGATGACCACTTTTCTTTGATTGAATTCACATAGAATAATAGATATCATTCTGAAATTCAGATAGCTCTGTTTGAAGTGCTTTATAGAAGGAATTATAGATCTCCCATTGGTTGGTTTGAAGTTGGTGAGGCCGTAGTGGTAAGGCCTAACCTTGTATTTTATACCTTAGAGGAAGTTCTATTGATTAGAGAAAGGCTTAAGACAGCTCAGAGCCGATAGAAATAGTATGTAGACGTATGCAAAAATGATCTTGAGTTGGAGATTAGTGGTTTTTTGTATTTTAAAATCTCTCCTATGAAAGGAGTGAAGAGGTTTGGCAAGAAGGGGAAACTCTGTCCCCCAATATATAGGTTCTTACCAAATTCTCAGCCATTTCAAAAAGGTAGCAAACGATATGAGTTTCCTTCAAACTTATCTTCAGTGTATCCAGTGTTCCATGTCTACTAGCTAAAGAAATGCATAGGTGACCCAGCAGTCGTAAACCCTATAGAGGGCATAGACATTCAGAACAGCCTCTCATATGAAGTGATCCCAGTCAAAATCCTTTATTATCAAATTCGCAGACAAAAGAACACTAAAGTCCCTCTAGTAAAATTTCTTTGGCCGAATCAGTCCATTGAGGGAGCCACTTGGGAAGGAGAAGCAGACATGTGGACCAAGTATCCTTACCTCTTCTCTTCAAATTCAGACTCAACCCAAGGTAACAAATTTTCTTTGAATTTACTCAGTCTCATGTTCAGATATAGCAACCAACTTCGTATTAATTAGTATTGCGTACTCTGTCATGCATTCATGAATCATTTCAATCATGTACTCATGCATCAGACATGCTTGTTGAGTATATAAGCTCAGGTTATCAGTAATCCCACTCACGCATTCATGAATTATATTCATCTATAAACTCATGCATTAGATATGCATGTTCAGTATAATAATTCAGCATATTAATAATTTCAGTCATGAAATCATGTTTCTATTATGCATGTATAGTGTCTATATCCAATCTATCTGTATTCTTCATATAATTAGTCTTATTTGGGGATGAATTTTCCTAAGGAGGAGAAATTGTAAGACTTCGCAAAATCCTAAGCTCAATTCAGTCTTTTAAGCTTGCTAAGGGGTCCAAAAATTAGAAAATTCTGGCTAAGTATTAACACTTAATATTATTTTGGCCTTCGTAAGTTGGTAATTCTATTTCATGACACATAGGACCTTAAAGTATCAATATTTAGATTGATTCTTGATCAGGAATGTCAGTAGGTTTTCTCAGACGAGTTTCATATATTTTGGACCTCATTTATGCACAGTTTGGAATCCAAAATAGTGTATCAACACGATCTCGATATGGCACATCATCCATCGCATCTATTAATATTTTTGTATGCTCCCAATGGAAAATTCTAGTGAACCAATGCAGACTCAACGTGGCGCGTAGGCCAATATTGCAGCACATCGATCTACGCATTAATAGTTCCTTTTTTAGTCATTAAAAAGCCATGTCCTTAGGGGTATTTGGCTTTTTTCCCATATCCTTCAGCCCTGAAAAATACAAAATTTAGCCTTCTATTTCCAATATACACTCATTGTTTCACAAATTGCTCAAGAATAAAAACCCTAGGTAATTGAATTTCCAATTCAGGACTCAAGATTCCAACATTAATCTTTATGAATTTAGCAACCATGTTATGTTAAGTGTTCATCCAACGGTACCTTCCACCCTTGGAGTCCAAGAAACTCTTTTAAACTTCAAGTAGCTTGATTTCATGCTTTCCATGGTTTGGATTCCAGTGTAATCATGATTATAATGTTGATTGATTTCTAATCCATTATAATATGCAAGAATTGTGTAAAAAACAACTATTATGTACGTAGTATCATGTGAATTCATGTTAAATCCTTAAAATTGTGATGCTCATGTGCTAATTAGTACTATTTGTATATAAAATACCTTCCAAGTATTTGATGAGCTGTTCATGAAAATTAAATAATGAAATTATATCATGTTATCATGTATTAAAGTTCATGTCATGCAAGTGTTTGGTAGAATGTCCTAATGAATGAATGATGATCAAGTAGTTATTTATCATGTTTCAAGATTTTTCTATGTCTTATAATTTATGTTATCGATTCTTGAGGGAATTCAGTACTCGATAATTTAGCTGATTACCTAGAGCCATGGTCAGTATTAGTATAGTATCAGTCATGTCACGATTAGTAGTGCTCTCAGTCAGATAGAGAACTCAGGAAAAATATAGTAGACTCAATATCAGTCCAATCCAGTTCACTATTCAGTTCAGACCTCAGTAAATTCAGGCTGTTAATAGAATTCAGTAGTATTCTATCAGTCAATGAAACTTAGTGAACTCAGTTTAGTTCAGTTAGACTATATAATCAGTAATAGTTCATTCAAGCCTAGTATGAACTAGGAATCAGTTTAGTGTCTATTTATATGAGAGTAGTATACAACACCGAGTTAACCCAAGGATGGGAGCATTCCTGCTAGCAGAGGGTTTGACACTTAGTTGCAATCCCTACATTATAGAAATATGTAGCCAGCATAGATTGAGATATATTTCTGCAAGCCTAGTGTTGATACATCAAGTATGTGTTTTCCTGCTAGCGAGGGTTAATGAAAGAGCTTCATGTCAGAGAGTGTTGACTCATTGTTGTCTTTACTCGTGGCACGATACTGACACCCTTCTAATTGGGGTTATAGTTTTCACTCCAATCTATTCAGAAAGGGGCATATCGATTAGATGATTACCTCCCAGAGTCTCAGTTTTAATTCTTGTCTCAAAATAAAACTCAATTTAGTTCTATAGATTAAGGACTATTAGATATAGATAGTTAGTTCATTACGATACTCAGTATAGTTCCACAAGATAAGGACTACCAGATATTATCCCTCAATTATCACCTCCACAGTACCAGTAAACTTAGATATCAGTAAATCAGTAATTCAGAACTCAGTATCCAGTTTTATCACGACCTCAGATTACAATATACGTTTTCATGCATGTAGTCCCATTCAGTAATATTCATTTCTTTCAGTTAGTAGTATTCATGCATATGAATCCATGCATTTTAGACTACCTCACTTTTCATTCCAGTACATTCAAAGTACTGATGCATACTTTTATTTTTCTCTATGATGTTTTATATCAATTGTTCAGACGCACAGGTTCCTAATCATACTTAGAAGTTCAGATATTTAGCTGACAGAGTTAGTTGTGAGGACTTTTAGCTCGAAGACATGATAATTATTTTAGTAGTTTAGATTATTTTAGTAGTTCAAAGTTAGTTGGGGACTTGTCCCATCAACAACATATTTCAGACAGTTTAGAGGTTTTTTCAGACTTGAGTATTTTTCAGACATATGTTTCAGTTTTGGTATTGTTATACCATATTCAGTTTTATTATAGTGTTGAACCTTATGGCATGTTTTTTGTCTAATTTTTTAATATTATAGTACTATTATTCAGTTTTTGCAGCAGGTACAGTCATGGGTTAGCTTGTGGTCCTTTGGGAGGATAAGCACCGTGTAGCCTCCGAAGTACAGACTCGGGGCGTTACAAACATGGTATTAGAGACTAAAGTTCAACAAAGTCCTAGGAATTCTGAAAGTCGTATCTAGTAGAATATTATGCATGGGTGTGTAGCGCGCCACACTTATGGATAAGAGGCTATGAGGTGTTTTAGGTAAAGTTTCCCTTCTGTTAGTATTCATGTCGGGTGAGTGAGCATGAGCTCCAGTTCATCTCCCTCTCTAATCTAAATTTCTATTCGATTTATAGAATATGACTCCAAAGAGGACTAAGGGAAGAGCAATAGAAAACCAACCAAAATCCCTGCCCATCTATCCAGATCCTCTGGACGAACACGTCTCCCACGCTAAATTCAGAGCAGCTTTCACCACCCTAGCTCATTTTGTGGTAGCCCAAAACAAATGCCTAACTTCTTTTTCAGACAACCCTGTGGCCAATACTGTTGTAGCCAGGATTTGAGATTTCACCCGAATGAACCCTCCATCTTTTACTGGGTCTAAATCAGATGAGAACCCCCAGGAGTTTCTTGATTCGGTGTAGAAAGTGTCATGATCCGAACCAGGGCCTGGCCATGACGAGCATTTTGAACCATGAAGGCCCGAAACACCCCTATCTGTCTGGTAATCACGCACCTAATTTATATGATCAAAGTAATGCAGAAGAAACACATTAATTCAGAAACATGGTCATAAATATGAAAAGAAACAATACAGGGAGATAAGGTTCCCCCAATATCAATCAACGTCTAAACAACTGTCGGCGAAAATCTCTAACAAATGACTGAGTCAAGTAACCATATATAAAGTGGCACAAGGCCCCCAGTAGACCCCAAAACTGAATATAAGATAAAAGGACTGCAGGACATAAGACCTTGCGAAACATAGAAGGCTCATCACTTGTCTCTGCAACTCTGTCTGAATGATCTACTGATTCTCTTGACCCCTAGACTGGGCCTCTAAACCTGAGAGGTTGGAGAGGGGAGGGGGTCAGCACAAAAGTACTGGCATGCAGAGATATCAA
>JAPEIP010000002.1:144142530-144172914 GCA_026120095.1 Capsicum chinense | reverse complement strand
CCAACTATCTAACCTCGGTTGCCGCCGAGATTAGAGTATAAGTGAGGGAGAAACACACAAGACCATGAAGCATGGTGTCTCGACCCACTGGTAGTGCCCAAGATCACTTAGATCGGGATCCTACCTATAGTCCCAATTTGGGAATGAGATAAAGTCAAGTGCACAAGATCACTTAGCCTGGTACCAAATTTCCATGTCGGCAAACACGTTTTCCAGCGATGAGCCCTTACACTCAAACGCCTTCTTCGAGCATCCATCTATCTCAAGTAAAATTAATGCATTTGAATTTCATCTGATTCAATCACATATCATATTCTGTAGGCTTTCGTCATACCCAACTTGCAAGTCCTCAGTATCACTTCTACATATGCATAATCATGTAAAAACCAAGGTGCTTCATCATTTACAACTGGTGAACAATATTTATTTCAAATTCGTGCTCTCTTTTGTTGGTCACAATATGATATGGGGTATCAAGACATTATCATGGGAATTTGAAAGTAATTTATCATTCATATTTATCAAACTTCCATGAAAAATCTCAAATCACATATGCATGGTTTCAACCATTGAAGTATATAGACAAACAATTTCCACGACATAAAGAAAAATGACTTAAAAATCATATCGAAAGCAAGTTATTAGCATTTGATTGAAAACCCCCATTTAAAAGCATGCATGTTCATAAAAACTACACCCATGAGATTTTAGGATAACCCCACGTACCTCTATTTCCAAGGATAATAGATGTTTCTTGAAGCTTGTGGATTGGTGATTCCAAATATGTAATATCTTTGAAAACCTACGGTCGAATCTTGGAATATTTGGGTTTTTATTTTGAAAACCTAAGGAGAATCTTTGAGCACTTTTGATGAATGAAGGTGTATTTTGGGGTCCTTGGAACTGAATTTCGTGTTTTAGGGCAAAGTAAGGGTGGAAAAGGACCACTTTGTCCCCAAAATAGAGTGTTTAAGTCACTTGAACTCTCTACATAGGCGCCGCCAATCCCATTGCCTATGTTTACACAGGCGCCGCCTAGGCTATCACCTCTATTTACATAGGCGCTGCCTAGGCTGTCGCCTATGTTTACATAGGCACCGCGTAGACTATCGCCTATGCTTTCCAGTGGCCATGGGTGATTGGTTAGGCGACGCATATCACTTTGAAATGCCATAACTTCTTGCTCGGGTGTCGGATTTTAGAAAAATTGGTATCGTTGGAAAGCTGACTCAAATAACTATCATTTGACACATAGTAGGCTTCCTAATTCAACATATATAGAGAGTTATGGACAATGGAAGCTAACACACTTTACAACATCCACTAAAACTTAGTCGAACAAAATAGTTTCAACTCATCCATGAGTTGAAGGACCTCTATGGTATAAATTCAAGCTTGAATGAATTCACATGCTACACAAATAATTAGCATGTAGTATTGGCATAGGATTATATGGCTTCAAGATTATCAACGCATTAAAATCATGGTCTATATTGTAGCTCGAAATGCAAGGCGTTATAGAAAGGTACAAACATTATGGGAGTGATGGATATTGAAAGTGCTGACTTAGCTGCATATTAGTTACAGGATGTAGCATACTCACGGTTTAAATAGTAGAAAGAAAAAATGGCCACAGATGTAGGGCCCATAAAAATGGGAAAAGTTTGCTATTTCTTTTTAGGATAGGTTCTTCCCGCTAGAGTTAAGAGAAGTGAAGGTTTTTTAATTTATAAATCTAAAGTAGGGCAACATGATGGTACAAGATTATTCTGTTAAGTTTACTCAATTAACTAGATACGCTCCTCATATAGTAGTAGATAACAGATATAAGATGAATAATTATGCATCTGGCATGTCTAATAGTATGGTAAAGGAGTGTATGACTATAATGTTTATTAAGAAGATAGAGATATCGAGGCTCATTTCCCATGTTTAGAAGATATAAGAGGCTAAGAATAAAGAGAAGGAGAGGGAGAACAAAAAAAATAGGAATATGTATTTTTAAATTTGCACACCCTAAGCTAGAGGGTGGAAATTGTTCTTTGTTCTGCCTGAAATCCTTAGTTCTAGCTCTATCCTAAGTAGTGATCCTGTCCTAAAATTGAGAGATGGCAACATAGATAGGGCATTAGGCCCTAAACCATAGGGTAGTGTCAGCAGTGCCCAAACCAATCCCCTTTGTCAGAAGTGTGGAAGAAACCACCAGGGTATCTGCAAAGTTTGAAGTGATATGTATTTTAGATGTGGAAAACTAGGCAACAAGTTCAGACAGTTTCCTCAGGTGGGTTCTCAGAGTCAACATAACCATCCCCCAGCTCAGTCTAATAGCCTAAATTAGAAGGGTGTCGTATCCAGTGCTACTAGTGGACAACACCAAAATAGACTCTACATACTTCAGTCCTAATAGGATTAGGAGAATTCTCCTGATGTGGTCACTAGTATGTTACAAGTATATTATTTACATTTTTATACTTTCCCAGACCCATGAGCTTCTTTGTCCTTTGTTACCCCTTTTATGGCTGTTGACTTAGGAGTCAGTCCCAAAAGCATAGCAGAGCCTTTCTAAGTCTCTACCCCAGTGGGTAAATCTATCATAGCCTAAGGTGTGTACAGGAACTGTCCGATTTTGGCATCTCAAAAAGTCACTTCAGCAAACTTAGTCGAATTAGAGATGAATGAATTTGATGTCTTTCTCGGCATGGAATATCTTTATTCCTGCTGTGCCTCAGTCGATGGTTTAAATAGAATTTTCCATTTTTATTTTCCGAATAAAATCATCCTTGAGTGGAGGGGTAGTACTTCAACGCTTAGGGGTCAGTTTGTTTCTTACCTTCATGAAAGAAAAATGATATCTATGGGATATGTCTACTATCTTGTTTGAGCCCAGGAATCTAGCTCAAAAACCCTAACACTTGATTTAGTATTAGTAGTATGTGAATTCTCAGAGGTGTTTCCCAAAGATCTCCTCAGAGTTCTTCCTGAAAGGGAAATCGACTTTGAAACAGACCTTTTTTCTAGATAATCAAACCATCTATACCCCGCCATACAGAATGACACATGTAAAACTTAGAGAATTAAAAGAATAGTTAAATGATCTCCTAGATAAGGGATTTATCAAACCTAATGTTTCCCCTTTGGGAACACCAGTTATATTTGTGCATAAGAAAGATTGTTCTCTCAGAATGTGTCTTGATTACCATCAACAA
Source organism: Capsicum chinense (assembly GCA_026120095.1). NCBI lineage: Eukaryota > Viridiplantae > Streptophyta > Magnoliopsida > Solanales > Solanaceae > Capsicum > Capsicum chinense. Next base: position 144,169,708 of record JAPEIP010000002.1, on the reverse strand, counting down.
AATAAAGTCACGGTCAAGAACAGGTATCCACTTCCCATAATTGATGACTTATCTGACCAACTTTAAGGTGCCAGTTACTTTTCTAAGATAGACCTCAAATTAGGCTATCATCAGCTCAGAGTCAGTGAATTTGACATCCCAAAGAGAGCTTTCTGAACTCAGTATGGTCACATCAAATTTGTAGTATTGTCCTTTCGTCTTACCAATACCCCGTAGCTTTCACGAACTTGATAAACCATGTATTCAAGAAGTACTTAGACAAGTTCATCATAGTCTTCATAGATGACATTCTTGTCTACTCCCGCAGTAAGCATGATTATGCAGACCACCTCAAAATAGTATTATAGACTCTCAGAAACCATCAGTTATTCACCAAATTTAGTAATTGCGAATTTTGGCTAAGGTCAATAGCCTTCCTGGCCATAACATTTTTGGTAATGAAATTAAAGTTGACCCCCAAAAGACCAAAGTAGTGAGAAACTGGCCTAAACTATCTATCCATTAGATATCAAGAGTTTCTTTGGTTTGGCTGGCTATTACGAATGGTTTGTTAAGGGATTCTCATCTATTGCATCCCCTATGTGAATATTGACTCATAACAAAGTCAAATTATAGTGGTTAGATTTTTGTAAAAAGAGTTTTCAAAAGTTGAACACTCGACTCACTACAATGCTAATTTTGACCCTACCGGATGGTTCAAATGGGGTTGTGGTAAATTGTGATTCCTCAAGAGTTAGCTTGGGGTGTGTTTTGATGTAGAGAGGTAAGTTCATAGCCTACGCCTCTAGACAACCTAATTCTAATGAAAAGAATTATCCTACTTATGATCTTGTGTTAGCAATAGTAGTATTTTCCTTAAAGATTTGGAGGCACTATTTTTATGGGGTGCACGTTGATGTGTTCACTAACCATAAGAGCCTGTAGTATGTGTTCTCTCAGAAATATTTAAACCTTCGTTAGAGAAGGTGGTTGGAGTTATTGATGGACTAAAATATTAGTATCATGTATCATTCAGGTAAAGCCAATATAGTGGCTAATGCTCTTAGTAGGATGTCTATGTGAAGTGTCACTCATATGGAGGATGGTAGAAAGAAGTTTGCTTAAGAAGTTCATTAGTTTGCCCAACTAGGTGTTCACTTAGTCGATAAGTCAGAAGGTAGTGTATGGGTGCAGAGTAGTTTAGAATCATCCCTTGTTTCCATGGTGAAGAAAAAGTAGGATAGGGATCCCAGTCTAGTCAAGTTGAAGAAATCAGTCAGAGATTAAAAATTAGAGGTCTTCTCCTAAGGGGGAGATGGTGTTTTACATTGTCAGGGTTGGCTATGTATGCCAGGTTTAGACAACTTGATATAGTGTGTTCTTGTAGAAGAGTATGGTGCACACTACTCTATTCATCAAGGGCCACTAATATGTACCATGATTTGCAGGAGATCTATTAGTGGAGTAGGATGAAGAGAGATATTATAGAGTTTATGGATAACTACTCAACATGTCTACAGGTTAAGATTAAGCATCAGAAGCCTAGTGAGTCCATAGAGGAGTTCAGCATTCCCACCTGGAAATAGGAAGAAGTGAACATGGACTTTATGATGGGTTTGCCTCGTTCTCATCGTCACCATAATTCAGTTTGGGTCATTGTATACAGGATAACCAAATCAGCTAATTTGCTACCATTTCATAGCGCTTACTCAGTCGAGGATTGTGCCAATCTCTATATTAGGGAGTTTTTCTTATTTCACGGTGTTCCACTGTCCATTATCGTAGATAAAGGTACAAGTTCTCCTCTTATTTCTAGAAGGCATTCCAAAAGGGTCTTGGTACTCGAGTTCATCTCAGTATAGCCTTTCACCCTCAAACAGATGGTCAAGTAGAAAGGACCATTCAGACTTTAGAAGATATGCTGCGAGAATGTGCGATAGACTTTAAAGGTAGTTTGTATGACCACTTGCCTTTGATTAAATTAGCATTTACCAACAACTATCATTCTAGTATTCATATGGCTCCATTTGAAGCACTTTATATAAGGAGGTGTAAATCTCTCATCAGTTGGTTTAAAGTGGGTGAGGCCACAGTGGTAAGGCCTAACTTATATTTTATACCTTAGAGAAAGTTCTATTGATCAAGGAAAGGCTTAAGATAGCTCAAAGACGATAGAGATCATACGTAGATGTATGCAGAAAGGATCTCGAGTTTGAGATTGGTGATTTTTTGTATTAAAAAATCTCTCCTATGAAAAGAGTGAAGAGGTTTGGCAAGAAGGGGAAACTCAGACAATGATATATCGGTCGTTACCGAATTCTCAGCCATTTCAAAAAGGTAACTTAAGAGCTTGAGTTGCCTTCGAACTTAGTTTTAGTGCATCCAGTGTTCTATATCTCCTTGGTAATGAAATTCATAGGTGACCCAGCAGTCACAGTCCCTAGAGACGGCATAGATAGTTAGAACAGCCTCTCACATGAAGAGATCACATTTGACATACTTGATTATTAGATTCGTAGACTAAGGAACACAAAAGTCCCTCTAGTAAAAGTTCTTTGGTGGAATCAGTCTGTTAAGAAAGCTACTTGGGAAGCAGAAGCAGACATGTGGACCAAGTATCCTCACCTCTTCTCCGCACATTCATACTCAGCCCAAGGCAACATATTTCTTTTGAATTTACTCTGTCTCATGTTCAGATATAGTAACCAACTTGGTATCAATTAGCATTGCATACTTAGTCTTGCATTCACGAATCATTTTAGTCATGTACTAATGTATCAGATATGCATGTTCAGTATATAAACTTAGCTTATCAGTATCCCAGTCATCCATTCATTAATCATATTCATCTATACAATCATGCATCAGATATGCATCTCCAGTATGATAATTTAGTATATTAGTAATTTTGGTCATTAAAACATGCTTTAGTTATGCATGTCAAGTTTCTAAATCCAGTCTATTTGTATTCTCAGTTTAATCAGTATCATTCAACGATGAATGCTCCCAAGGGGGAGAAATTGTAAGACCCCGCAAAATCTTAAGCTCAACTCATTCTTTTAAGCTTGCTAAGGGGTCCCGGACTTAGAAAATTCTAGTTAAGTGTTCAGACTTAGTATTACTTTTGCCTTCATAAGTTGGAAACTCTATTTCCCAATTTTTATGACCTTAAAGTATCTATCTTTAGATTGATTCATAATCAGCAATGTCAGTAGGTGTTCCGTGATGAGTTTAATATATTTTGGACCTCATTTGTACCCCGTTTGGGAATCCAAAACAGTGTATCAACATGATCTCATGTAGCGCGTCATCCATGGCATTGATTAATATTTTTGTTGGCTCCCAGTGGCAAATTCCAGTGAATCGATGCTGACTTGATACAGTGTGTTGTCCATCATGTCGATGCCAACGATGCAACACATCGATCTGCATATCAATAGTTCATTTTTAAGTCATTAAAAAGTCATGTCCTTAGGGGTATTTGGGTCTTTGCCTACATCTTTCAGCCCCCAAAAATACAAAATATAACCTTTTCTTTGCAACTTACTATTATTATTTCACAAATTGCTCAAGAAGAAAAACCCTAGGTGATTGAATTTCAAATTCAGGACTCAAGATTCCACCATTAATCTTAAGAATTTAGCAACCAAGGAATGTCAAGTTTTCATCCAAGGGTTCCTTCCACCCTTAGATTCGAAGAAACTCTTTTAAACTTCAAGTAGCTTGATTTTATGCTTTCTGTGATTTGGATTCCAGTGTATCCATAATTTTAATGTTGATTAGATTTCTATTCCCTGATTAAGTGCAAGAATTATGTAAAAATAACTATTATGTATGTAGTATCATGTGAATTCATATTAAACCCTTGAAATTGTGATTCCCATGTGTTGATTAGTACTATGTACATATACAATGCCTTCCAAGTGCTTGATGAGTTTTTCATGAGAATTAAATAATGAAATTATATCATGTTAGCATGTATTCGAGTTTATGTCATGCAAGTGTTTGCTAAAATGTCCTAATTAATGAATGATGATCAAGTAGTTATTTCTCATGTTTCAAGATTGTTCCATGCCTTCTAATTTGTGCTTCGAGTTTTAGGGGTATTTAAGTCCCGACAATTTAGCTGATTACCTAGAGCCATGGTTAGTCTTAGGATAGTATCATTCAATTCTCGATCAGTAGTACTCTCAATCAATTATAGAACTTAAGAAAAACTTAGTAGACTCAGTATCAGTAGCATTCAGTTCATTATTCAGTTTAGACCTCAGTAAATTAAGGCAGTTAACAGAATTAAATAGTATTTCATCAGTCAATGGAACTTAGTGAACTCGGTTCTGTTCATTTAGACAGTATAATAATTAATAGTTCTATCAATCCTAGTATGAACTAAGAATCAGTTCAGTGTTTATTCAGATGGGAGTAGCATTCAGCACCAACTTAACCCAGGGATGGGGGCATTCCTGCCAGTAGTGGGTTTGACCCTTAGTAGCAATCCCTTTGTTATAGAACTATGTAGGAAGTGTAGGTTGAGATATCTTCTTGTCAAACTAGGTTTGATACATCTCGTACGAGTTTTCCTTCCAGCAAGGGTAAAAACTTACTGTCAGAAAGGGTTAACTCATAGTTGTCTTTACCCGTGGCATGGTACAATTACCCATCCAACTTGGGTTACAGGTTTAACCCTAGCCTATTCAGAAAGGGGAATGTTGGTTAGATGATTACCTCCCATAGTCTCAGTTTCAGTTCCAGTCTTAGAATATAACTAAGTCTAGTTCTACAGATTCAAGACTTTTAGATACAGTCACTCAGTTTAGTACAGAAGTTGGTATAGTTCCACAGCATCAAGACTCTTAGATACAGTCCCTCAGTTATCAGCCATATATTACCAATAAACTTAGATATCAGTAAATCAATAATTTGGAACTCAGTATCCAGTGTTATCATGACCTCAGATTATAGTATACGTATTCATGCAGGTACTCCCATTCAGTAATATTCATGTCATTCGTTGAATATTGTTCATACATATGAACCCATGCATTTCATCCTACCTTTATTTTAATATCAATACATTTAAAGTACTAACGCGTACTTTCTTTTGCGCTATGATGTTTTATATCATAGGTTCAGATACGCGGGTTCACGATCATACTTAGTAGTTTAGATATTCAGCTAATAGAGTTAGTGGTAAGTCCTCTTAGTTCGAGGACATGATGATTATTTTAGTAGTTCAGATTATTCCAGTAGTTCAGAGTTAGTTGGGGACTTATCCCAACAACTTCATATTTCAGACAGTTTAGAGGCTTTTTTAGACTAGAGCATTTTTCAGACAGATGTTTCAATTTATGTATTGTTATACTGTATTTAGTTTTATTATAGTATTGAGCCTTATGGCATACTTTCCACCTAATTTCTGCATATTAGAGTACTACTATTCAGTTATTGCAAAAGGTACCATTCATGGGTTAGCTTGTGGTCCTTCTGCATTATGAGCACCATGTAGTGTCTGGGGTACAGACTCAGGACATTACATATAATCATAACTCAAATCAAAGTACTAGTCCATTAACCGTACTTTCATGAACTAACCATAATAGTAACAATAACAATATAAAGTAATTGGCTTGCTCGAACAAGCAATACCTAACTGGGCCTTTCATAAACCCTCGTTGACATAGGCTTAGAAGGTTTAACTAATATTCAGCAAAAAATAGTCAAACCCTATACCTATGCAACACCTATAAGGCTAATAGATACAAGCACAACAAAATATATTGCAAGCAATACTCGTACCTATACCTATGCAATCCCCTATAATATTGATAGATATAGGGCATACTAGTGATAGGCATTGCATATGGAAGAATGAATGCCAAGAAAGTCCATAATACCATAATTGACCCAAGTACTGAAAAGCAACCTAATGTATACACCTCCTCTACCTCAATGGCTAACAAATTTAGGACCTACAATGACTCTTTTTTCTCCAACATGACGGCTTATGGATAAAGGGTCCACTAGGGGGTTTGGCAGTACCTGTATACACCAGCCTGGTCTAAATCTAGGATGTGCAATAACCATCATCATCATCAATCTACTCTATCCAGTACCGGAGATATATATATTTACACATACAACATGTACAAGCTAAATCGTGTCTAAAAGAGTAAGTCTATAAATCCATTGTATAGGGTAAACTCTAGAACTAAATAATCAAAAAATTATAGAATGGTTGGAATCTCTCCCAGTTGAGGTAAATAGTAGTAGCCAAACTGTGGTCCAAAATTTATCATGATCAAATATATAAAACATCATTATTTAGTCTCAAAAGCTCATAAGTTAATCATTAAGATGGTACGAGTCCTAATAGGAAGAAATCCATTTCAAAGGTGAACAGTGGGAATAAATCCTTTTTCAGAAAAAAATTAGTAAAGCCATAATTTTAGTTGGAATCATACCATTTATGAAGTGATCACGAATGTACTAAGTCTATGCATGCCATAACCAATATAAAAAAATGTAATTATAATCATCAATATGTCTATAAATTATGGAAACTACCTTCATAGGTTTAAAAACTTCTTGGAATCCAACCAATATCATAATCATGACCTTGGGCCCAATAATGTATATCCGACATAACCATACCATCATAATCTGGGAAAAAACCATCAGAATCCATCAAGTAACTTATTAAACATCATACTAAAGTTTTATTAGGCTAAACTATGCCTAACATGCTAGCAACCTAAGGAAATAGGGTCATAGAAATATAAAAATTATTTCACCTTAAGGGTTAATTCACCTATCTAATCCCCGAACTCATGATTTATGTTAGGTAACAGTGTTTTACCCATAATCACGACCTAACATCCCTATCTAATATTTAATTTATATAAAACACCAACTCAAGAAGAAGAGTCGACAAAACCCTACCTCAATGTCGAACTGCAACCCTTGAATCATCCATAAATCATTCATCTTCTCCCCATAATCCAAAAATGTTGACACATAATTAAAATAGTACTCTATATATCATTAGGAGTAAAATCAGAGTTATACTTCTATAACAAGGGTCAGGCCAAATTTTGGATCAAGAATGGGCCTGCAAAGCAAGCAGGTCCTACAAATGGAATCAAAAGTTGAACCTTCCAAGTAGTCTCTCAAAGGACAAGGAACGTGTAGCATAAAACGAGCATAAATAAGGTCTCAAATAAACCCTTAATGTTTAGAAATTCAATAACTAATTTCTAAGAATTATACCATCAATTAGGATGTAGATCGAAGGGAAGATTAATGGAAAATGACCAAAAAAGAGGTAGATTAGCTTAACCCAACTTATGTGGATGATTTCCCACTTTTTCCTCACTTTGATCTCTTAATTTTGTTTAAAAATAGTAGAAGAAGTAATAGAAAATTGAGTGGTAAAAGGGGGATTTAAATCCACCATGTGTCACTTAATCAACCACCCTATCACTTAAATGACTATAGTATCATTTAAGCAATTTGGCAAGGCCAGTGGATACCTCTTAAGTGACTTTTAAGCTGCTTAAGCGATGTCCGCTTAAATGCATATAGTCATCACTTATGCAGTCAATGACACTTGAGAGACTCAATGTCGCATATGGTATGACTACTTAAGTATTTATATGATTTCTCAAGTGATCGCATTATTAGCCTAAAGCACTAGATTTTGTTAAGTCCATAATGGACATTGATCGGGTGCTCAAGATTCATTTGGAACCCCGTAAGCGTAGAACAATTATGATACCACATTAAATATGACATTTCATAATCAATGAAACCATCAAAAAAGTCATCCTTGATCATTTTGATCAAGTGTAAGGCGCACACCTATAGTTAAATTTTTCACATAATCTACCCAATAACCCAAAACGAGTTCGAAAGCCTCGGAGCCGTAACCAAGGGTTCTCCTAGCCTAAAATTGACATTCTGGTGCTGATGGCATGGTAGGAATTCTCTTCTAATGTCATATACTAGGATTTTTGGTCAAATAATAAATTCTAAACAGCGAAAGATCAATAATAGGGAAATGAGCGTAAAAGCCATACAAACTATTTGATAACCAAACCAATTGTTTTTGCATGTCATAAATGACCTGTAACCACTCTGTGATTTCTTAAAACACGGGAAATGCATGTAAAACAAGGAAATGACCTGGGGATCATTATATTGGGTCTCCCAAGTAGTGTTTAAAGTGCTTAATTTAAAATCGCGGCATGATTTCAGTCCCTTGGTTAGATAGACTTACCAAGGTCCTAGTTGGTCCCATATTTCAACTACCTTTGCCTCCATTTTAGTTCCAATATGCACTTTCACATGCTACCTATTTACTTTAAACTGCTTACCTTCATAGTTCTCAAGCTTAATATCGGTGTCTGGGAACAGACTTACCACTAAAAATTATCCTATCCACACATACTATAACATGGTTAGAAATATTTGTAGTCTTGAATTGAACAACAAGACCAGATCACCTAAATTGGACTCCTTCTTCTCTATCTTTTAATCGGGATACATATTTATCTTCTTTTTGTACGAAGTAAAACACTTATAAGATTTCAGATGGAATTGATCTAATTCATTTAATTGGTCAAACCTCAAGTTAGAGGGCACACCCTAATTAAAATTTAGCTTTTTGAGTGCCCACATAGCATTCTGATTTAGTTCCACTAGTAACTAGTACGTTTTCCTATAAAAATCTAGTAGGAAGACAAACTTATAAAAGAATTTAAAGTAGTTTTGTACCCCCATAAGAATTATCCAACTTTAAATGCAAATCCATTCTATTTGCATTCATAGTATTTTCAAGGATTGTCTTTATCTCTTGATAGAAGACCTTTACTTGGCTTATAGTCTGTGGATGATAAGGTGTTTCCACTTGATGCTTCATATTATAGTTTTCAACTAGGGCACAAAATAATTTTTTTACAAAAATGAGAGTCTTCATCACTAATAAATTCCCTTGGCGCAGAACACCTCATAAAAGATGTTTTACTTCATCACTAATAATTTTCCTTAGCATAGCAAACCTCAAACAAGATAACTTTATTTTACTTTGACATTAGTCTATAAAGCCTTTTAAAGGAAAGACAACTTAGATTAGGTCAGGACAGGACCAAACCATGCCCTTTACTTTAATACAATATCAAAATATATGCTAAAGAATTGACAAAGCCCCGAATCAACCTAGACCTAACTAAAAGTTGTTGAGTATCTGGTGTTTCTATTTGAGAGATCTACTAGCTGGAGTACCTGAACCTGCAGCATGAAACATAATGTTCCCGGTTAGGGATGTTAGTACAATGGAATATACTTAATATTCAAGGAATAAAGTAACCATATGTAAAATAAGAGGTCAAATAAAATTAGGTAAAAATGTCTAGATAATTTTATAAGACCAACTTTACTTGTACTTGTCGAATCATGTATAGTACTATATTCTTTTCTATACTTTGCCTTTCTTGTATTTATAACTTTGTAAGGAATTCAATATAATGGCTAGTTAATCAATGGTAGTAGAGGATGCCCCATGCTAGACATTTTAACCTGCAAGATACAGTCCACATAGATAGATAGATTAGGATTGGTCCATGTGAGGTATTAAACCCTGAGCTGCCACTCATAAACATAATAATTGTGATCGGATCATGCTAGGCTTTTGCCCCTAAGCTACCACCAATATATACATCAATAGGGATTGGCCCATGCTAGGTTTTTACCCTTGAGTTTCCACTCATATATATGTGAATTTTCTTTTGGGATTTACACGTGTTGGGCTTTTTACATTGGGTTACCACCCATGATTATATAAATTCACTTTACCTTGATCAATTAATCTTTGAGATTGTCATTTTGCTGGTCGTATCTCTTTTGAGATTTGGTTCTATAAACCAGTATTGAAGATGTGTGTGTAAAACACTTAGGGTAGTAATAATGACATAGGAAGAAAAATACTTCAATGTGATACTTAGGAACTTATATGACTAATGAACATTATTGGGAACAAAGCATATTCAAAAAAAAACCATAAAAACATTTTACAAGTGAGGACATATGGACATGTAAAAAATGAGTCATTAATGTGTATAACTAGTGATCAAGTGATCTTAAATATCATACAACAATTGTGGAAGATTCAAATGATACTACGTAGCACATATCAATTTTAGTAGATTCAATTATAGAAATTTAAACATTTCAAATGTGGGCATACGTGCATATAAAGTAGAGACATGTAATTCCTTGAATGAAAAGGTGATGATTGTATAATAAATACTTCATAGGACATGCAAAATGAAAGGATATATATGAAACACGTGGCAATTAAACTCTAGGACAAATACACAGTTCAAGTAGGGATATATAAATTGTACAATTGAACAAGAAAGATCTCTATGTGGTAAAATTCTAGTCTAACACAATGGAAGTGATATCCAGTGAAAGGAATATGTTAAAGTGTGATCTAATGAAGTTTATGACCGTATAGAACATTGGAGGAATTTAACAATTTATGGAAAGATTGTATATCAAACATATGCACACTCTTAAATATGTAATCTAGGAAATTGTTTGCTCATATAAGAAAAGCATGTAACAACTTGAAAAACTTTTAAAACCATGGTGCAGTTGAGAAATAGGTCTTTACCTTTAGTTGGAATTGTAAACCGTCCCAATATATCTTTTACTATGAAAATCATATAGGATGCTAACTTTGGTTGTACAAAAAATTATAAGACTTCATGTTAAAGAATGTGAAATAGAATAGCCTGACATACCTTGTTGTCCAACTCAGGTGTTATAACGTATTAACGTTCTCCCTTTTAGATTATTAATCTAAAATGAATTAATTTACAGTTCTGGTATTAATAGCTAATCAACTCATTTATGATATTTTAATTAAACAAAACCGTAATCGGGTAGTAAGACCGTACTTTATAATTAGTTGTTCTTTCCTTTCCTTTCCCTTTAATCATGTCCATAAGGTCCTCCCTATAACTCCAAAGGCTACATAATTTATAGAAAGCAATATAAAAATGTGTGGAAGAAAGCAAGATCATGAAACGCCCAATTAACTAGTATATCTATTATGCCCCAGAAACTCAATGATTTATTTTGATAGATCTCATTAATTTTAAGTAAATTTCAAAGTTTAACAATGACGAAGAATGTTAATGGGACTATTAGGAAGTGTTTCAGAATTTTTGAAATAATTTTTGGGGAATTTGAGACCCCCAAAATAGTGAGGGTCCAGGTTTAGGAAGTGCCACAGATGTAAGGTACACCCTGGAAATGAAAACCTGTGGCCTGACATGATAAGGGAGTGCCATGCCTATTAGTTTTCGTGTTAAGGGCGTGCCATGCCAATGGTTGTGGCAATTCAATAATTTTTTTCTCTTTAATTGTAAGGGTAGTTTTTTCTTTTACATCCTAATTAATCCTACAACTAGTACTAAATGAGTACTCTCCCTCCATAACTAAAAAATAAACCATTACTCTCCTCCCAAGCTCTTAAGAAGGGTTTCTACTCCAAAATTTATACTCTCAAGGCTCCAATTTAAGTTTCCTTCAAGAAATTCATTGAGTTTAGCTTGTTAGGTTAAAACAAGGAATACATTTTGTCCTTGTGCCCAAAAGTTAAGGGATTACATGAATTTAAGAATTTGATGGCTAGGATTCAAGCCCATTTTTCATATTTTAAAATTATTATATTACTATGTGATTTAAAGTTTTGTTAGCACCAGAATTTACACTTGCTCATATTTTTACTCACATAATTATTATTATAAGATGAGTTTTAGTATTTTGAAATATCGTAAAGCATGATTTTAAAGCAAAGTAATCATCTAGTAGCAGTCCAATTCAGCAAAATGTTAACTTAGCTATGGCCAGAGTTTGAGATTTAATAAGGATGAACCCATCAAATTTCTTTGGTTCAAATGTGAATAAGGATATACAATATTTTATTGATGAGGTGTAGAAAATCACTCAAATTATTCATGTCACAAAAAAAAAGTATGGAATTTGCATTCTATCAGGTGAAGGATGTTGTTGACGACGATGGTATCATCTAAAATAAAGGGGGATGAGAATGTAGCTCCAATAAGTTGGAACGTCTTTCAGATGAATTTTACTGATAGGTCCTTTGCTTGTGAGATAAGAGATGCTAAGGTGGAGGAGTTCATGAAACTTAGCCAAGGCTCTATGTCAGTAAAAGAATATTGCCTTAAGTTCACCCAGTTATATAAGTATGCACTATTGTTGTTACCGGATTCTAGGGTTCGTATCAGTAAATTTGTCACTGGAGTATCAGAATAGGTGTCTAAGGTGTGTAGGACATCCATGTCGATTAGGGATATGGATATTGCTTGATTGATGACCCATGCTCAGCAGAATGAGGCTGGAAACTAATGGAACGAGAAAAGGAGATCAAGAAGGCTAGGACTAGGGAAGTTGAGTATTGTAAGCATAAGTTAGTAGAGGGAAATCATTCTCAATTTTAAAGTCATTCATTAGTTGACACGGCCTTACCCGAGGCTTTATCGTAATGGGCATCCCAAGTCCAACCGGGATCAGAGACCACCCCTATTACCTAACCTAACCTCTAATCGCCTGCACCGAGTTGGCTGAATTTTGAACATATAACAAAATAGCATAACTAACCAGGTTATAGAATCTGGGATAGGTCTATTACCGAGACCGACCCAACTGAGTCCGACCATCCCATACCAATCGTCCAACCATACCAAGCTAAAACAAACCATGGATCCAACCATAACCAAATAATTTTCATTAATAATTAGATATGTAATCCCGAAATAAAATACGATGGAACAGTGAGAAATTTTATCTAATGATGTCATCCCCAATACCAATGCCAATATTAAAGCTGCCACCAATACCGATCCGTTTGGAATGGGCGGGATTAGTATTAGTGGTATTATTATTAACGAAGGCCATTAGTAGTGGTATCGTCATACCAACTATAACCTACAAGTATTGTCCTTAGCCAAACCTTTTTGAGATCAAGGGATTCCCATGTACTCATGGATCACATTATCTAATTAACTTGGGGGATTTCCATTTACCCCCACAAGTATGTTTATCACGACAAACATTTCCAAAACCATTTAAAGCATTCATATCATTTAGGGTTACATTACCAAGTTTAAACCATGTATATGTTCCATTGAAAAACCAATATTATAGTGAAAGCATTGTTATAGGCATTTTATCAAACACATTGGGGGTATAGTATTTCCAAAACCATAGTCCATTACCAAATAACCATTCCTATGCAACCAATTATCCAAAACTACCATTAATGCACATAAAAGAAAAATCAAAACATATGGAAACCATAACCAAGCATTTATAAATAAAACCTCGAAATTATATTTGAAAATCCAAACCATACAACATCTAAATCATGAAAACATTGTATGAAACCATGACTTTAGATGCAACTAAAAATGAGGAAAGAGAACATGACCTAAACCAAGATGGTGATGGAAAGAAATCACCAATACAAGCCCCAAAATAATCCTTGAGATGAAACCCTAGCTTCCCTTGCCCAAGAACTATAGAGAGGATTTAAGAATGTTTTCCAAGTGTTTAAAAATAGAATAATAGGGTAAATAACCTCCCAAAACGATATAAGTCGTGGGACCTTATTATTATAAGTGGGGAAATGGCCAGATTGCCCTAACTTAAACTGCATTAAATTTCTATAACAAGGTACAACTGACCCTTATAAGTCGTACACAACCTATACGAGTGGAAACCGATTCTCATACCTTAGGCCTTCCCCCTTGGACCCAACATTGACCAAGGTACGACACACCCAAACCCAAGTCGTATTCAAGTGAACAACTGGTACCCATAAACCGTACCCCTGGCATAATAGAATCTCAATAGGATTGAACATTGTCCTTCATACGAGTCCATGGTACGACTCGTACCTTGGCTTACATCTCATGGTGAGCCACTCATACTCAGATCTAACATTATTAAGTCTAAGGTTAAGTGAATGAGCCAACAACACATATAAACCGATACAATTCATACCACCAAGTCGTACCTATTCCAGTAACAAAAATCCATTTTCCTAATAAAAACTGGTCAGTATACAACGTGACCATACCACCCATACCCCATTGTATAACTGTATCGTATAGTTGTATATCGTACCCCATAGTCGTATCATGACCAGAATCTAGAAATCCACAAAATTTTCTAAGGATCAAAGCCCAGGGTGTTACAGTCTTCCCCACAAGGGACATTCTTCCTTGAATAACAGACAAGGTAGGGGTAACCACACGCACGAGTCATTTGCATTATAATATATATTTTTCAATCTTTAATAAGGTTTGAAAACAAAGAATCCAATATATCAATATTTCCTTAAAGAAGTGTTGAAGATACATACCATCCGCAGGAATCCTACTTGGACTTTATGTCCTCCTCTGCTTCCTATGTAGCTTCTTCCACCTTATAGTTCTGCCATAGAACCTTTACCAAATCCACATCCTTGGTTTGCAACCGACAAACCTGCTATCCAATATCTCAATTGGGACGTCTTCATATGACAGAGAATCTGCCATACCCAACCACTCCAGAGGAACAATTAAAGAAGGATCACCAATGCACTTCCACAACATAGAAACATGAAAGACCGGATGAACCAAGCTCAAATTAAAAGGCAATTCCAATTCATAAGCAACATTCCTAACTGTCCTCAAAACCACATATGGACCAATGAACCAGGGACTAAGCTTCCCTTTCCTACCAAACCCCATTAATCCCTTCATGGGAGATACCTTAAGGAACACTTTATCCCCAACCTCAAACTCTAAGTTTCTACACAGCACATCCGCATAGGACTTTTGGCCACTTTGGGCAGCCTTAAGCCTATCTGGAATCACCTTCACCTTTTCCATTGCCTAATAGACCAAATCCAAATAGAATATGTCTGCCTCAGCATGCTCAAACAACCTAATAGTTGATCTAGACCTCCTAACATACAATGCCTTAAAATAGGCCATTCCAATACTATAATGATAGTTATTGTTGTAAGAAAATTCTACCAAAGGTAAATGCTCAACCCAATTTCCACTATAATCAATTATACACGCCTGAAGCATATCTTTCGAGATCTAAATAGTCCTTTCTTCTTGCCCATCCATCTATGGATGAAAAGCAATACTCACACTAACCTTTGAACCAAATACCTTCTGTAAAAACCACCAAAAATAAGATGAAAACTGCATACCACGATCAAAGATAATTGAAATACATACCCGATGCAGCTTCATAGTCTCTTGAAGATATAACTTCGCATAATTCTCTACCTAAGAGGTAGTTCTCACTGGAAAGAAGTGAGAAGAATTTTTCATCTTGTCCACTATGACCCAAATCGAATCAAATTGGTTTTGAGACCGAGGAAGACTGATAATAAAATCTATATTGATTACCTCCCATTTCCATTTGGGAAAATCAATTTCTAGATATAACTCCCCAGGCCTCAAGTGCTCAACCTTAACCTGTTGACACACTATGCACTTTGCCATCCAATCAGCCACATCCCTTTTGATACCATTCCACCAATTTATCTCTTTGATATCATGATATATCTTCGTCAAACCGAGATGAACAACATACCAAATTCATGCTCCTAAGCCAAAATGCTTTATTACAACCCATCAACATCAGAAACACACAACCTCTCTTGGTACCATTAAGTACCATCAGCACAGGTTGAATACCATTACCTTTTGCCAACCAACATCACTCTTGATTTTTATCAATATAAAATCTATCACTTGCTTCCCCTTAACCTCTAAACCAACAAACGACCGAACCACTTTATGTACCATCACACCACCATTCTTGTAGTCCAAGAAATGAAACCTAAGATTAGCCAAGCGGTGAATATCCTTCACCAATTCCCATTTTCCTTACTCAACATGAACCAAACTCTCTATGGACAACCTATTAGGAGAATTAGCAACCACGTTATCTTTACCTGGGTGATAGTGAAGGCTCTTATCATAGTCCTTGAGAAGCTACAACTATCTCCTCTACCTAAGATTAATCTCTTTTTATGTGAACATATATTGTAGACTTTTATAATAAGAAAAAGATAACTACATGTACATAATACAGATCATGCCGCCATATTTTCAAAGCAAATACCACCGCAAGAAGCTCTATATAATGAGTAGGATTTTTCCTTGCGTGGACCTTTAAATGCCTAGAAGCGTAGGAAATGACCTTCCCATGTTTCATTAAGACGCAACCAAGACCTACCTGAGATGCATCACAATAAACTACAAACCCTTTACTTCCTTCTGGCAATGTCAATACTAGAGCCGATGTTGGCTTGCCCTTTAACATCTCAAAACTCAACTCACAAGCATCTAATTAAGAAAACTTCACTTTTTCTGAGTCAACTTAGTAAAAGGAGCAGCTATAGTCAAAAAGCTTTCTACAAACCACCAATAATACCTAGCCAAACCCAAGAAGCTATAATTTTTGGTTGGACTCATAAGTCTAGGCCACCTTCTAACCACAACCACCTTTTGAGGATCTACCATTATTCCCTCACTAGAGATAATACTGCCATAAAAATTCACAACGTTCAACGAAAGCTCACACTTAGAAACTTGGCATACAACTATTGTTCCTTCAAAGTCTGCAATACCACACAGAGATTATCAGCATGATCTACCTCACTTTTTGAACAAACAAGAATGTTATCAATAAACACAATGACAAAAAGATCCAAAAACTTCCTGAACACCCTATTCACCAAATCCATAAATGTTGTCAAAGCATCACCAAGAATTTAAAGTTCCCATACTGAGTATAAAAAGTCATCTTACAAATATCCACCTCCTTAATATAAACCTGATGGTAACCAAATTAAAGATTTCTCTTAGAAAAGAACTTTGCGCCTTGCAACTGATCAAACAAGTCATATATCCTTGGAAAAGGATAATTGTTCTTGACTGTTACCTTATTTAACTATCGATAGTCAATGCATGTCCGAAGGGAACAATCCTTATTGCGCACGAACAACATCGCTGCACCCGACGGAGATACACTGGGATGAATAAACCCCTTATCTAAAAGATTCTTAAGTTGCTCCTTGAGTTCTCTCAACTCAGTCAGAGCAATTTTTTAAGGAGGAATAGATATTGGACGAGTGTCCAGAAGTAAATCAATGCCAAACTCTATTTCCCTATCCAAAACAATACCATGAAGATCATTCGGGAAGACCTCAGAAAACTCATTAAACACTAGAATTGAGTGTAAAGAAGTACCTTCCAAGTTAGAATCCTCAACTCAGACCTAGTGATAAAGATACCCTTTAGATATTAACCTCCAAGCTTTAAGATAAAAGATAAACCTTCCCCTAAAGGCTAGAGAACCACCCTCCCATTCTATAATTAGTTTACCAAGGAACCTAAAGACATCTTTACGGGTCTGATAATCTAAGGAGGCATAACAAGAATGTAACCAAACTACCCCCAGAATAACATCAAAATCCACTATATTTATCTTAAACAGATCTACCAAGGTATGCTTGTTACCAAAAAATACCACACAACCTCTATAGACTCTCTCAACAATAACCAAGTCACCTACCGGGGTAAAAATAGAAAAAGAATTTGAGAAAACCTCAGGATCAAAACTAATGCATTAATCCACAAATGTGGTCACAAAAGAAAGTGCAAACCCTTGATCAAGCAGATGATGCACGTCATAAGAAAAGAGATGTAACATACCAGTAACTACTTTAGGTAATGCCTCAGATTCCTACCAAGATGCAAGAGTATACAACCTATTTTATCTTGTGCTGGTACCAGAAGCATCAGCACATACTAAAGTTACACCACTAGGTACAGGAGTAGAACATGAAGCAATTGGAGCTTTGACCGCTCCCAAAGCTCCCTTACTAAATGGATAATTCTTGATCATATGGATTGGTTAGCCATATTTAAAACACTTATCCCTGCCTTCATAATAATAGTCTCGATGAAGACAACCACAGAACTAGGAAAGAGGGCATAAAGAAAATAAATGTCCCCCATTTGCCTAAAATTGGGCACCATATGCCCAGAAATTATCACCACCTTATGGATGCCTATCACCTAACTATTTTTAGTAATGGGCACTCACAGTAAAAGAGGAATTACAACTCCCCTACTTCTTTTGTGGCCATTTAACTCCATCTTGACCACCTTACAACTGAGCACCTCCCATGTCAGAAAACCTACTTCTCTTACCCTTCCTATATCCAAACTTTGTCTATTTTCTCTTTTCATTCTCCATTTGCTACATATAGATAACCAACCTAGAAATGTCCATATCTATGATCCTAAAAGTAGTCTTTATTTCTAAGATCAAATTTGAGATAGCCCAAAAGGAAACTTTCTCATCCTCACTCTTATGCCAGCCACCAAATCAGGAGCATAATTTGACAACTAATAAAATTACAAGGCCTATTCACTGAAAAACATTCTTTCTTTCTTAAGATTCACAAACTCCTCCATCTTTACTTCCCTCATCTCTTGGGAGAATAAATAATTCAAAAAAGTTCCAAAAAAGGCATCCCATAAAGATGACTCCTCCACATCATATCTATCTTGATCCCAATCTTTGTATTATTGGTACATAATATCTTTGAGCTGATAAGCTACAAAGTTTGCACCTTTCACATTAGTACACTGCATTACCCTAAATATCTTCTACATTTTATCCAAGAAATACTGAGGGTCCTCCTCCACCTTCACACCAATAAAAGTAGGAGGATTCAGCTTTATAAACTGGCCAACCCTTGTGGCCTCGACAGATAATCCACTAGATGTATCCTGCTCAACCTGAGCAGCAACTAACTGAGCAATGACATGAATAGATTGCTAAAATTTAGGATTACTCACCTCACCCTAATGTGAACTAGTAGCAATCGAAGGATTCCCAAAACAATCAGGGACAGGACATTGAGATCAAAGATAAACTCCAGATATAGGGCGTACCCCATCAACATTGTCCCTAAATAGGACTGATGATAATTCTTTTCCTAACATGGGTCAAAGGGTCCACTTCTAAGTCCCCAAAATCAGTAATAAGGAAAGTTCTACCCCATACTAGGCTAACGTACCAATGTTAACTAAGTAACAATCAAACCTAAGATAGAGGTTTTGGTTAAAACATGAGAAACTAAGCCAATTATGGCTAAACTATGATTTTTGGATAGCCTACGGATATGAATTAAACCAGGGCTTAGTCGTGTAGGGTGCCTTAAGCCCAATCGAAATCAGAGACCACCCCTAATACCAAACTATAACCACCATACATAAAATGTCAGATGAATTCGTAATATATATATATAACATAACAAAATGGAACAATCATAAATAAAATGCAGTCAATCGGTGTTAGCCCTAATACAAATACCAATGCCAAGGTTGACACCATTGTCGACACCACACATACCAATAAAAAGTAGTCCCACAAAGCCTCTATCAAAAAGTAAAACAATACTTGGTTGGGACATGCCCCTGACCATAGCAAAAACCAAAGTCTAAGAAATACAAAAAATATGTAGAAAAGTCCATAACATGAAATAGAGCCTTCTAGAGTATGGAAGCTCACCACTTTAATCCGACACAAGCTATCCCCAAATCCAATCACTAAATAGGAGGAGTAATATGGCTAATTCCTGCATCGCGTGGGGATACAACACCTGAAAAAGGGTTAGTGAGTGAATGCTAGCATGTAATTCATAAAATTTGTATGACGTCCAGAAGCTCAAACTCATAAAATTTTTCTAAGGATCAAAACCTAGGGCATTTCACCTACATAGTCCAACAAACCCAAGTTTTGCAATTCATCACACCAATACCTATAACCTATCCAAAGTTTAACAAAATATCATAAACGTACTATAAACTAGCTCAATCAATAAGGAAGGTGAAACCTAGCCTACTAGGATGCCGAAAAAAGCTTGGACACTCCACTGAATAACTGACTTTCCCTTCAAAGAATCTTTCATAAGATGCCATGCTATAAAAATCACAATCTACTCATTATGTCATGGACAATGATACCTAAATTGAACTACTATGCTTCAGGTTCAAAATTACTCAAGGATCCCATATGGGTCACATTTACAAAAATTGTATTTTCGAAGCCAACCTAATATTCCCTTATCCTCAAGGAGTAACTACTCTCGAAAAAGGGTAAAATTTGAGCCGCATTGGTGCTAAAATCAAGAAACCAAGTTTGAGGAGTTTTAAGGTAGAAAAGGTAAAATCAACCAAGAAATCAAAGGAATCTTACCACAAATTCAAACAAAAATCTCATAAACAATCATTACCCAAGCACCTAAATTACCCCCAATTGCTCTCTCTAAGCTTTTCCACTTATTAGGGTTTAATTCTGTTAAGAATGGATGAGCAATAGGATAAAATGGGTTTAAATTGGCTATTTATTCCCTTTCCAGCTACTCAAGACTGCAGGTGAGTCATATTTGTAAAATAATGCACCACGATCACGACATATGGTGCCTTGCCAAAGTATCGCAATCATAACCTAAAAGTCGTTGTTTGTGAGTGTACCAGCACTGCTGAGACTTGGAAAGTCTCTGCCTACCCCTTGAGTTTCATCTAGAATCCTGTATAGACGAATGGACTATGCTTCCCTTTAATATTTGATGCTTTGAACTTAATGGCACCATCAAAATTTCCATCTAAGGTTGTTTCGACAAAAAGTAGGTCCCACACCTAACTTAACTTTCCAACTAATAGGTTAAAATGAGTTTGGGTACCTCGAGACCCAAACCCAAAGTCCACCTAGACCAAAATCGACATTCCAGAGCTTTTGGAATAGTCAAAATTGGCATACAAGTTTGTTCGACTGAAGTTTTTGCCCAGTGGCAATTTTGAACAAGGAATTACTTCAAAATAGCAAATTGGCTCTTATAACTAAATAAAATGCTCGATAGTCGAACTATCATTCTGAGACAATAATAAATGAATTAAGGAATCTGTGGAAAAGTTCTAACGGTAAAATTTACTAGAAATATAGAAAATGACATGAAGAGTCCTTATAATATCTACTACTAAGGAACTTTCATCCGTGAAAGTAAACGATCAGGATATACCTGAAGTCTCAAATAGGTGAGGATACTGGGTCTGTATCTCACTTTCAATCTTCCAAGTAGCCTCCTCCATTGGGCGGTGCATCTACTTAACCTTAATTACAAGAATTTACCTAGCGCACAACTTATTGACATTACTAGCTAAAATAACCATAGGCTTCTCCATGAAGGTTAATCGATCATCCAAATGAACAGAATCCCATCTAAGCATATGAGATAGATTAGGATTGTATGATTGCAAAATGGAAACATAGAAAATGGAATGAACAGAAGCAAAATCTTAAGTTTAGGCTAACTCATAAGACACCTCACCCACAATTCGAAGAATCTCAAAGGGTCTTAAATAACTTCTGCTAAGCTTGACCTTTCTCCCAAACCTCATCACACCCTTTATGGGAAACATATAGAGGAATACCTAACCACCCACTCAAAATATCAAGGCATGAAGACTATAGTTTTCATAGGCCTTCTGAGTACTTTGAGTTGTTCTCAACCTATTCTGAATCACCCTGACTCTATCCAATAAATCCTAAAGCAAATCAATACCACGGGGCATAACCTCGAAAGTCTCAAACCATCCAATTGGGGAACGACAACACCTACCATACAAGGCCTCAAAAGGTGCCATCTCAATACTTAAATGATAACTATTATTATATGAAACCTCAACCAAAACTAAGTGTTTCTCCCATTAACCTCCAAAATCTATAACACTTATTCGTAGTATATCCTCAAGAACCTAAATAGTATGCTATGACTGACCATCTATATATGGATGCAAGGCTATACTAAGATCCACATGAGTACTCAACTCTACCTGGAAAGATCTCCAAAATCTAGAAGTGAACGCAGAACCTCAATATGAAATAATAGAGATGGGTACACCATGCAGATAAACTATCTCTTGAACATAGATATGGCTAGCCTCTGGGACTGAAGGACATCACAATAGGTATGAAATATGTTGACTTTGTCAACCGATCTACAATGACACAAAGATCATCGGAACCACAAGTGGTGAGAGCAAAATAAGTAATAAAGTTCATGGTGATTTGCTCCAACTTCCACTCAGGAATGGAAAACTTCTGAATCAATCCAATAGGTCCCTGATCCTCGACCTTCACTTTCTAATAACATAGATAACGGGCTACAAAATCATCCATGTCTCTCTTTATTCCATTCCACTAATAATGCTATGTTAAATCTCTATACATCTTAGTTATACCCAAATGGATAAAATACCTAAAGCTTTGAGCCTCGTGCAAAATCAAATAAATTAAATAATCAATCCTCGTAACATAAATGCAACTATAAAATCTGAAGACACCCTTAGAATATATGGTATCCCTCTTGGACTCACTATTCAACACCTAATCAGGAAGGATGCAAGGTCTATCCTTAAACAGATGATCTTAAATTTGCTCAAACAGTAAAAACCTTACCTCAACACTAGCAAAAATCCTCCTAGGGTCTAAAATATCGAGTTAAACCATCAAGTTGGCTAAGGATTAAATATCCCATGCCAACAACATTTCAAAGTTGAAATACAAGTCAAACTACTTATACTCACCGTCTTTTGACTCAAGGCATTTTCTACCACATTCGCCTTGCCCGAATGATACAAGATAGAGATATCTTATTCCTTAAGAAAATCCATACATCTACGCCGCCTTGTATTAATCTTCCTCTGTTTCATAAAAAGTTGAAGATTGTGATGATCTGTGAAAATATCATAATATAAATCACAAAGATAATGCCTCAAAAACTTGTACGCAAAATCTATGCCGCTTACTCCAAATTATGAATGGGTTAGTTGTGCTCATGTACTTTAAGTTGCCTCAAGGCATAACCAATAACACGACCATACTGCATCAGTACACAACCCAAACTAACACTAAAAAGATCATAATACATGATGAATCCCTTACTCTCTACAGAAAGAGCTAGAATGGAGCAGAAGTAAGAAACTCATTGAGCTTTCCAAAGCTTGACTCACACACCTTAGACAATGGAAAAGGAATCTCCTTTCAATTCAATCTAATCATAGGTGCTAAAATAGTAGCAAAACCCTCGAAAAATCTTCTATAATAACTAGCCAAGACAATGAAGCTATGAACCTTTATCGAAGATCTAGGCCTTGCCCAATAACGAATAGCCTCAATCTTCATTGGGACTACCATAGTCCTATCCTTAATCGAAACATGCCCAAGGAATGTTACCGACAAAAGCCAAAACCCACACTTAAAGAACTTGGCAAAAAACACATAATCCCTCAATGTCTAGAGCATGATCCTCAAATAATGTGCATACTCCTCTCTATTCCTCAAATACACAAGGTTGTCTTTGATGAACACAATCACGAAGGAATCCAAGTAAGTCCTGAACACATAGTTCATAGAATCGAAAAACATGGTTGGGGCATTAGTCCATCCAGAGGACATCACTAGGAACTCATAATAACAATAACGAATCCTTAAAGTTGTCTTTGAGATATCCTCGGGCAAAATCATACAATAATGGTAACAAGACCTCAAATGAATCTTATAAAACATTGTTGCACCCTAAAGTTGGTCGAACAAATCATCAATGCGAGGCATAGGATAACATTTCTTTATGGTCACCTTATTAAGCTGCCTATAATCAATACATATATGCATGGATCAATTTTTATTCTTTATAAAGAACACAGGATCTCCACAAGGAGACATACTAAAAAAATCCTAAGTTGGGAATTCAGCTTCTTAAGCCAGCAGGATCCATATAGTAAGGTGCCGTAGAAATAGGTCAGGTGCCAGGCTCAACATTAATAACAAACAAAATCTCATAGGCAGGAGGTATACTAGGTTAATTGGTAAGGAAAATATCATAAAACTCATGGACTATAGGAACATAGTCAACCAATGGACTCTCTACACTAACATTATAAATATAAGTGAGATAAGACTAGAAACCCCTAAATATAAGACTAATAGATTTATCAAAACAAATAATCCAACTCACAACTAATCGCTCCCTACTACATGACTGAAGGTATGCCAGGCATAGCTAAGGTAAGCATCTTGGTAAAATAAACCATAATCGTATGGTGGTGGGATAACCAATCCATGCCTAGTATCAAATCAAAATCCCCTATGTCCTGAACAATAAATTCGACATAAGTATTAATATCTCTAATAATTACAACACATGATGTAAAATCCCAATCCACTACTAAAGAATCACCCACAGAAGTAGATACACGTAATGGATTAGATTATAAATCTTAAGATAACTCTAACCATAGAGCATAATAAGAAGATAAGTAAGAATAAGTAGATCCCTTATCAAATAATGCAAGGGAGAACTGATAGCACACCAGAATCATACTTGTGATAACAACATCTGAAGAGTTAGCCTCGGGTCTAGCAGGTACTCTACAAAACTGACCATGCCTGCCACTTGGCTATGCTTCTAACCGATAAACTCTTCTACTTTCTTGAGAACCTTCATAAGTACCCTGGGTACCACCTCTATGACTATGTATACCACCTCTAGCTGAGGGGTTAACTACTCTAAGTAGGGAAAACTAAAAATAATTGCCCTACAACTAGGGCACTCTTATGAATAATGGCTATGACCTCTATAACAATAACAGTTCCCATGAGTTGCACCATAAACAGGTGATCTAATTGACCTAAAATATCAACCATGACTAGAATAACCAAAAAGTAAAGCCCTCAAAGAGTGACTGCTAACTAGACCTAGAAGGTTACTAATACTAGACTAACATCTATTAGTAATTTGGAGCATTGTCTAAATAGGACTACTGGGATGACTCTAAGGTTGATATGATAGTTTTTCAATGTATCTACCATGACAACAGCTACCCCTAAATTTTAAACTACTATTGCTTCCATTGAAACTGCCTTAATATCAAGGTCTATTATCATTTCTCCTTGGGCCTCTCAATGTATCTCCTTTATTACTTGAGTATGGTTTAACACCTTAGCAAAAAACATACTCACAAAAACAAAACATTGAGTTGACATACGAAGATGAAGTCTTAGTCTCTAACAAAGAAATGAACCCTATCATACATAGTAGACAGAGTGAAAGTAGCACACCTACCTAACTCGTGAAAATAAGCCTCATACCCAACAACTATTATGGACATCTACTCCAACCTCAAGAATTGATCTCTAAAATAACCCCTAAGGCTATGAGGCATATACTTCTCCAAAAGGATCTCAAAGAACTAAGCCTATATCATAGGTCCTATCGACCTGGAATCAAGGTAACCTCTTTATTAATGTCCAGATGCCAAGTCCAACTAAAATGTAGTGTATTCCACACCATGAGTCTCAATTAGACAAAAATTATGGAGTCTATTCTAACAAGCAATTAGAAACACATAAGCATCTTCGTCCAGTGCACTAGAAAACTTAGGCGTAGCAAATCTAAAGAATCTATCAAAAATTTTCTACTTCTTATCAGACATGGTAGGCTAGGCAACCACTAGTTGAGCAACTACTAATTAAAAAACTACCATTACAAGATGGACCACAACTCTAAGAGCTACAACTACAAGTTGTTTCATCGCCTCAGTATCACTCTGATCTATAGACTATGCATCATCAGATGATGTACCACCAACTAACCCCAAGAGCTAAACCAAAGCATCCCTGAGCACTGAAGAAGAAATAAACCTTGGTTTTTCGTAGGCTGGTCTATAGCCCACCACTGGTGAGGTCGAAAAATATCTAGCTTGAGAGTGGGAATAGGGTCTATAAAAGGCCTCTTAACTTGGACCTTAGCTGGGGACACAACTTGAGTCTATCCACAACCTCTAGATAATCCATAAATAAGTGATAGAATCCCTAGGCTCAATCCTAGGACCCTTATCTCATGTAGCGGTAGCACATGTCCTAGCCATCTAGAAAACAGCAAAATCAAGGGAATGTCTTAAAAACCAACTCAGACACTTAGCATGAAATGACTGAAATAAGTGAATAACTCCTAAGAATATCCTATAGCCTCCCAAAGATAAGAAACAGACTACATCTTTTTAATCCGCATGACTCTACTAGACACTTACGCTTGTACCAACATTACCAGTGAAATCTGGATGTGATACCAATTTGCTACGACCCCATTTATGAGTTATAATGGCACCTACTTTACCTTGAAAATAGTTAAGCCAAACCATAGCCCATATCTGTTTGCAATCAGCAACCTTTATGGAAAATGCCAATAAAGATTTGAAAACTAGACAAGTGCAACTTATAAATAAGTAAAGCAATAGAAATAGACATGAGGTAACTGACAACAAAGATAACCATCCCATAACCTAAAAGGGTTAGTATAAGAGCTCTTATAAATACAACACGAGTTCTAATTAACTAATAAAATCTATCTCAAAATAAAAGCAAAAACATAAATAAAATAGAAAAAAATGGGACGACTTTAACTCTATCAGCTCACCCTATCTCTATATCAACCATAACACAATCATTGAATCAATAACATCAGCTAGTTCTTAGATCTACTCAAAAAATGTATAGAAGTGTAGTATGAGTACCAAAACCATGGGTAATCTATCATCATTATCATCCGACGAAGCTAAATCATGGTGTAAATACGATAAAATAAAATATAACATAACTAAATAAAGAAGAAGGGCAAACCTATATATCACTCCAACACTCTTGTACAAATATTAGTAAATAAGCTAGAACAATAACATAAAGAGCATGCAACTATAACTACAAAGTTAGACCCCATAAGCTAATAAGTGCAGAAAATTAACTAACTCAAACCATCATCATCTACCAGTTTCCATGATATAACTAGAATCAATCCATGGCATGCCTAATTATAGCCATTTTCAGCAGTCACGGCAGCTAAGACGACCGCCTTTGAGAGCTTGTATGCAGGGTTACAGGGGAAGGGAGGGGAGAAAAAGTTGTTTAGACTCGCTAAGGCTAGGGAGAGGAAGGGTCGTGACCTCGATCAGGTGAGGTACATTAAGGG
>JAPEIP010000002.1:144080485-144140742 GCA_026120095.1 Capsicum chinense | reverse complement strand
CTATGTGTTTGTGTGGTACCGCGTGTCTCGAGCCGGGGGTCTATCGGAAATAGCCTTTCTACTTTTTCAGAGGTAGAGGTATGGACTGCGTACATCCTACCCCCCCCCCCAGATCCCACCAGGTGGGAATACACTGGGTTTGTTGTTGTTGTTGTTGTTGTTGTCTTTCTTTTAGAGTTAGCAAGTATCCCTATTCTCAATTATTACACCCCAAAGTCCTCAATGTCATATAATTAGTTTCATGGACATATCATAGTAAATTTCTCAGACTCAACCATCCTCTATCCTTCAACTATCCTCAGTATTTCAACCAAGTATATACATATATATATATATACAGGTATGTATGTATGTGTATGTGAGATCAAGGTCATAATCATCATCTAGACTTGAATCGAGTTTATACATCATCAATATCATCATCAATATTCAAACTCAAACTGGTAATTATATCATCATTATAACCAATAGCATAATCACCAGCATAATCAATTGCATAACCACTAGCATAATCAATAACATAGTCACTAGCATAATTAATACCATAATCACTAGCATAATCAATAGCATAATCGCTAGTAGAATCAACAGTATAATTGCTAGTATAATCAATAACCATGATCACTAGCATAATCATTAAGCATCAACTCTTAATACCAACCCATCATAACCATCAAATGCCTAATTTTCTCAATATTACCTCAATAAATATTTTCAAGGCATAGAATAAGAGTATAAAAGGCTTTAAATAGCTAACACAAATATTTGTCTAAGGCAGGTCAAAAGGCCAACTTCTAAATTCCTAAAATCCATTACAAGGAAAGTTCTACCCGACCTAGTCTATGGTATCTAAATCTACTCTTAGGTGTAAACTAAGCCACAATTAACCCTAAGATAGAGGATTTACCTTAAATATGAGAAACTAAGCCAATTATGCTCAAATTACAATTTTTAAATAGCCTAAATAGTCTAACTAATCTAAGTTTTGCAATTCATCACATACCAAAACCTAGAACCCATCCTAAATCATAAATAAACATACAATGAACTAGCTTAATTTTTAAGGAGGGTGAAACCTAGCCTACCTGCAATCCAAAGAAAGCTCAAAGAATTTACTAAATCACCAAGTTTCCCTTCCAAAAAAACTTTAGTAAAATGCCACGCTATCAAAGTCATAATCTACTCATCAAGACAAGAACAATGATACCCATATTTTACTATTATGCTTTGAGTCAGAAATTACTCAAAAATTTCATGTAGTTCCCATTTATGAAAATTGAATTTTCGAAGCCAACCCAACATTTAATTATGCTCAAAGAGTAATTACTCTAAAATATGTGACATCTGAGCTACATTGGTGCTAGAATCAACACACTAATTTTGAGTGATTTGAGGGAAGAAAAGGGAAAATCAACCAAGAAATAGATGGAATCATGCATGAAAATAAAGGAAAATCTCATAAACTATCATTACCTAAGCTCCCAAATCACCCACAAATGCTCCATCTAAGTTTTTCCACTCTTTTAGGTTTAAGTCTCTTGAGAATGGATGAGAAATGGGTAAAAGGGGGCTAAAATAGGGTATTTATACCCTTCCTAGATACTTGGGAGTCGGTATCTCAAACCAAATATCACAATCGCAACATATGGTGGCTGCCATGTGAGTCACATTTATGACACACTACAATGAGATGCAATATATAGTGCCTTACCAAGGGTATTACGATCGCAACCCATGGCTCTCTGTAAACTAGTGCACCAATACAGCTGAAACTTAGAAATTTCCAAGTCTCTGTCAACCCCTTGAGATTCATGTAAAATCCCTTATACAAATAGATAACTTAACCATATATAATTCTATGCTCTAGACTCAATGGCATAGTTTAAATTTCCATCTGATATTATTTATACAAAAAGTAGGTCTCACATCAAACTTTTATTTTTTTAACTTTTAGACTAATAGGACGAAACAAGTCAGGTGCCACGAGACCTAAACGAATAATCACAATTAGTATCTAAGATTGTTTGGCTAAATTTTTCACCCAATGGCTATTTGAAACCAACAAATTCTTTAAAATAGGAAATTGGCTCTAAAAGACAAATGAACTACCCGATAATCAAACTGTCTATCCCAAAAAGACATAAATAACTTGGGATAGCTATATAAAAGCTCTAATGGCTACAATTGGTGGAAATATGGAAAATGACATAAAGGGTCATTACAATACTATGATTTGTGGTAAGTTTATTGGTGAAATGGTATGAAATGGGACATAGTATAGCTTATGGCTAAGTATCACGATTATCAGTAAGTGAAAGTTTTACAAAAGAGCATGAGGCATTCTTCAGGATATTGGCATCCCTACTTGGAAGTAGGAGTTCATTAATATGGAATTTATTATGAGACTTCCTTCCACCAGATGCCAATATGATTTAATTTAGGTCATTGTAGATCAAGTGACTAACTCAACCCATTTAATGCTAATTAGGACCTTTCATACGACTCAAGATTATGTAAGTTATATGTTTGTGAGTTAGTAAGACTCCATGATATTCCTTTATCCATTATTTCAGATTGAGGTACTCAGTTTACTTGTCATTTTTGATAGTTATTTCAGAAAGACCTTGGTACAAATGTTAAGATAAGTATGGCCTTCCACCCATTGGTAGATAATGAGGCTTAGAATACTATTCAAACTCTAGAAGATATGTTGAGAGCTTGTGTGATTGAATTCAAATTAACTTTGAATAATCATCTACCTTATATTTAGTTTGCTTATAATAATTGTAACCCCTTCTAGAATTCAAATGACTCCATTCAAAACATTATATAGACATAGGTGTAAGTCACCTATAAGGTAGTCTAAAGTTGATGAGGCTGCTTTGATCGGGCTAAATTTTTTTCTCAAATATATAGATAAGGTTTAGTATATTCATGAGAAGTTGAAAATTGCTCAAAGTGTTTAGAAAATTATGCAGAAGTAAGGATGAGAGAACTAAAGTTTGTTATGGGTGACTGGGTATTTTTGGCTTGTCCCCAGTACATTGGTTCATATGAAATCTTAAAGTCCGTTGGAGATGTCTCTTAAGATCTACATCTCCCGTCAGAATTATCCATTGTTCATCCAGTTTTTCATGTTTCTATGTTGAAGAAATGCATTAGATCCCCATCCTTCATAGTTCCTACAGAAAATATTGGAGTGAAAGATAGTTTTTCCTATGAGGAAAAACCTATTAAAATTATTTATCAACAAGTTTAAAGGTTTAGGGATAAGGAAGTGCCTTTAGTGAAATTTCTATTGAGGAATCAGTCAGTTGTGGGAGCAAAGTGGGAAGCAGAAATAGACAAGCATGAGGTAGAACCTTGAACATGGTAAATCATTGTTAAATTCAAAATATTCTAGGTAAGAGGATTCATTAACCAGCTCATGGTGGCCATGAGTACTACTCCGGCTAGGTAAGTTTGTATTGAGTGTCAAGAAGAAATTTTGAGGATTTTTGGGGATTTCTGGACTTTAACCTACCAACCTACTTATGATGTCATAAGTACCACTTTAGATATCATAATTAGTGCAGTATGTGTCAAAACTAAAAGTCAGGAAAAGGTCAAAAAATGGGGACCGCCTACGGTGGGGCACCTACGGGTCGTAGGTGCCATCATTGCCCCGTAGGTTGTGCAATAAGTGACTTATTTTGAGCCTAAATTTTTTATAAAATCTAGGATTAAACCAACCCTAAATGACTTAAACCGGACCCCTAGGATTATTTAAACACTCTTAACCAATCCAAAACCCCATTAAACCTCAAAATTTCTTATTTCCTTTCAAATGCAAACTCCCCACTTCCCCCAAAATTTATATAAGGCAAGAAAACTACTTTTTCTTGGTACCAACTTGTCAAAATTTCACATAGTGCACATTCAACTAGGGTTTCTATATCTTTTCAATTTTCACTTTTGGTTTTTGAAATAAAAGGTAAAAATTATTGGGTTCGAATAGTATTATATTATGTTGTTCTTAAAATAATTGTGTTGGTATGTTTAGTTCCTTGTAAAATAGGTAGAAATCAACAAATTTGTTTATAGGATCCTAGAATTATCCAAAAAGATTAAAGTAAGGCATTGTTAATGAATTAAAACTTTATTATCATGCCCTAAACGGAAGTAGAAGTTGAAAAGGTCGAGGAATCCTAAAAAATTTATATGCCACATTTGTGTTTAAAAATTGATCCTGCATATATGTGCATAAATTAGAATTGTTTGTACTAGGAAAAGGTTATAGGTATATAAACTTTGGATTTTTTTTAAGTTTTATAATTTTGAGTTTTTCCTCAAATTTTTTAGTCTATTACTCTTTTTTGGGAACTAATACTTGGTTTTTCAGGTACTAAGGCACCAAACGTTTCCATGAATAAGGAAGAACCATCGAGGTGATAGGATGAGTCCCTTGAGTGATATAGCTCGAAGGAGGTGTATCCAATTACACCGACTAGTGCAGTATGCCCATGGCCTAGGGCATAGAGATAGGTTGCAACTAAGTATGTTGTAAGGGAGACTTTGCTATCCACTTTTAACACATTCACAGTAGGGAAGACAAACAACATCTACTAAGGTTAAGGCCCAGCCAGAGGCCAGTCAACTAGTTTTTAGGTTGAGGATAAATTCGTCCAAGATGTTACCTCCATACTCTCCTTAGTCTGAGGAGGGAGAGGATGAAGAGGAGGAGGAGGAGGAGGAGATGAATTAAGAACCATCACCAGAGGTAGCTAGGACCCTAGTATAAGGATCGGTCACAGAGTGAGTGCGTAGCTACAGTACCTAAGCCATCATTGATAGTACCCCAATCTGACGAGTGTATAACCTAGACATGTCATTAGGTGCGAGCACCAAACATAGATCCACAAGCCTAGACTCACCATACTTTCAACCCTACTTATGTCTCGGCTAAGCCTATTGATGAGGTGAACTTGAGGCGATGTGTAGAGGGGTTATAGACTATTTATGAGAGGGACAACTTTATAAATGGGTAGGCTAGCCTAGGAGGACTATCTAGGAGGAAAGAAGGATTGAACTATCTAGTTTTTCTTATCACTACTTTTATAGGTTTTTTTATCATGATTAGGTAGCATGGATAACTAGGGCCCAAGGTTTAAATAGCCAGTCATTAGTAAAGGAATTCTATGCCTCCTATGCTACTATAGTATCTTTAATAACTCCAATAGATGGAAGGGATATCGAGAAACCCCATCTAGAACATACATTAGTGAGAGATGTCATGGTTGACATTTCAATGATGGCCATCCATCGAGTTCTCCTAATCCCAGATTATGCAGCTTCTATATCTACTGTAGAGTATCACTTTTGACAAAAAATTTTGTGAGGCAGACACGCTATTCGGGATGCTAAGCATAGGAGTTAGAGGTTAGGTTTTTCAACATGGATCTCCAGTTATATTTCACCTCTTGGCGAGGACTCTCCTTAGGTAGAGGGGAAAGGTTTGATTAAAAAGGTGGCTTTGAACTTTACTACAATGTTTTAGTGGTTGGTAGTTCGTTATTGATTATGTCCCACTGCTATGGATAAATTTGTGACATTGGATGGTGCTGCTTTAATTGAAAGTATGATGGTGAGATATGATATATATTTTGCAGTCATTATAGGGAGGGAGCTATATGAAAGGGCATTTAGTAATATGACCACATCACCTTTCCCTTGCCTTGTTAAGTTATTATGTAATAAGGCTGGTGTACCTGAGGTTTTAGATGTTGATATTAGAATTTTAGTGATGGATGTGTTTGAGACTAGTATTATCAAGGATCCAGCTAACCTGATCTTTGCCCATATATCTCATGCGCCTCTGATAGTAATTCTGGCCTAGTTTGAGGGCCCGTCAATTTTTACAGAGAGAGGAACCTGAGATGAGCGCATAGGGTGAGGGGACCCTAACCTAACTTTTAGTTTAGAGTTGGTATATCTTCGGTGCCTCCTTTCTCCTCTACTGTAATTGCTACCATAGGTATGGTACTAATATCATGAGTATTTTTAGGACGAGATGGCATCATTGTATAGCCAGACCTAGCCTTGGGTCCGAATAACACTAGAGACAACTGAGTTATAGGTTGTACAGAGGCTGGGATGTCAGAGTTTTGAGCCAAGTTACATGCCTATATATATGATTTTAAGGGTTGAGTGTCATCATAGTTTAGTGATACAGAGGCACCTGATCTAGGTGGTTTTAGAAAAAAGGTAGATGCATTATGAGTAGAGATACGCTCTTTCATGAAAGCCACAGTTTGGCCATCCCTTTAGTTATACCTAGTTCTTTAGCTGGCACCTCCGCATAGACCTATAGGTTTTGATTTGTTTATGAAGGATAAAGAGATGGTCCCATAGTTGGGATACAGGAAAGAAGAGAGGATGTTCTGTAGGATCTCGATAGGCTATTTAATTAATCCCTAAAATGGTCCACACATGATTCATGGGAGACTTCATTTGTTGATAGTTAGAGGCTTGTTGAGCTAGATATAGGTGCACCCTCTAGTAGTGCACTTAACCACCACCGCTTCTGCTAGTTGAGATACCCCCTAAGGGGGATGAGCATGACGCGGATACCTAGAGCATCCCAGTTATTTCCTTAATCCCTTTCTTCATATTATTTTCCTTCAGTGGGGACAATGCATCAACTTTTAGTTGGGTATGGGTTATACATAGTCATCATGGGTTTTTGTTGTCGTGTTTATTTTCCTTTCGATCATGGTATAGTTGTAGAACTAGCATGTCTAGGGTAATTTTATGTTGTATTATCTTCTACTTTGTATTGTGTAGTATATTTGTGTTACTAGGAGATCTTTTAGTATCTAGGGTAGTTGATGTACTTTATTTTTTATTTTTGAGAAAAATGATACCCCTTCAAAAAAATTTATTTTGAATTGTGTGATATGTATATATGTATGACCATTATGAATCTCATTATGGCATTAGAAATAGCGACATAATAATCATTTGCTAGCTTGATCATGAATTTGATAGGTAGCAGCTTGTGATGCAACCCTATGTTATATGTGTCTGAGAGATATTACTTTGTTCCCTTTGTGTTGAATTCAAAACTTTCCCGATTAGTCTTGACTAGGTTGTAAGATAGTCAGTTAGGAAAGGATCATAGGTGATTCCTGAACTATGTTAACTTTTATCCTAAATGTCCTTCCAAATGTGAATAAGTATCCCTTGATCCCTATTTTAAGCCTTATATCCTATTTTTCTTGTTTCACCTTTCACCTTCCCATTTGTGTTACAATGAACCTACTTTGGCCATGGACCTTCTTGGACATTATCCACCTTAACTAAGGCAAATCTTCTAAGTTGAGGGTGGATATCATAGGGGTGCATAAGTGAATTAAGTATGAAGAAGGATAAAACAAGAGAAAAGAAAGTAGGGGTGGGTGTGGTAAAAAAAACAAAAGAGAAAGAAAATAAAAGTAAAAGAAGAATAAAAGAAACCACACCCTACTTAAATGTACAGTAAAAGAATAAAAGCAATAAATAAGGGTGGTATAAAAGAAATTGGTTGAATAGTAGACCCCTAATGTAAGTGTAGTGCCAAGGAGGCTTCGTCACTAAAAATATCCATATGTACCATACCAGGCCCTAAACCTAAATTAAAAGTCGAGTAAAGTCCTATAGTGATCCTAACCCGATGTCAAAAAGCTAAGGTAAAGAAAATATGGGCAAGCCTATGGTATTTGATGCATATTGATTCAAACTTCCTTGTGAGTGTGAGTGTCTCTTGATCATTCCTACATTGACATGCATTATTTTATATGAGTGATTGGGACTTCTTTGATGTAAGATCACTTAGGTTGTGTTGCTAGTTGCTTACTTATTTTTGCAGTGTAGCTTGTACATATACATAGTTGTTTGTTGCTAATGTAATACCATACCTTGATTTCCTTGTTTTACATTATTGTACTTCATTGTTAAACATTGTTGGTTTTAATGTGTTGAAAAGGATGGGTAATGTTCTTGAGCTTAAAATTGATGATTGACTTTCGTAGATAGCTTAGGCTTGTCCAAGTTAAGAGTAGTTGTTTTGTTTAGTTGTATTATGTTTTTTGAGGAGATGTAACCATTCTAAGTTGAGGTTTTTGATGTGTTATGATTTTATATCACTTTCAATGCTTAAAATGATGAAAATATGAAAGTTAGGTTTTTTTAAGATATGATGAGTTTTCTGTTGTGTTTAGTAGGAAATCAGGCTTTATAGCTAATCTAGAGAAAATGAGTGAGAGTTGAAGTTTTAGACAACCTATGTGGGCACCTATGGCTTGTAGGTACTACTTATTGGGTGTAGGCTCCAAAGTATATGTTAAGAAGTTGATAAACATAGATTCAGAAGTGGAAAAATGGACCCTGCTTCCTACAGAGGACACCTATAGGCTGTAGATGCCATCTACAGTCAATAGTTGCCAGAATTTGTCTCAAAAAGATCAAAGTACAAGATTTTTTAGAGGTTTCAGGATCTTGGCACCTACATGAGACCACCTACAGTCCATAGGTTCCTTCTATGTCTCGTAAGTAGCCAGTAGGTAGCCACAAATTCCAATTTTCTTTCTTTGTTTTGGATTTGTTTTCTAGGGTTTCCACATATTCTACAAATACTCTTTTCACATTTTTAGTTAGTGTACGACCCCTTACAATTTTGATGATTTTATTTTTAAACTTTCTTTATGCGATATATTTATATTTTAGTTGAATTATGTTTAGAGATGTTAAAATGGTAATTTGGGAATGTTTCAAAAAATTTGGAAGGGTTCGGGGTCATTTTGGAACCCCGAGGTAGTGATGGTCTATGATATTTGCATTCCATAGAGGTTATCCTCCACAATATTACTGTAGCATAGAGGCTACTCTTCATGATAATGTTGTGCCATACTGATGGATAAATTTTATCCAGTTTTGTTTTTATCACTTGGGGTGAGGGATATTGGTATTTTTACCCCTTTTATGACTTATAAACATAAAATATACCCTTTTTCTTTAGTTTTTAAAGATCAAACTCTACTTTATTCA
This sequence comes from Capsicum chinense, assembly GCA_026120095.1. Taxonomy (NCBI): domain Eukaryota; kingdom Viridiplantae; phylum Streptophyta; class Magnoliopsida; order Solanales; family Solanaceae; genus Capsicum; species Capsicum chinense. The sequence continues at coordinate 144,131,679 of JAPEIP010000002.1, read as the reverse complement.
TTTTTAATTCTCCACCCAAGAAAGCACAAGGGTTTTTTCAAGAAATCACTACTCCGGGCTCCAAACTTCAATACTTTATTCATCTTTAACTCTCCACCCAAGAAAGCACAAGGGTTTTTTCAAGAAATCACTACTATGGGCTCTAAACTTCAAATTGACTTCAATTTCTTGTGTGTTTCAGACATTTATTTCTCTTTCCTATACTTTTATTTTACATTGTGGCATGAATTGAATAGATTTTCATGTGATTTGAATTATGTATTTTGAAATTGGGTTAAGTGGTTTTTGTTGTTACTAATTGAATTACTTGTACCATGTTTTGAATTGGTTATGACTACTTTAAATTGATGTTTTTGGGACTAAATTAGTTTATTATTTAAATAGTTGGAGTGGGGGACAGGGGTTTCCCCAAACTGGATGAACTTTGCCTTGGAATTGCATAAACCTTAACCCACTTTGTAAATTTGATTTTTTTATGGAAAATTGCATGGTTTAACTTGCTTTACAACCCAATTCATTGTATTAATGGATAAATAGAAATAAAATGGATTTTTATGGCATTGATTTGGATTTTAAATGGAACTTGGGAGTCAATATGGTTTTTAAATGGAACTTGGGAGTCAATATGGTTATGTAGATTAGTTAAACATGTTTAATTTAGCTTGTAAGCATATTGGTATGACAATATGAAGTGATAAATGGCTTAATGAATGACTCATGGGTTAATGGACTGGTTTATGAATAATTTTTTTTAATTTGCGATTAAAAGGGTTTGTGTAACTCACCATGAAGGTGTAAATTCGAAGGGGACGAACACTGGAAACCATGCTTGCCAGTGTTGGGGGTTTATATGACCATGTGCTTGATGCACACTTGATATATATACTTATATATATATAAATACATATGTATTTGGCAGGACTATTTCCTTGGAGGCTATAGATTTCCCTCGGTTTTACCTCGATTCATGCAATTAACACGCACTGGGGCCCTATCGCCAAGTAGAACTGAACCCACATAGCACATGGATGACTTTTGGATGGATCGGGCTACACAGTCCAAGTTAATAATTTTTAAATTCTTATATTCATGAACCTTACCATATATATATGTATATATATATATATATATAAATGTGTGGCTTTGACTAATTTTGGACATGGCATTGTGTTATCATTTTTCTAGAGTTACATGTTAGTGTTTATTGAATTCTTCATTCATCTTCTTATTACTATTGATTGGTTTCCATTTTATTATTATTTTTGTGCTCTTTAGGTTAGAATATAGGGATAGATTCTATTGCATAGTGGGCTTAAGATACTTATCACAGCTTGGTCTGGCTCGGGTCGTGACAAGCTTGGTATTAAATCTTGGTTTAGGATTGTTTGGCGTCCATAAATCTGTAATGAGTAGAGTCTTTTCAATGGGTGTGTAGCATACCACACTTATAATGAGGGGCGAAAAGGTATTTTTGAATGATTCTCTTTATTATGTTATGTTTTAGGCTATAGAGTTTAGTGTGATGAAACTTCTCTAACTCTTTGCTTCCTGGCATTTCATATCGTGCCTCCTTAAAGATTTGATATTTGTAGAGACTTTTCTGGAATTTTAATTCCACCTTAGGAGAATATAGAGGGGACTCGCCCTTTTTATAAAGCGTAGACCAGGTCTAGGGTCCTTCTCCTTATTGTGTCACCCCATGTATCCCTACTTGTCCTCCTTGATCTTTTTAGGATGTTGATACTTTTGATCAGCCACCTCAGGGAGATATCTTTAGTGTAGAGTTCGATCAGTCTATTTATATACTTACTCTATTAGTTACATCGCTGTCTTATCAGTCTGATCGTGTTGCTTCTATTGCTCATTCATCTAAGGTTACTCTGGTGGCAAGTTTATAAGGTTAAATCCCCCAATATTTATAGGAACTAAGGTTAAGGTTAATCCTCAATCGTTTATTGTTGAGATGGAGAAGATTTTTAGGATGATTCATGCTACTTATTTGGAAGGTTTATAGTTAGCTTCTTATCAGTCGAAGGATGTAGCTTATCAGTGGTATGAGGAGTTGGAGGCTATCCGGGGAGATAATGCTAAACAGTCTATGTTGGATGACTTTATAAGGGAATTTATTCATCACTTCTTTCCTCAGGAGTTGAGAAAATCTAAGGCTAAAGAGTTTATGAATCTGAAGCAGTGAAAAATGAGTGTAAAAAAGTATGCACTAAATTTTAGCAGTTAGCTCATTATACTCCAGAGTTTGTATCCAATATGAGATCCAAGATGAGGATGTTTTCTTATGGTTTGTCATATGACTTGGTATTGGAATGTAAGGCTACAATATTGAATTATGATATCGACTTCTCTAGACTTTTGATTTATATGCAGCAAGTAGAGGACCAGAAGAAGAGGCAGGAAAAAATAGGATAGAGGTAGAACAACATATTTAGGTATTCAAAGCAAGGTGGAGGTTAGCAGAATAGTGGAAGAAATAGTAAAAAATGGACAAAGAAGAAGAACTGGGGAAATTCATATTTAACTCTTAGTGCTCCCTATCCTAAGCCTTCAATCAATCATCATTCTTAGGATAGTAGTGAACCTAAGGGAAAAGGTGACCAGTCTCAATTTAGTAGAGCTCAGTCAGCCCTACCTTATCCTCCTTATCATTTTATAGGAAGCTTCACTGTAGATATCGTAAGAAGGAGAGAAATTAGTTTTATAATTGTGGTCAATTAGATCATATATAGCGAGAGTGTCCTTCAACTAAGGCTACCACTAGGCTAATAAATTTTTGGTTGCCACATTTTCAAATTCTAGGCTAAAGGGTGCTACTTCCTGTACCGATAGTGGCCGAAATCATCTCTTTGCACTTGCTACTCGCTAGGAATCTGAGGTATCTCCCAATATTGTTATTGGTATGTTATAGAACTTTTCACATGATGTTTATTGTTTAATTGATTCGGGTTCTACCTTATCTTATATGACCCCTTCTGTGGTTGTGCATTTTTCTTTCGGTCTTGAAAATATTTTAGACTCATTTTCGATTTCAACTTTGGTAGGTAACTCTATAGTTCTTAAAAAAAATTATAGGGGTTGTGTGGTGTCTATATTTCATAAAGAGACATTGGTGGATATAATTGAATGAGATATAGTAGATTTTAACGTTATCTTAGGGATAGAAAGGATTATTTTGTGCCATGCTTCTCTTGATTGTAGGGCCTGAAAGGTTAGTTTCCACTTTTATAATAAATTGGTATTAGAATGGGAGAGAAGTTCCTTATTACCCAAAGGGATACTTATTTGTTACCTTAGAGATCAGAAAATAATTTCAAAAGGGTTTTTTTATCATCTAGTTCAGGTTAAGGAGTCTGAATCTTGAAGTCCTTCTTTGCAATCTATCCCTATTGTAAATGAATTTCCTAATGTGTTTCCCGATGATCTTCTTGGAACTTCTCCCGATAAGGAAATAGATTTAGAGATTGATCTTTTACTAGATACTCATCCTATTTCGATTCCTCCTTATAGAATGGCTCCAGCTAACTTAAATGAGCTATAAGAGCAATTGAAGGAACTTCTTGGTAAGGTTTTCAATCGTCCTAGTATTTCTTTGAGGGGTGCTCCTATACTTTTCTTACTAAAGAAGGATGGGTCCCTTCGAATGTGTATAGACTATCATCAGCTGAATAGACTGATAATGAAGAACAAGTACCCTCTTTCTAGTATTGATGACCTTTTTGATTAGTTTAAGGGTGTTAGATGCTTCTCTATGATTGATCTTTATTTGGGCTATCATCAATTAAAAATTAGGGAAGGTTGATATTCCCAAGACTATTTTTCAAACTCGGTGTGGACATTATGAGTTCTTGATTAAATCATTTGGGTTGACTAATGCGTCTATTGCTTTCATGGATCTTATGCACCGGGTATTTAGGCAGTTTTTTGATTTATTTATTATAGTTTTCATTAATGATATCTTGGTGTACTCTAATGTGGGGAGGATCATGCTAATCATCTTTGAATTGTGTTTTAGACTCTTAAGGACCAAAAAATATATGTGAAATTTTCTAAGTATTAGTTTTGGTTGAATCATGTGACTTTTGTAAGGCATGTGGTGTCTAGTGAAGGATCAAGGTGCATCTATAAAAAGTTGATGCGGTTAAGAGATGTCCTAAACCCACAACTCTAACTGACATTTGAGCTTATTGTGTTTGATTGGGTATTATAGGAGGTTTATAGAGAATATGGCTTCCATTATTGCCCAGTTGACAAGATTGACTCATACAAAGTTTAAGTTCTTATGTTTTGATGTTTGTGAGGGTAGCTTTGAGAAGTTGAAGGATTAGTTGCCTTCTGAGCCAGTTTTGACCATATCGAAAAGTACTTATGGTTTTGTTGTGTTCAGTGATGCGTCTTGTTTAGGACTGGGTGGTGTCTTTAAGCAGCATACTAAGGTTATTGCCTATGATTCTAGGCAGCTTAAGATTCATGAGATAAGTTATTTGACTCACAACTTGGAGTTAGTAGATGTGGTATTTGCTTAAAAGATTTGGTGCCATTACCTATATGGGATGCATGTGGATATTAATTCAAATCATAAGATCTTACAATATGTGTTTATTAAAAAGGAGTTGAATCTCAGAAAGAGGCAGTGGCTCAAATTTCATAAGGATTACGACATGAGTCTTTACTACAATCTAGATAAAGCTAATATTGTTGCTGAAGCTCTTAGCAGATTATCTATGGGGAGCTTGTCCCATTTTGATATGCTGAAAAAGAGGATTAGCGAAGGACATTCACAAGTTGGCTAACTTGAGATTTTATCTTTTGGACTCTAAGGATAGAGAAATCCTTATTCAATAAGTGGTTTAATCATCAATTGGTGTAGAGGTGAAGGAGAAACAGACATTAGATCCCAGACATATATAGATTAAGGATGACGTGAGTCAGTAAAAGATTATGGCTTTCTAGATTGGGGGAGAAGGTATCTTGGAGTATTAAGGTAGGTAGTGTGTTCCTGATATTAATCGGCTACGGTAAAGGATTTTGACTGAGGCTCATGAGTCTAGATATATATTTCATCTAGGTTCGACTATGATGTATCACGACTTAAAGGAGAACTACTGGTGGAACAATATGAATAGGGATATGGAAAATATTTTTTCCAAATGAATAGTTTGTTAGAAAGTTAAGGTAGAACACTTAAGCCCTAGTGGCATATCTCAAGAGATAGATTTTCCCGTGTGTAAATAATAGATGATCAATATAGATTTTATTATGTTTATTCCTTGGTCTTGCAATTAGTATGATTTGATTTAGGGCATTATGGATAGAAAGACTAAGTTCGCTCACTTATTGCCTGTGAGGACTAACTATTTAGGCGAAGATTATGAGAAGTTGTTCATTCAGTAGATTGTGAAGTTGCCTGTTGTGTCATTGTCCATCATTTTAGACTGAGGTATGCAATTTTTATCTTACTTCTAACATTCATTTCAAAAAGGTTTGGGTACACAAGTGAACCTTAGCACCGCTTTCCACCCTCAAATGGATAGGCAAGTAAAAATTACTATTAAGACTCTAAAGGATATATTAAGGTCTTGCGTGATTGATTTTAAGGGAGGTTAAGTTGATTATTTGCCTCTTATTAAGTTTACGTAAATAATAGTTATCCTTTGAGCATAAAAATGGCTCCTTGTAAGGCTCTTTATTGTAGGAGTTGTAGGTCTCTTATTGGGTGGTTTGAGGTTAGAGAGTCTAGGTAGTTTGGTCTTGAATTGTTTCACCAAGCCATGGAGAAGGTAAAAATAATTAGTGAAAGAATTAAGACTGCTCAGAGTAGCCAAAAGTTTTATACGAATGTGAGATGAAGGAAGTGGGGGTTTGAGGTTGGAAATTGAGTGTTCTTAAGAGTTTCTCCTATAAAAGAATTGATATGATTTTTTAAGAAGGGGAAGCTCAGTCCATGTTATATTGGTCCATATCAAGTTTTTAGGAGAATTGGGAATGGTGCATATGAGTTAGATTTGCCTGTGAGTTTAGGGTCTATTCATCCTGTCTTTCAAGTGTCCATGCTAAAAAAATGTATGGGTGATCCTTCCTTGATAGTGCCTGTTGAGGATGTTGGTGTTATGTATTCTTTTTTTTTATGATGAAGTCTTGGTTGACATATTAGATAGGTAGGTTCGTAGATTGAAGACAAAGGACATAGCTTCAGTAAAGGTTCTTTGGAGAAACCAAAAGGTGGAAGAAGCTACATGGGAAGCTGACGAAGATATGAAGGCCAAAATACAATTCTTGTTCCTCAAATTTGAAGACAGTGCTTAAGGTATGAGTTTCATTTCCTCTTGTCAAATTTTGAGTTTGTCAATTGATTCTGGTGCATTCCTGTTATTCCGATGCTAAAAGTGTCCTAACTTATCATTCGAGGATGAATGATCCTAAGGGGGGATAATGCAAGACTATTTAAAATTTTGATCATTTTATTTTTGACCTTCTCACGTGCATAATATCAATTTTGACGTAAATTTTTTTTAGGGATGTTAAAAGGATAATTTGGGAAAGTTTTGGAATTTTCTAAAGGAGTCAGGGTCATTTTGGGACCCCCAAGGCAATGAGGGTCTACGATATTGGTGTGCCACGAAGGTTAGCCTCCATGATATTGGCATCATAGGAGGCTACCCTCCATGATAATGATGTGCCACACTGTTGGGTAATTTCATCCAGCTTTTTTTCAGTTGGGGTGTGTGACTTTTGGTCTTTTTACCCCTTGTACGACTTATAAACGTAAAAAAGACCCTTTTTCTTTAGTTTTCAAAGATCAAACTCTACTTTATTCATTTTTAACTATTCACCCAAGAAATGTAAAGGGTTTTTTAAGAAAATAAGTACTCCAGACTCCAAGCTTCAAATTGATTTCAATTTCTTGTGTGTTTCTGGCATATTTCTCTTCCTTAAACTTAAATTTTACATTGTGGCATGATCTTAACGGATTTGCATGTAATTTGAATTGTGGGTTTTGAAATTGGGTTGAGGGGTTTTGGTTGTTACTGATTGAATTACTTGTCCGGCATTTTGAATTAATTATTCATGCTTTAATTTGATATTTTTGGAACTGAGTAGGTACATAATTTAAATGGTTGGAATGAGGGATATGGGTTTTCTCAAATTGGATGAATTTTGGCTAGGAATTGCATTAACCTCACCCACTTTGTAAATTTGATGTTTATTATGGAAAATTTCATGGTTTAACGTATTTTTTAACTCGATGCATTGCATTAATGGATAAATGGATATTAAAATAGATTTGAATGGCCTTGATTTGGATTATTAGTAGAACTTGGGAGTCAATGTAATTCTATGGATTAGTTTGGAATGTTTAATTTATCTTGTAAGAATATTGGTATGAGGATACCAAGTGGTAAATGTCTTAATGAATAACTCCTGGGTTAATGTATTGGTTTTTGTGTAAATTATTTGAATTTGGGCTTAAAGGGGGTTGTGTAGCTCTCCGTAAAGGTATAAGTCTCGAGGAACAATCACAGGAAACCACATCTGCTAGCGTTGGGGTCTATATGACCTTGTGTTTGGTACACACTTGATATATATATTTGGGATGGCTATTGCCTAAGTGGAATTAGTTTTTACTTGTTTTTCCTGGATATGCATGGCTAATATGCATGGGGGCCCTTTCAATAGGGGCAGCTGAATACATATAGCCCATGGGTGGCCTTAGGATGAATCGAGCTACACAGTACAAGTTAATAAATTTTAAAGTTTCATGTTAATGACCCTTACCCTATCCCATCATCCTGTATATTTATATATATATATATATATATATGTATATATAAATATCAATTTGTGAATGTGGTTTTGACTTATTTTAGACATGGCATCATGTTATCACTTTCCCTGAGTTACATGTCAGTGCTTATCCTACTGACCCTTCTAAGATGCTACATCATTTCATGATGTAGGGTCTGAAGACTTTTCTGTTACTCCTATGCAGCATTAGGTGGATGACCACTTATATTGAGTTGTTGTGAAGTGGTGATCCTTCCTTCTTCGAAAGGCCTTATAATTTCTTTATTCTTTCCTTATTGACTAAGAACTTTTGTATTCTTTTTGGTCATAGTCGGGAGCATGTCTCGACTTAGTTTCTATACTAGTTTTAGAGGCTATTGTGAATAGATGAAAGTTGGTTATTTTTTTTACTCTTAGTTTCATTAAGTCATCTATTCATCTTCTTATTATTGTTGATTGGCTTCCACTTTATTTTTATTTTCATGCACTTGAGGTTAGGATAAGTGGGTGGTTTTTGGTCCATGGTAGGCTTGAGATACCCGTCATGGCCAGGCCCTGGTTTGGGTCGTAATAATAAGGTTACTCACTCTTATTACTACAAACATATATTTGATTCCAAGATTTGATTTTGATCTTGGTTTTGTTTTATTCTTGATTTTGGTTGACTATTCAATTGGAGATTCTGGATTTTTATTCATCTATAATTGTAATATTGATTTTATACTTTCTTCATCGAATTCTCTGGATTGTCTCGCAATAATGAGAAGCTAAAGCCCTTAGCTAGGGTTATAGGAAACCTGGTGGATTAACAAAGTAGGGGAAGTACAAAGTTGTTCTAAACTAATATTCTTGAATGTATTTTGATCTTCTTCAATTTAATAGATATCTTAGCAGTTGCAAATGTTAAGATCCCACCTATATCCACTACTTACTTCACAAAAGAGGTAGAGACCTGGAAAAGTAGATCACAACATTAATTTGGGATTATATATCGAAATAAACTAATCATATTTATCTACTTAGGTTAGTTATCTTCATCGAATAACTTAAGACTCAAAATGTAATAGTTAATCTAAGATCTAGGTTAAGGGTTAGTAAAGCGACATTCTAAGACTCAAAAGGTAAAGAGTGAAATTCACTAGTGAGTCCACAAGACAATTGGTGATACATAACTTACCAGATTCTACATATAAGATATCTAGTTGCTTCAATAGATTACGATAAATGTATGGAGTTGAGAAACCAAGGGGAACATAATCCTAGTGGTCATTCTGATTGATTACAACCAATGAATTCAATATTATGTTACTTTTCTTAGTTTACAACTACTATCCCCCCATTTATTTTCCTGTAGGCCCGTTGATTTTAGCAAGCCTGAAAAATAGTTCATGTATTCCCTATGGGTTAAACCCTAACCTGAGTTGGGTTACTATATTTTCCATCGATCACTTTAACCTCAATTTGAGTAATAGCTTTTAGTGATATCATAGATATCCTATTGGTTGGTTTGATATTAGTGAAGTTTCTTTTATAGGTCTAAATTAAGCGCACGAAGCTATGGAAAAAGTTTAGTGGGTAAAGAAAGGTTGGAAACTGCTCTGAGTCATCAAAAATCCTATGCAAATGTAAGGAGAAGGGAGCTTGAGTTTGATATTTTTTATTTTTTCTAGTTAAAGGTTTTGCCTAGGAAAGGGATGCAGAGATTTGGTAAGAAAGGAAAGCTCAGTCCTCGTTATGTTGGTCCTTATAAGATTTTGAGCCCGTATGGCAATATAGACTATGTGTTGGAACTACCTGTAGAATTAGCATCAGTGCACCTGTTATTCTATGTTTTCTTTTTAAAGAAATCCTTTGGTGATCCAACATTAGTTGTTTGTTTAGAGAGTATGGGTATGAAAAATAGACTCTCTTATGAAGAGGTCTCGATTGAGATCCATGATCATCATATTCGTAAGCTAAGAAATAAGGAGGCCACTTTGGTAAAGGTTATATGGAGAAATCAGTCAACTAAGGGAGCTACTTGGGAAATAGAGGTAGATATGATGACAAAGTACCCCCATCCTTTTTCTTCAAACTTAGTCCCTGCTTGAGGCAATAGTTTTCCTTAACTTTCTTTTTTATCTTAGGCCACCCAGCTATTTTTATGTCATAACAAGCATTCATGAGTTTGGTTCAGTCCATATATCATTTATAGATTGAGTTATCATGTAATTATTCAGCTCATAGGAGATCAGTGTGGGAATTATAGTTTTTCCCCTAACACTTCTTCTTAGTTAGTTTTTATTTGGGATGAATAACCCTAAGGTGGAGATATTGTAACTCCTACAAAATCCAAGACAATATTAGAAACATGCTTCAAGATCATGTGAAAATCAAACATCATGTTTTCATAGTTTGATAAGTGATTTAGACATATATTAATGCCTCAAATAACTCCTAGCTTATAGACAAGTCAAAATAGCCATCATCAATTGAATTCTTAAGAAGAATAATGATATAGTCAGCTTCAAAAGAGAATAAATTTTTATCTAGCAGAAGTTTTTGGGATCAAGACACACCAGAAGATGGATAATTGAATTATATTTCAAACGCCACCAATTTTTCCTTAATCTGATAGTAGAATAAAAAGTTATGGCAAAATTACTGAAGAACTGTCAAAGTTTCCATTGATGATGACTCTGATGACAACTCCTTGCCAAGACACTATGAGTCATCAGGTGACTCATCATCACGGTAATGGAGACCAATATTTTGGTCCTTTGTCTATGACTCATAGCCAAATTCATCAGGACTGCTTCCAGGGTTTTCCAAGCGACTTTTAAGGAGTTGTTTAGTGTTTTCTCGTCATTTTAACACCAAAACTATGTCGTTTAAAATTTTCAAGGATTGAATCATTATACTAAAACCCCCATAAGTCCCCCATTCCTCCAAATTCATTCAATACTTAGATAAATTAGAAAGAAAGGGTGATTTTTAGCTCCAAGTAAAAAATAGGGCTCTTTAACTTTCAGCTTCAAATCCAAATATTTCTTCAAGGTTTTAAATTTTAGATATGTGGAATTTCACAAATGGGTTTCCTTTCACACATTGAGTCCCAAAGATTACTCAATTCCCCAAGTTTAATTCGCCCTTCAAGCTTAGGGTTTCCATAGGTATGAATTTCTTAAGTTTTTAGTTTGTTTCTTTAATTAAACCATGGATATATGTTTTCACATAAATTTGAACATATTTCCATACTAAGAAGTATAAAATCTAATTGTATTGATGAATTTTTTATTTTTGGGCTTGAGTTATGAAGTTCCTTACTACGTTAAGATTTTAATATTGCTATTTTAGTTGCATTCATCAGAGATAGTGGGTTATGAACACCCGATGACCTAGGATTTTATGCATACATTTACGAATACTAATTCTCCAGCCTCTATGTTACATAATACTTTTAGATTGTGCATTTATTGTCAATTTTCAGAATAGTATTATTATTGAGCATTTTTATTTATTAGTGTTGCTCAGTTGGGAGAAGTACTTAGCACTAGGTGAACTTAGGGATGGAGGCTCACCCGTCAGTTAGGTTGAGACCTTTAGTAGAAGTCCATAAGTTTTAGAATGCCAATACCATCGTATGTTCGATAGGGTCAACCATCATACAGGATTAACACCTTAGTCCTTTCGAATATCATTTCAGTGGATCCACATTAGTCAGTGTTCATACCCTTAGCAAGGTACTAGACATCCATCCAACTGAGGTTACAGGTTGGACCTCTGTTAGCTCCAATTAGTGTATGTTGAATAATGGTAACTGTCATAGTTCACACTACATACTTCTAATTCAGATACTTGCCTAAACTTGTATTCAGATGTTCAACTTATCATACAGTACACATTTATTACTTGGTCTTATATCAGTTTACTATGTCAGATGCATCATATCACCCCATATCATTATCTTCTCATCTCACATACTTAGTATACTTAAATTATTGATCACATACATTCTTTGTGCTATATTGTCTTATAATATAGGTTTCACGCTCAACATCTAGATCCCGCTTGGTATTATTCAGCACCATATCAGTAGGAGTGTTTGGTGAGTCCTCATCATTTGAAAGATAATTATCAACATTTGTTTTCAATATTTTTTTTCTAATTTCAGACAGTTGGAGTTAGTTGGGGGCTTGTCCCAACAACTCATATGATTTATAGTCTTTCAATTAGATAGTTATATTTTAAACATGTTGATTAAGTCAGCAGTCTTAGTTTTGATATCAAGTATCAATTTTGATTTTTATTATAATGAGGTCATTTTAGTTTAGTTTTCACTCAGTAACTCATTATTTTCTTTATTATTCATAATATTTTGTCAGGTCATAGGTTAGCTTGGGGTCACTTATGACTTTGAGCACCGTGTTACGACTAGGTATAGTCTTGGGTCGCGACTATTATAAGGCAATTTCTAAGATGAATAATTATAAGGAATGTTAACAAGACCATTAAAAAGTGTTTTGGAATTTTTTTGAATGAGTTTTGTGGCATTTTGGGACCCCAAAAGAGTAAAGGTCTACATTTAGACTATGCCACAAAGGCAAGGCACACCCTGAATGTGTAAACTAGTGGCCTTGCATGATAAGGGTGTGCCGTGACTGCTGGTTTCCTAGTTAAGGGCATGCCACACCCTTAACATGGTACGATAAGGACGTGCCAAGCCAATGATCGTGGCGACGGAAAAATTCCATTTTTTTCCTTTAATTTCTTAGGGTAATTTGGTCTCTTACATCCTAATTAATCTTGCAACTAGTACTAACTGATTTTTCTCCACCATAAGTCAAAAATACACATTTCCTCTCCTTCCAAGCTCTCAATAACACTCAAGAATTATTTTTCTCTAAAATACATACTCTAAAGTCTCTAGGTCAAGTTTACTTCAAGAAATACATTAAGTTTAGGTATGTGGGGTTTTAAAAAAGATTATCTTCCATCCTTGTGCCCAAAATTTATGTTTTTACATAAATTTTAAATTTTTGATAGCTAGGGTTCATACACATTTTTCATGTTTTTGAAATTATGCTATTTCAATGTGATTTAAAGTTTGATTAGTGCAAGAATTTACACTTACTCGTGTTTTTACTCACATGATTGTTATTATGAGATTAATTTTAGTATATTGACATGAAGTTCCATGATTAGGTAAATGTACATGATTTATAGCATAATTCAACCGGTTTATAATCAATTCAAATTTTCTATTTAAGAATATAGTTTATTGTAACATGATTAAGGTTTTAGTTTTGATAGTATGATCTAAAATAAGATATCAAATTCACATAGTTATTCATGAGTATGATTTAGCAACAGAAGCATAATTGGTTTTAGGATTTCTAAACAAATATGCTTAATTTAAGGTAAATTTCATATACTATGAGCACTAATGTGTTTTTGGAGTAGTATTTAGCACCGAGAGGAGGCGGGTTCAACATACCCATATTCCCAAAAACTATGTGCCTCCATTGGTAATAGAGGTAATTACAAGAGAGTGTATCCCTTGTCAAAATGGACTCAGTATAGTGATCAATCTATTTCAGATTATATAACAATGGCAAGGTATAGGACAACTTTCCTCAATATAGGTCAGACTTTAGACTTTATGCTAGCTCACATGTCTTATGTCAGTTGTAAGAATCTCCCACAAAAAAGACAATTTTAAAATTTAAGTGTAATGACTCTCTTTTTTTTCATATTATGCTTTACTATTAATGCTTTATGATATTTTTTCTTTCAGTTTCTTTCATGGTCATGGTGATTCTTTTTACACTTAGAATACATGTTTAAAGTTTATGATTTGGATTAGTTTTTACTTAACATTCACCCCATACGCTCAGTATATTCCAAAAGTACTGACGACATATAACATCTGTAGATGCAGTATAATTAGCCACGATCACAATCTCCTATATCACGTCAGTTGGGAATCCTCATATTTTGAGGGCTAAGTAGTGTAACACCCCAAATCTAGTATTCAAAATTCCACATAGTGATCATGACCCTAAAGGACCACAAGCTAACCCATGAGTGATATCTATAATTGAGCACTGTATAACATACTGTATAAATGCGTAGTAAAATGTTAAAAGTCTATAAGGTTAAAAATCTAATAAAATATAACATCTGTAGATATGGTATATCAATACCAAAACAACTAAAATGACTATCTAAACTTGCTAGTCTAAAAGCCTCTACACTGTCTGAATAAGGAGTTGATGGGATATGTCCCCAACTAACTCCAACGGCTGAAATAAACTAAGTACTGAAAGGATAAAATAGTCAAATAATAACATCCTTGGATGATGAGGACTCACTGCTAGTCTGTCGTTTGAATAGCTGATCTACTGAGGATGCTCTGGAATTCGTGTTTCTGAACCTATGGTATAAAAAACCATAACGCAAATGTGTCAGTACAATTGAATGTACTGGTATGCAAGTGAGGTAGGCTGAATGCAAGAGGGTTTATATGCATAATCAATACTAACTAACTAAATAACATGAACGTGAGAATAAATGCATGAATACGTGAACTATGAGTGAGATCATGACATCACAGAATCAAAATACTGATAAAATAAGTTTTGTATATATGATATACTATTATCTGAATGACTATGTCTGACAGTCCTGTTGCTGATGGAACTAGCTGAGTTTTATACTGAACTGGGTAACTGAATCTGACAGTCCTAAATTCTGTAGAACTATCTGAGTTCTATTACTGAGACTGATACTGAGACTGTAACTATGGGAAGTAGTCATCTAAGCGTCATGCCCCAAATAAAACATTATAGCTGAGTTGGGGACCAATTTGTAACCCCAATTAGAAGAGTGTCAATACCACGCCACTGGTAAGGATAAGTTGTGAGTGATTCCTCATCTAACAGGTACTCTAAGGAGAATGGTGGGACCATCATTTAATAGCTTAAGACACATCATCAACCCTCATCTAACAAGTTAGATGTCTCAACCTACGTTGGCTACATAGTTCTGGAGTGCAAAGATTGCTTATAAGAATCACATCCTCTACTCACAAGTGAGTTCCCATCCTTAGGCTCACACGGTGCTGAATCCTACTTCCATCTGATTAGACACTAAATTAAATATACTGAACTGACTGGACTGAATTTTCTGAGTTCCGTTGACTAATGAATATTACTGAGATCTGATAACTTACTGAGATTACTAAGATTACTGAGTTTTCCTGAGTCATATGACTGACTGAATTCTACTAAACATAGCTTGACTGAGAATATCTTTAAAACATGACACTGGATCTAGGCCAATTGCTAAATTTTTGGGTACAAGTACCCCCAGGACTCGATTGCATAAAACTGACAAGACATGACACTTCCTGGACTCACGGCCATAATCAACAATCCATAATACAATTATTGGGGAATTTCATAAGGCACTTGATTATCAAGGTTTGGTACATAAATAGGAAAGCATATAAATATGTCATAATTTCACAGGCTAATCTCATGAACAATCCATCAAAAAATTTCAATGCATAACAATAACATAGAAGTCATTTTGAACATAAGGGTAAAGCATGGGTTCATCAATTTGGTCATAATTGAGTCCTAAAGCATGATTCATGTTCTTTGGGCATTTTATCAAACACATTACATGCATAACGTTAATCTTAGGCATATACACTAGTTCATACATCATTGTTACTTTAATCAACTCCATTTAAAAGTTTCCAACCCACATACTAGCATAATTTCAAGAAAAGTACATAAAGACTCCAACTTGGGATTCATACAACTACATCAACATAATTAAAATCAACCCACCACGTGGAAATTACAATTCATGAGTTTAAAAATGGGATTCTTGGGATTCATAAAGACTCCAACTTGGGATTCATACAACCACATCAACATAACTTTTCTTGAAGGTTCTTCTGAATGGTGATGTGTTAATTCTTGAGTTTTCTTGGAGAAGGGTTTGAATCTTGTTCTTGGATTTTGATCTTGAAAAAAACCCTAATTTTGATGTTATGGATGAATGAGAAGTTATGTTCTTAGATTTAATTAGATTAGGGGTTAAAAAGGGCAGGAAAAGACCCAAGAAGCCATTTAAAATGTTGTTTTAGTGCTGTTTCGGACAAAATTGATGGTCTGGGTGACGGACCACCACTCTGGTGATTCACCGTCACTCCAACCATTAATTTTGTGCCATAAAATAATCTTAATTCCTCATTTGTGATGGTCCATCGCTGACTTGATGGCCTATCAGCTTGCCCGTCGCTCCTGGGTAGCTCGGTTAGCTCTCAGTAAAACTGCCATAACCTTTTACTCCGATACTGGAATTTAATGAAATTCGTATAGGTGAAAATATAATTCAATTATCTATCTATTGGTGGGTCATGAGATCAAAATTTCGTAGTATAACAAAAAATATTCTTATTTAAAGTTTACTATGACAGTATCCTTATCAAGAATTCAATCGGTAAGGGTTGTTTTGATTCTTCTAATAGCTATGACGTATTTGAGGCCTTAATATACATATAAATTTATCATAGAACTACCAAACCACTATAATTTATTTCTCATGAGCTTGAAGCATGGTTCTACTATCAGTTGGGATTCTCGGGATATTATAATATCTCCCCCTTGGGAACATTCGTCCTCGAATGGGACTAACTAAGCTAAGATTTTTGATAGACTGAACTTACTTAAAGGATGTTAACATCTGAAACATGTCTATATAACTGACATTACTAAGATTCATGCTAATCATGCATATCTGATGTATGATTTTATGACTAAGCTGATATATGAATACATGACTGAGAGTACTGATAAGCTGATCACACATAACTGATGTGTGCATACATGATTGAACAAACTTATGAACATGTGACTGAACATGTAAGGGTAAAGATACAAAGTTTGAAACTAAAACTGAGCTTAGTTTGGAACTGAAATTTGAACCATAAGCTGAATAAACTTAGGAAAAGCTATTACCTTAGGTTGGGTCTGAATTAGCAGAGAAGAGGTGAGGATACTTGGTCCGAATATCTGCTTCTACTTCCCAAGTATCTCCCTTAAGGGACTAATTCATCCAAAATACATTAACTAGAGGGACTTCTTTGTTCCTCAGACTGTGAATCTTATAGTCAAGAATTTTAACTAGAATTTTCTTATATGAGAGACTATTCTGAATATGTATGACCTCAACTAGGACTACAACTGCTAGATCACCTATGCGCTTCTTTAGCAAGGGTACATAAAAGACTGAATAAACTGAAGCTAGATCTGAAGGCAATTTAAGCTCATAAGCTACTTTGCCTAAGCGACTGAAAATTTGAAGGGACCGACAACCGGAGATTGAGTTTTCCTTTCTTGCCGAATCTCTTCACTCCTTTCATGGGGGGGAATTTTAAATACTAAATTTTATTTGATCTTAACTTGATATCCTTTACTGAACACACATCAATAGGAACATAAGAACATGACTAAGTCTGTAACATATGACATGGACTGACTATTGTGAACTGAACTAAGCCATTGAGTACATGGCTTATGACTGAGATTGGAGATAGAGGGTCAACCTATAGGTACCCACTACTCCAAACTGAATTCATTAAGTGAATAGAGAGTATAATGATTATGTCATTAAAGTTTAGGGTATTATAATGTATCTCCCCTTTGGGACTCTATGTCCCTTGAAGAATGTTGGGATGATTTTCCCTTTTTTTTCTTAGCTATGAGGAAACTGAGCTGATGCACAAGGAAACTACGATCTGAATTGTGCCTGAATATCTAGATTTTGAAACTAAGGCATGATACATGTACTGATCTAGACACAAAATTACCTGGTTGATCTATCTTTGAATAGTTACATTCATAAGACTTCGGATAGTACGACTAGATGGAAAAATGGGAAGCCACACCAGAGGAACTTGTTCGTCTGACTGCTAAACTGAATCGGTGGATTTGTGGACTAACTCATACTGAAAACTTATACTCAATTAGAGCATTTCTATGACACTCTTTATATAGTGTTCTAATGACTTTAGGAAGATAGGAAATCTTAGCTTGGTTTGAGCAGGACATCTGAATAGGGGATCACCACATGGCTAGGATTCTTATATTAGGAGGAAATGCCTATGAAACATCATCTAAAATAGAGTGACTAAGCCTTATGCACTACATCTGAAATTTTCAGGCTTAGACACATCCCTTAAATACTTCTTTCACTATACTCTCTGCATTAGTACAGCACGTCACTTAAGACTACTGAAAATATTCACATGGGTGCTGAGCACAAATGCATAAACATACTAACTTATCTCATTAACTACATGGCTGATAGCTGCATACTGGGTAGGTAAGACTGAACTGTACTTAGTTTGAATAACTGGACTAAAACTATAGAGCATTATGCATAGAAGGTAATGATTGACTAGGTAACATGAGATAACTGAGCATGAATGAGTGAAAATTGTATTATCTTAAGGATGCAAGACTGAGCGTATAATATGATTTGGAAATATTTTGTAAACTAAGGTACTGAAATACTAATAACTGAATTGCTAATAACCATATGTTATGGTTAAGAAAACCTGGATCTGGACTGAGTTTCTGATCTAATTTTTGAACTAGAGCTGACACTGTAACTAATACTGCAACTAGACTCATACTGGAACTAAATTTTGGGTTCTTATATCCGAATACCAATAACTGAGGTTTATACTAATACTGCATATTGGTGGCTAAGTAATAGATAGCTGAAAGCCATGGTTCTACAGGACTATCTGAGTCCTTTGTTGAATATTGATTACTAAATTAAAGCTGTAACTGAGGCCTGAGGGATAGAGCATCAACACCATAGATTTCATCAAGGGATCTAAACTGAGGGTATATTTGACATAATCTGATTTTGGCTGATCATTCAAAGTAGAGTATGAGTCATGTGGGCTGAGCATACTTTAAAGCATGACATGAATGCCTGAGTCAAGAGCAGCATTACTTGAGCCTGAAGGCTCTGTACTCATGGGACATGATTCATAACACGGAGTGAACTGGAACTTGTTATATTAGGAACTATGAGTTTACATGATTCTCACTAACATGCACGAATATGAGTGATGATCGTAGAGCTGACATATAGTACAAGAATAGATATCATGATAACTGATGGGTTTTGAGGATCTGTAACACTTTTTTGCAATGGTCTGCATGATCATGCTCACTGGGGGAGTAGACAAGAATATCATCTATGAAGACTATGATGAATATGTCCAAGTATTGCTTGAATACATTTTTCATCGAGTCCATGAAAGCTATTGGGGCATTGGGAAGATCAAAAGAGATGACTAAGAATTTGAAATGACCATACCAAGTTCTGAAAGCTATTTTTGGAATATCACATTCGCTGAGTTCTGTTGATGCCATTTTGTATGGCAAAATAGATATGGGCTAAGTATTTGAAAGAAGGTCAAAGCCAAAGTATATTTCCCTCTAAGGAGGAATCTAAGAAGATCCTTGGGAAAGACATCTGAATATTCACTCTCAACTGGAACTGACTCAAAACTGGGAGTTTCGGAACTAGAGTCTTTAACTCGAACAAGATAATAGACAAATCCTTTATATATCATTTTCCTAGCCCGTAGGCAGGAAACAAGCTGACCACTGAATGCTGAAATACTACCCATCTACTCTAGGCTAGGTCTATTCAAAACTGAAACAGAACAACTTTATTTCTGCAATCGACAGTGGCATGGCAGGAATGAAGCCACTCCATACTGAGAATGATATCAAAATTAGTCATTTCTAATTTGACTAAGTCTGCTGAAGTGACCTTCTGAGATACCATTACCAAACAGTTCCTGTACACCCATCGGGCTATGATGGATTTACCCACTGGGTAGATACTGAGAAGGGCTCTCTTAGAATTTAAGGACTGACTTCAAAATCAAATGTTATATAAGGAGTAACAAAAGACAAAAAAACTCCTGGATCTAGTAAAGCGTAAACATACAAATGAAATACCTTTAATGTACCAGTGACTATATCAAGAGAATTTTTATGGTCTTGTCAGGACAGAAGAGCATAGAGTCGATTTGGGCACTACCCACTCGCTACACTGGAAGTGGCACACTACTAATTCGGGTGACCAGACTAAACTAAGGAATGGTTTTGCTGACCCTGAAATACTGAATAGGGACAATCTCTAACTCTGTGTCTGTTCTTACCACATCTGAAACACACCTCACTGCCAGCTCTACAAATACCCGTGTGGTTCTTACCACAAGTCTGGAAAAGAGGATTAGTTCGAGAAAATGCTACACTGCCCTGAGACTTAGATCCTAACGTGCTATCACTATTACTATTTTTGAACTTAGGCGTTCGGACACTAACTGGGGGTATAGTTGGAACTGAGGACTTTGGGCAGAATTGAGAAGAATTCCTACCCTCTGACTTAGGCTGATTGAAATTGAAGCTACCTATTCTAGCTCTCTTATTTTCTCTCTTTCCTTCTTTCTCCCTACGTTTCCCCACCTCACTCTGCCGGGAATGAATCATATACATAGGTGGGACAATAGCTTATTGATTGCTCTAAGCTACTATTGAGTAATATAAAGTAAAGGAGTCGGTTCTGAATTCACCATGAATGACATGCTCGTCTAGGGAATCTACCTAGATGGGCTGTGGTGCTGACTGATTCCTGGTTCTCCTTTCATTAGCTCTTTTGGGAGGCATGATCTATAAATGAAAGGGAGTAATGGATTATACTGAGATTTAGATTTAATCTAATGCTCACTGGCATGACATAAATACTAAAAGAAGGGAAACTGTTCCTAAAACATCTTATTGCCTCCTGTGCATAAATGTGGCATGCAACACACCCATCCACAAGAATCTACTAGATGCGGATTTTAAGACTTCCTAGGACATTATTGAACCTCTATATCAGATACCAAGTTTGTAACGCCTTAATCTGGTACCCAAAATGCCACATGATGCTCATGACCTCAAAGGACCCTAAGCTAACCCATGATTGATATCTATAAATGAGCACTACATAATATACTATATAAATATGGAATAAAAGGTTAAAAGGATATAAGGTTTAGAAATCTAATAAAATATAGCATATGGAGATATGGTATATCAATACCAAAACAACTGAAATAACTGTTTGAACATGCTAGTCTGAAAGCCTCTAAACTATCTGAATAAGGATTTAATGGGACATGTCCCCAACTAACTCTAATTGCTAAAATAAACAAAGTACTAAAAGAATGAAATAGTGAAATAATAACATCCTCGAATAATAACGACTCACTGCTAGTCTATCTGCTGAGCAGCTGATCTATTAAGGATGCTCTAGAGCTCATGCTTATGAACCTATAGGATAAAAGTCCATAGTGCAAATATGTCAGTATGATTGAATGTACTGGTATGCAAGTGAGGTAAGCTTAATGCAAGATATTTATATGAATGAACAATACTAACTAACTGAATAACATGAACGTGATAATACATTCATGAATACGTGAACTGTGACGGAGATCATGACCACTAAATTTAAATACTGGTAACATAAGTTTCGTATATCTGATATACTATTGTCTGAATGACTGAGTCTGACAGTCCTATTACTGATGGAACTAGCTGAGTTTCGTACTGAACTGGGTGACTGTATCTAATAGTCCTAAATTCTATAGAACTATCTAAGTTCTATTACTGAGACTGAGAGTAAGACTATAATGGTGGAAATTAGTCATCTAACCAATATGCCCCAAATAAAGCATTATAGCTGAGTTGGGGTCTAATCTGTAACCCCAATTGAAAGGGTGTCAATACCGCGCCACTAGTAAGGACAAGTTGTGAGTGATCCCTTATCTAACAGATACTCTAAGGATAATAGTGGGACCCTCATCTAACATGTTAAGCCACCATATCAACCCTCATATAATAAGTTAGATATCTCAACCTACGCTGGCTACATAGTTCTGGAGTACAAGGATTGCTTCTAAGAATCACACCCTCTACTCGCAGGTGTGTTCCCATCCTTGGTATCAATTGGTGTTAAATCCTACTCCCATCTAATTAGACACTAAATTAATTAACTGAACTGACTAGACTGATTTTATGGAGTTTCTCTGATTGATGAAATACTACCAAGATCTGATAACTGACTAAATTACTAAAATTAATGAGATTACTAAGTTTTCCTGAGTCATAAGACTGACTGAATTCTACTAAAAATGGCTTGACTGAGAGTATTTTAAAAACATGACACTACTCTAGGCAAATAGCTAAATTGTCAGGTACAAGTACCCCCAGAACTTGATTATATAAAATTGACAAGACATGATACTTTCTGGACTCATGACCATAATCAACAATCCATAATACAATCATTGGGGAATTTCATGAGGCACTTGATTATCATGGTTTGGTACATGAATAGGAAAGCATATAAACATGTCATAATTTCATAGGCTAATCTCATGAATAATCCATCAAAAAATTTCAATGCATAACAATAATATGAAAGTCATTTTGAACATAAGGGTAAAGCATGGGTTCATCAATTTGGTCATAATTGAGTCCTAAAGCATGATTCTTGGTCATTGGGCATTTTATCAAACACATTGCATGCATAAACTTAGGCTTAGGCATATACACGAGTTCATACATCATGGTTACTTTAATCAACTCCATTTAAAAGTTTCCAACTCACATACTAGCATAATTTCGTGAAAATTATATTAATACTCTAACTTGGGATTCATACAACTACATCAACATAATTAAATTCAACCCACCACATGAAAATCACAATTCATGAGTTTAAAATGGGATTCTAGAGCTTCATGGGTGAAATAAACCCATGAATCAACACTTTACATACCTCAAAAGCTTTAATATTGAAGGAGGTTAACTTTTCTTAAAAGTTCTTGAATGGTGACATTTTGATTCTTGAGTTTTCTTGGAGAAGTGTTTGAATCTTATTCTTGGATTTTGATCTTGAAGAAAACCCTAATTTTGATGTTATGGATAAATAAGGAGTTGTGTTCTTTGATTTGATGTTATTAGGGGTTAAAAAGGATGGGAAAAGTCCCAAAAAGCCCTTTAAAATATTGTTTCAGCGCTGTTTCGGACAAAATTGACGGTCTGGGTGACGGACCGTCACTCTGGTGACTGACCATCACTCCAACCATCAGTTTTGGGCCAAAAAACGGCCTTACTGCCTCAGTTGTGATGGCCAAATTAATGTTCCATCGCTGACTTGATGGTCCGTCAGCTTGCCCGTCGCTCCTGGGCAGCTCTAATAGCTCTCAGTAAAATGGTCATAACTTTTTACTTCGTTACTGGATTTTGACAAAATTTTTATATTTGGAAAGATAATTCAATTATATATTTGTTGGTGGGTCATGAGCTCAAAAAATTTTAGTATGACAAAAGATGTACTTATTAGAAATTGACTATGACAATATCCTTCTCATGAATTCAATCGGTAAAGGATGTTTGATTCGTCTAATAAATACTACGTATTTGAGGCCTTAATATACATCTAAATTGATCATAAACCTACAAAATCACTATAACTTATTTCTCATGGTTCTACTAGTGGTTGGGATTCTTAGGGTATTACAAGTATACAGTTACTTTTAGATGTTCAGTTATTAATAAGTTTGACTTGATGCTTTCAGTTTAGGTCCATTGGGGTATATCATAGTAGCTCTTTAGTAGACTTAGAGGTTTGTCAAGACTACAAAGTTGATTTGCTTTACCCTTAGATTTTCATGAGGTTCAGATGATGTTTCAGTTTATTTTACTTGAACCCAGATTATATATTTTATTTTCCTCTCATGTTTTAAGTATACTATTCATGGTTCATTGTTGAGTTGATATCATGGTTGAGCATTGGAGCTACATGTATTCCTAAGAACCATGTAAAGTCTAAAGGAGGTAGCCTCGAGTTATTATAATATCATCAATCCCTGTAATGTTTATTTCATTTAACATCTCCACAACTTCTCTACACGTTCATTTACACCACTTATCATACTATACACCAAACAGTCCCTAAATGTTATAATGTGGTAGGGGAAATAATAATTCATGGCTTACTATCACTTATCTCATGAGTTCTAATTATCATTACTCTTAAAATGCTCCAATGAGTTCATAATTGAAGATAAAAGGGAAACCCCTCCATAACTATCTCAACATCCATAAACCACTAGAATGTCCGCTCTAATATTAAACCATGTAAAAGTAACAGTCCTCAACTCATCAACACATACCATATTCCCAAATCAATTTAAGCGTAAAAGAGGGACAAAAATTTTAGTAGCTTACCTTGCTGGAAAAAAAATACATTTGATAAGACTTTTATTCTTCAAGGTTTACATTTTCCTCTCCAACTTAACTTGAGAACGAGAAAAAGGTTACTAAAACCAACACACCATACTCTTATTAATTCAAGGTTAAAAAATTATCATCATGGTAGTAGTTTTACCTTACTTAGTGGAGATTTTTATTTCCTTTAGCTTTAACATATACAAGAGCTTGAACCCCACCTCAACTTAGCGTGAATAAATGTGTAATATTGAAAACCCCTAAAGGTAATTGATGGATACTATATGAATCAAAGAGAGAATAGGAGACTCTAGAATTCTTATTTCTTGTAAGGTAGAAATGAGTCAAATGAGCTGGTCTTTAACCTTTTAAAGGGTCATCCTTTTGAACGATTTTTTTGGATAATTTTGGTCTATAAATGGTCAATTAGGTAATTCACCTACTTGGTTCTTTAGAATAGTTAATAAATCAGATTATGTGATGCTCCTACTTGTCATCAACTAGATTAATTTAAGTAAAGAAAGTATCTCATATATTTTTTCTATTTTCTAAAATCTTAACCGCTTTGCTTTAACTCAATACTTGTATAAACTTGGATGCTTTAAACCTTAAAGTAGACTACCATCTTACTATCTCAATCTTAAACACTTTCATCAGGTTAAATTAGACAAACACATGTTGAAATGCACAAGATATCATAGTATGTTCAAATTTGTTTTAAACTATCAATCACTTAAGAAACCTGGTCCCTATCTATACAAAGAGACTACCGCAAGAGGGGGATGATGTAACACCCCTCTTTGGATCATTCGTCCTTTAAGTTGAGGTATTGCTTAAAACAAGATATATTATAGATACTCTCTTATATTTTTTTTCAGAGTTTTCTTTAACAAATAGGACTATCCAAACTATGTCAATTGACTAAAAGGACATATATTTTAGTTTGACCAAGTAGAAATACACTATCAATTTTGATTTCTATAGCTTGCTCAGTACATTATACTTTAGTCTAAAAGCATTATTTAAATGGTTCTACATAGTTTTAGCACATCTCACGTGCTCATTATATTCAAAGTACTAACTACATATGTTCTCTTGGACCATAACCTATTATTATAAGTTCTTAAGTCTATTCTGAGTAGCACGGTATGATACATTCTAGTTCTATGCTCAGGAGCAATTGTAGTGACTCCTCATCATTCAAGGAAATGTTTTAGTTCTTTTATTATGCTTAAGTCCAGACCTTATTTTAGTATTTCTATTATTTTAGTATTTGGGTTAGATAGGGGCTTGTCCTGGCAACTCATTATTTTAATAGAGGATTTCAATCATAGTTAGGATAGCATTTTGATTTGATGTTTTAGATAGAGTTTATTTTAATTAGATATTCAATAGTTTTAACTACAGTTAATTTTATTTTTCTTTATTCTTTCACATAGTATCTTCTGTATTTCAATATTGACATTACCAGTATGGTAGTATCAAGGGTTAGCTTGGGATCACATTTAGTTTGAAGCACCGTGCTTCATTTAGGATCTATACTCAGGTCATGATAGGTACATGGAACCTTATTTCTTTTTCATGATCTAGAGTTTTCCTGATAGAGAATCTATCAGAAGGAGGATGGAACCACATTTCTTAGAGTCTTTTCTATCCATTTTTGGTGTTCCCTCATAGATTTAATATTGGGTATTTTTTTAAAGAAAACTCTTCAAGAATAAGATTTGGAACTAAAATAGGGTAATTTATTTTAGATATTGCTTTTCCAACCATAACTGCAATAGTTCCTTTCTCGTTGCACTTGGCTTGGTACATTAGAAAGAGTGTCGCTACCATGATAATTGGTAGGTTGGTTATTTTATTACTTCTATATACTTAATGATAGTTAAAAAAATGGTTAATTTGGACTCAAATTTGAATTGATAATACTTTTAAATTATTTTGCCTTTTCAACAAATGTTTTAATAATGACGAAGCAGTTCATTACTCATGTGGTTTTGTAGAACTATTTTTTCAAGGCTTATGTTCTTTGCCAATTCAGGTGCCCAACATGCTAACTTTACCAAAAGATCTTTTCCAAGTATCTAGTCTCTTTATATAGGTGTAGACACAAAAATTATTAAGTCCTAGTCATGTACGAATTTGGGCCACGTTCTTCATAGTTACAACATTCAGGTTAATAGTTATGAACATTTGAATTTCTACCAACTTTCACAACTGTGATATCTAGTTTACAATTGAAATTTTTTTATTTTCTTGCAGCTTTGACAACAAACTCACAATTGAATTCATATTCACAATTGCAATATCAGAGGCTAGATTCTTTAGTGTTTTGTCGCCAGTTTTTTTTACTTCCTTTTTATCTAATTTCACTTTTTATAACCTAAAAATTTCTTCTTCATAAAACATATGTGAAACATAGGAAATAAATGTCATAAAATCATCATAATAGTATTAAAGGATCCAAAAACTAAAGTTATATAAACAATTTCACTTTTTAAAACCTTTTTGTAGATAAGAATGATGATACTCATTTCTTATCTTCTGGAATCTATTAAACCATCTTAGGAGTTGTTCGCTTCTTTCACACTTTTACAGATGGCTAGGACACATGCTACCATTTTATAAGAGAAGGATCCCGAGCTCAATCCTAGGGATCTTATCATTATTTATGGATGATCTAGAAGTTGTTGAAACCCTAGAGATGTATCCCCATCTAAAGGCTGATATAGACGGCATTCACCATACCCTATTCTTATTCCCAATCCAGAGATTCTTCTTCCATAATCAGCGGTGAGCCAGGGACCATCCAAGGCTCCATCGGGGTTTATTTCTTCTTCAGTGCTTAGGTATGAATTGGTTTATCTCTTAGGATTTACTGGTGGTGCACTATATGATGTTTCACAGTCTGTGGATCAAAATGGTACTGAGGGCAAGGGCATTTCCTGTACCTGTAGCTCCTAGAGTTGAGGTCCCTCCTGCGTTGGTGGTTGCTCAATCGATAATTTCCTAACCTGCTTTGTCAATTATGGAGTAAAATATATTGGCTAGGTTCTTGAGATTAGCTCAACCTTGGTTTTTTGGTGCATTGGGCGAGGATGCATATGTGTTCTTGATTGCTCTAGAGGATAGGCTCCATAATTTGGGCCTAATTGAAACTCGTGGTGTTTTTTACACTACCTTTCAATTGGACTTAGAATCTCAACATTGGTGGAGAGGCCATCTTGATTCCAAGCTAGCTAGATATTCTCCATTAACAAAGGATAAGTACTCCTAGATCTTCCTAGAGTAGTATATGCCTTGCAATTTTAGAATCATTTGATGGATTAGTTCTCGAGGTTAGAGTAGGGATCCATATCTGTTTTGGAGTATGAGGCTTGATTTTATGAGTTAGATAGGCATAATACTTCTATTCTGACTATTGAATATGAAAGGAATCATTGCGTTATTGGAGGATTTAGAATTCTTATTTGCATGTCTACGTAAGCTTTGGTTGGTATAGGTAAATCTTTTCCTGAGATTTCTAATCATATTCAAGTTATGAAGGATATACATCGTGAGGCCTAAGGAAGTAGCAATAAAAGATCATGGTATCAGGGTAGTTTCAGTGGGGGGCATAGGGTCTCATGGTTCAAAGGAAGTAGTTCTCAAGATAGGTATCCTCCGCATTAGTCATATCAGTATCAGGGTTAGTCTAGTAAGATAGTTCAGGCCAAACTTTATATTACGGATGGAGGCCTATCTAGTTATAATTATCATGTTAGCCAAAGTAGTGGTCATCCCTTGAGGGGTTCGTCTTCTGGTTATTTTAGTTGTGGTGGCTATCTAGGTTAGCCAAATCTTCTGGTTTTAGTATAATGTCTGGGACATGTTATGGTTGTGAGGATTTTGGTGATATCTTGAGAGAGTGGCCAAGTCATGGGGGATTTTTCCTTTAGCTGAGAGTGCTCTATCAATTAGGGTGGTATATCCCCTAGCTAGAAATGGTGTACATGGTCATCGAGGTGTTTTTCAAGGTTCTCGTGGAGGCTCTCAAGTAAGTTAGACAAGAGATCAGTCAAGACCCTAGCCAGGTGTCCGCGTGGTCAGTTGTATGTTGTACCTTCTAGAACCAAGAATGAGTCTTTAGATGCTATTATCATAGGTATGACCTTGGTGTGTCATCAATTTGGTTTTTTTTTATTTGATTTGGTATCCACTTACTCTTGTGTGTCTTTTTATTATGCACCGCAGTTAGATTTGTCTTGGGATTCATTATGGGTTCCAACTATTTATATCTACTCCTTTGAGTTATTCTTTAGTAATGGATTGAATTTATAGATTATGTGTTGTTCGAGAGTTTGATACTCAGGTTGATCTTATTATGTTAGATATGATAGATTTTAAGGTGATTCTAGCATGGACTAGTTATCCTATTATCATATGATCTTGGATTGTTTTGCCAAGATCATTACCTTAGTCATGCCCGACATACCTCAGTTTTGTGGAAAAAGAGCTATTATCCACAAGCCGATGGGGATTACTTCTTATCTTAAGGGATTGCGACTCTTATCTAGCTTGTATTTGTGATTTAGAATGGAGAGTTCGTCGAATGACTCTATTTCTATAGTTTCTAAGTTTCCTGATGTTTTACCTATGTATCTATTTGGTCTTCCCCCTGAGTGTGATATTGTTTTTGTTATTGATCTGTGTTGGGCACCTGACCTATTTATTTGGCACCTTACTATATGGGTCCTGCAGAGCTTAAGGAGTTGAATTCTTAACTTCAAGATCTTCTGAGTAAGGGTTTCATTAAACTTTACATATTGTCTTGGGATGCTCCTATCTTGTTCGTAAAGAAGAAGGATGATTCCATGTGTATGTATATTGATTTTAGACAGGTTAATAAGGTAAAGTCAAGAATAGGTATTTTATGGTGCAACGATGTTCTCTAAGATTAACTGGGGATCTAACACCATCATTTGAGGATTCAAGTTGAGGATATCCCAAATACAATCCTTAGGACCTTGGATGGTCATTTTGAGTTCCTAGCGATGTTCTTTGGGTTGACCAATGCTTCAGCTGTGTTTATCGATATGATAAACCACGTGTCAAGCCTTATTTTGATTCTTCTATGATTGTGTTCATTGAGTAAAGCCTTGTGTATTCGAGGAGTAAAGAGGAGCATATAAAATAATTGAGGATTGTGCTCCAGACTTTGAGGGATTATAGGCTTTTTGTTAGCAGGTGAAGAGTTTGCAGCTTTTAGTTAGCAGGTGAAGAGTTCTTTTGATTCAAGGACTCGAGTCAACTCTAGAACTAGTAGCATTTCTTGTATTCAGTCGTACTGATTAGGGATAGCTGGTGGTCATGTCTCGGCTACCTATACTTAGTATTAGTAGAGGCTTCATAGACGGTCAGTAGAGTTGATGTGTTTGATATCAGATTTGAGTTGTATGACTAGAGTTGTAATCATTTTAAATAATTCTGTTTTGAACATATTTAACAAAGACATCTGTTTAGTTTATTTCTCTTAGATTTATGTATATTATTCAGTTGCTCATGAGTTATGCCAGTACAAGGGTTAGCTTGAGATCACTTGTGTTCTTAAGCACCATGTGATGTCTAGGGGTAGTCTCGGGGCGTTACAGTAGCATAGACTAGTTATAATTGTTAGATCGAAAGAAAAAAATTATTGAGTGTTAAAGGTGACCAATAATAGCTAAAGAGTAATAAAAAGGCACTCTTTGAGAGAATGTGACATAAAAAGGGGGAAATTTTTATTTGAAAAAAAAGAGTGAAATGTTCTTGATAAAGTGTGTCCCCGAGTTTTAACCTATTTTTCAGCATTAAATATTTTATTTTTGTCCAATATTTATTTTAGTTTTTATTTCATTTTGTATAAGTTTTAGTTGAAAATAAATAATTAATTAAAGTTATATTTTTGAGTTATTTTATTTTTATGCTTATTTTTTATTTTAAAATAACACAAAAAAATCAAAAAATATATTTCACTCTTAATTTTAATGAATAGACTAGTAGTTTTTATTAATTTCTTAATTATATTTATTTTATTTTATTAAAATTTTTATTACATTTTCTTAAATATAAAAAAATTAATTAGTGAATATTCTTTTATTATTATTATTATTATTATTATTATTATTATTATTATTATTTTTATTTTAAATTCAAAAAAAGGGATAATTATCTACAACTACCCCACACATCTGATAACCCTACTTCCCTCAACTTCCTCCTATTATCCACAACTGCACTTTCCCATATAACACCCACAACAATAGTTTTTACTGGATCAAAAAACAGAGAGGGCGATACCAGAGAGATAACTAGAGAATGTTTGTCTCAACAATATAAACAATGGTGGCTTTTCAGATCCAAAAAATCATTATAGAGAGATTTTCTCAAAGCTAAGATTGCCAATAGAGACTACGATCATTCGACCTGGACAAAAACCAGAAGAAAAAAATGAAGAGAAGAAAAATCAGTCATAGAAAAATTAAAGAGAAAAGAAAACATTAGTCAAAATGAGAGAAAGAAAGAAACTTAGAGTTGGAGTTCCTGTCGAAATTTTTGGTGACAACGTTTGAGTTTTTTCTTTAAGCCATTAACAGGCTCTAATTTAAATTTGAATTACTCATTGTATAAAATAGTTTTAGTGAATCAAATTATTATCAAATTTATGTTAATGATTAATGATATGTGATGTTATTTATTTAGAGTACTAAATTATGAAAAACGAATGTAGCAATACAGTGATATCAGGCACAACACACTCATTTCTCTATGTATCACAACATGTACACATACACAGACTTCACTTTCATAAAGAAAATACACAATAAACATACTAATTGGAAAACAATATTCACAGAAGCACAACACACACACAATACACAGATATTAGTGAAAACAGTAGAATGAAATCGAGAAAAAGGGATGAAAAGGAATTGAATAGGAGAAATCAGTCAGAAAATGACCAATTTTCTGAGTTTTTCTGACCATTAGGAATGGCGACAGTCGTCTTTTACCATTATTCCGATGAACTCACGTTGGTTTGCACCCCAACAAAATTGAAAATCACTGAACCGGTGGAAATCGGTGAAATAACAATAGGCTGGTTCCATCCAGCCACTAAAACTCGACCCAAATCCACCACTGCTGAAAACCAGTGTGTTTTTGTGGAAATCACCAAACCGACCCTACCCACCAGTCACTGGATCAAAAAAATACACACCCGTACACTGTCGGCACCTCACCCCTCACGCTCTCCTTTCTTTCCGACTACCACTGGTACCGCCGCGCCGGCCCCCTTTCTTCCTTTTTCCCTCCCTATGGGATGCTTCTCCATTTACCGAAAAAATCCATTCAAAAACCCCTTCAAAACTACCTCTGTAGGAAAACCCATAAAATCAGCAACCCAACCACTAAAAATTACTGGATCTGCCCCCCATTCTTCTATTTTCTTTGCCATGCCACACGGGATTTGACCACCGCCTGGCGAGCTTTGACCCTATTTTTGCCAAACTCACTAAAAAGGTCCAAACTCAGCCACCCCTCATCAGGAATTTGGTAAAATAGTCATTCGAAAACATCCCGTCACTATTTTTGCTTTTATTTCGGTGAAACCCGTTGAAAAATGATTTAGTTGTGCTAAATTTTTCAAAAATTGTTTTTGAATCATTAATGTGTGTGAATTTTGTTTGGGTTGGGTTGTATTATATGTTTCAGCTTTCTTGTATTAATTTGAAAAAAATTAGATGTAGAGACTTTAATATTAAAATTAGCATAATATAGGTAACTTTATATCTTTTATTAATTTTATTATTTCATTATTTTTATGTTTTGTAATTAATAAAGTATGATAATTTTATGTGCTAAATTAATTTACCTTCTTGAATAAATTTTGTTTAAAGGTTATTGTTAAAGATAAGTAACATTTCAAAAAGATAAAGTTGTTACAAGTTTATAAGAGACAAATCAACGCCTTTAACATTAGGCAAATTTCAGGTACATTTAAAATATTCGTCTCAATTAAGAATGCGGCATACGTATCTTTCGAGATATTTTAAATTCAAGAATGCAATAATGCACCTTGACAAATGCCTTTTAAAATTAATTTTCACCAATTTATTTAATATAAGAGGTGTAGTCAGACATTTTTGGTATAATAAAAAATTGAGTGATTTTAGGCCTTAACATAATTTATTAAAATAATTTAAGTTAAGATAATTTAATAATAAAGATCATGCTAGAACCACAGATTTCGAGGGGTGCCTCACACCTTTCTGTTGGTCAACAAAATTCCTTATCCGGTCTTCTGATTTCGTAGACAAAAAATATATAGTTATTTTCTTTTAACTATGGATACAAAATGTGACTTGGAACACCATAACTTAATTCCAAGTGGAAACTCTAAAAGTGATAAAAATAATTCCTATTCAATACCGTCACTTTAATTGAAAAAACCCTTTGACCCATCGGCGAAAAAGTGGTGTGACGTCCATGGCGACTCTGCTGGGGACTAATAATAATTTGAGTATTTTGATGTCGACTTTACTTGCTTTATTTATTTTTATATATATTGTGTTTGTTGGCCTTATGTGCTACTTGTCGCTCATTTACTTCTTTGATATTATTGAACTATTCTATAAATTGTCTTCTCTTGCGCACCCCCTCTGAATCTCTTAAATAGGATAGAATAAATGTAGCATATAGATCCTTCTTTATTTATGAGATAATCGGAGTATCAATGCACCTGGTTGTAATACCCAGTATTTCTCAAGCTAAACTTAACTCTCAGTTCATGAGTTATCCAATATAAAATTTTTGAAATGCTCAGTAGTCTTTAGTTTAGAGCCTGTCATTACGTAGAAAATTGAATTATCTTCCGCATAATATAAAATTCACCTAAACCCTACTATCGGATAAGAAGTTATGTTTATTGTAAGTTTCAGTCGTTAAACACGGTAATTCAGGTTAGTAACGCGTCATGGAGTAAGCCAAAATGGCAATTGTCAGTTTCCAATTAGGTACCGCAATACCGATGTGTCGCGCCAAAGCTCATTTTCACATTTGTCAATTTTCAGTGAGCCAACACGATTGTACCATATCGCACTGAGCTTCCAGGTCCCATCTAGCATTGCAACGCGATTCCACCGCATCGCTCCACCAGCCACATTCCCAGTTGACATTTTTTAGTGGCTTCACGCGATAATGGCGTGTCGTGCTAGGGTTCAAAATCAAGCTTTTTTAGTACAAATTTTTAAGTTATTCTCAAGGGTAAATGGGTATTTTTTTCCATAGCCCTAATCAGTATAAACACAAAATTTACCCCTAAATAACCTATTATCTCATCATTTATTCACTTTATTCAAAGATTAAGTCATTCTCTCTCAAAAGGGGCCAAACCTTAGCTTCAAGAAACCAAGAGCAATCTCAAAGTATTCACTAATAACTTCAAGAAACTCACAAATTAAGGTATGTCAGGTGTTCATCTATGGGTTTCTTTCACCCATAGAGTCCATGAATCTATTTTCAAAATACAAGATTGTGGAATTGTGAACTTTCATGCTTGAATTAAATTGAATTTATGTTTTAAGTTATTATTAGGTTTTAGGCATGATTAATTACATGCTTTTATGAAATTAATAATTATATGTATTGAATTACATGATCTTCATGATAAACCCTTCAATTTGCAAGTTGATTGATGTAGCCAATATAACTATATGTTTTTATTATTGTATAACCTAAGCATGCTCCCCATGTGTTTGATAAAATGCCTATGTGAATGAAATAGTGCCAGTATAACATGATAGCATGTATTCCCCATTCATGTATAAGTAGATGCATTACAAGTGTTTGATTAAATGTCTTTACGCGTGAACTATGGACAAGTATACATTGTTATGATTTTCAAGAGTATATTATGCTTTATTTTTCATGCTATCGCGTCTTGGGGGTATTAAATACACGACAATTTAGCCATGTCCCTAAAGTTAGTGTCAGTTATAGAATGTCAATCAGGTCACAATCATTAATACTCTCAATAGATTACAAAACTCAGTAGAACTCAGTTAATTATAGAACTCAGGAAAATTCAGTAAACTCAATATCAGTTCAGTCCAGTTAAGCATACTCAGTTCAGTGTCTTTCAGTTAGGAGTAGGATTCAGCATGGAGTGAACCCAAGGATGGGGAATCACCTGCCAGTAGAGGGTGTGATCTCTAAAAGCAATCCTTATGTTCCAGAACTACGTAGCCAACATAGGTTGAGACATCAAACCTACCAGTTGAGGCTTTCTAAGGTGTTTTAACCAGTCATATGAGGGTTTCACCATTCTCATTAGAGTACATGCCATATGAGGGTAACTCTTCAGTGTCTTTACTTATGGCACGATACTGACACCCTTCTAACTAGGGTCACAGGTTGGACCCCAACTCAGTTATCTTATTTGGGGAATGTTGGTTAGATAATCACCTCCCACATTATCAGTTACAATCTTTAGAATAGAACTCAGCTCAGTTTTATAAAAATTAGGACTGACAGATACAGTCAACCAGTATCAGTAACTTTAGATATCAGTTACTCAGTATTAGAATACAGGACTTAGATTAATACAAGATTAGTCATAGTATTTATTTATATGCACATTAGTGCATCTCAGTATTTATAGCACTATCAGTTATCCATGTACTCTCATGTTCAGTTACTCTATATCATTCGATCAGTTATTGTTCATGCATATGAACCCTTGCATTCATCCTTACCTCATCTATCATACCAATACATTCCACGTACTGACGCATACCCTTTCTTTTCACTATGATGTCTCATATCATAGGTTTATACACTCAGGTTCCTAACCGTACATAGATAGATTCAGATTCAGCCAGCAGTGATAGATTAGCAGTGAGTCCTCATCGCTCAATGATATTCTTTTCTCTCATTATTTTAGTAGACTCAGTATTTCAGTAGATGGAGTAAATTCGGGAATTGTCCCATTAACTTCACTTTTAGATAGTTTCAGTTAGAGGCTTTACAGGCTTGTTTTCAAAAAGTGTTTAGTTTTACAGATTGTTATTTCAATTGATATACTTTTTTAGTATTTACAAATTTTGAACCTTATGGTATTTTATCTTATTTTTTGCATTTAATACAGTATTATGTTTTAATGCTCATAGCAGATATCAATCATGGATTAACTTGTGGTCCTTCGGGGTCGTATGCACTATGTAGTGTCTAGGGTATTAACTTGGGGCGTTACAAACTTGGTATTAGAGCCTAAGGTTCAAATGTTTCCTATATGTTGAATTTTTAATATTTTCATATTTTGTTGTGTGGGGAATTTAATAAACTTTTTATTGATATCAAATTCGCCCAAATCCGACATCCGGGTGAAGAGTTAGAGCCTTTTTAGTGAGGCAGTGTATCACATAATCCATCAGCGCATCGTGGATCTAGCTTAAATGGAAATTTTTTTTTTCCAATGTTCAAACGTGATACCACTGCATCACGGTGATGTTCCAAGTTGTATCCAAGGTGGCAATGCAATTTTACTGCATCGCGCCACTATGCAATTTTCCAGTTGTCACTTTCCAAAGACACGGCATGATAGCGGCACGTCGCGCAAGGGGTCCAGATCGGGAAATTTTCACAAAAAATTAAAAGATGCATCCAGGGTTAAATGGGTCTTTTTTCATTATTTTATTCCACCCAGATGTAGGATTTAAGCCCTAAAACTGTCCTTAGGTACTTATTATTTACTTTTTCCCCAATATCAAGAACATTCTCTCTCAAGAAAAATAAAACCCTAGCCCTTGAGAATCAAGGTCAATCTCCAAAAATCCATCCAAGAACTCCCAAAACCTTCAAGGTTTCCTTTCTCAGGTATGCATAGTGTTCATTCATGGATTTCTTTCATCCATGAAGCCCAAGAATCAAGTTTTAAACTATGAATTATGATATTCATGCTATGTGTTGATTATGTTCATGTTGTTTTTGTTGTTGTATGATTCTCAAGTTGGAATCTTTATGTGTTTTTATGAAAAATATGTTAGCATGTGAGTTGAAAACCATGAATTTTAGATAGTTATGATATGTTAATTTGATGATTATGTCATGCCCTAAGTCATGCACCCTAACTGTTTGACAAAATGCCTAAGAGACTAGAAATTATGTAATATGACTCAATTGTGACTTAAGTGAAGGATTCATGTTTTACCCTTATGTTCAAATGGATCTCAAGCTATTAATGTGCAATGTAGATGTTTGTTGGAATGATTATGATGTTAAATTATGAAATTATGACATTGAGTATATGCATTCCTACCATGTACAAGATTATGATAACCATTTACTTCATGAAATCCCTAGGTTAATGTATTATGGATTGTTGATGTTGATCATGTATTCAAGATTATCCCTAGTCAGGTTATCAGGGTTAGTAAAACCATTCCTCAACCCAGTTTGGTCACCCAAATCAGCAGGGTGCCACTTCCAGTACTACTAGTGGGCAACACCCAAAAAGACTTTATGCTCTCCAATCCTGGCAAGATCAGGAAAATTCTCCTGATATAGTTAGTGGTACGTTACATATCTTTTACTCGCATGTTTACGCTTTGCTAGATACAAAAGCTTCTTTAGCTTTTGTTACTCCTTATATAGTAGTTGATTTCAGAGTCAGTCTCAAAATTCTTGAAGAGCCCTTCTCAGTACCTACCCCAGTGGGTAAAACCATCATAGCTTGGCGGGTATAAAGGAACTGCCCGATTATGATATTTCAGAAAGTCACCTCAGCAGACTTAGTCAAATTAGAGATGACTGCTTTTGATTTCATTCTCGGCATGGAATAGCTTCATTCCTGCTATGCCATAGTCGACTATAGAAATATAATAGTACATTTCTAGTTTCCAAATAAACCTATCCTAGAGTGGAGGGGTAGAACTTCAGCTTTAAGAGGTCAACTTTTTTTCCTACGTTATGGCACAAAAAATAATATCTAAGGGATGTATCTATCATCTTTTTCATGTTAAGAATT
This sequence comes from Capsicum chinense, assembly GCA_026120095.1. Lineage (NCBI taxonomy): Eukaryota > Viridiplantae > Streptophyta > Magnoliopsida > Solanales > Solanaceae > Capsicum > Capsicum chinense. The sequence continues at coordinate 144,094,473 of JAPEIP010000002.1, read as the reverse complement.
CTAGTTCCGAGACTCCCGGTCTTGAATAAGTTCTAGTCATGACTGAATATTCAGATGTCTTTCTCGAAGATCTTCCAGGAATTCCTCTCGAAAGGGAAATTGACTTCGACATTGATCTTCTTCCAGATACTTAGCTTATATCTATTTTGCCATATAGAATGTCACTAGAAGAACTCAAAGAACTGAAAAAGAAGTTGAAGGATCTCTTAGATAAGGGATTCATCAGACCTAGTGTATCCTCGTGGGGCGCACCAGTTTTATTCATGCTTAAGAAAGATGATTCTCTTAGAATGTGCATTGATTACCATCAGCTCAATAAAGTCCCAGTCAAGAACAAGTATCCACTTCCTCGAATTAATGACTTGTTTGACCAACTTTAGGGTACCAGCTATTTCTCGAAGATAAACCTCAGATTAGGTTATCATCATCTCAGAGTTAGGGAATGTGAGATTCCAAAAATAGTTTTCTGAACTAGGAATGGTTACTTTAAATTCCTAGTCATGTCCTTTGGTCTTACCAATGCCTCTGCATCTTTTATGGACTTGATGAACCTTGTGTTCAAGCAGTACTTGGAGATATTCATCATAGTCTTCATAGATGATATTCTTGTCTATTCCCACAATGAACGTGATCACGCAGACCATCTCAGAATCATACTTTACATTCTCAGAGATCATCAGCTATTCTCCAAATTTAGTAAGTGTAAATTTTGGCTAAGGTCAGTAGAATTCCTTTTTCATATCATTTTTGGTGATGGCATTAGAGTAGATCCTCAAAAGACTGAAGCAATAAGAAATTTGCCCAGACTTGTCTCTCCATCAAATATCAGGAGTTTCTTGAGTTTAGCTGGCTATTACAGATGGTTTGTTGAGGGATTTTCTTTTATTGCATCCCCTATGTCAAGATTAACTCAGAAGAAAATCTAATTTTAGTGGTCAGATTCTTGTGGGAAGAGTTTTTAGAAGTTGACGACTCGACTCACCCCAGCTCTAATTTTGGCTCTATCATATGGTTCAGATGGTTTCATAGTGTATTGTGACGCATCTAGAGTAGGTTTAGGTTATGTCCTCATGCAGCATGGTAAGGTCATATCCTACGCCTCCAGACAGCTTAAACCCTATGAGAAGAATTATACAACTCATGATCTTGAGCTAGCAGCCGTAGTATTTGCCTTAAAGATTTAGAGTTATTATCTATACGAAGTTCATGTATAGGTGTTCACAGATCATTAGAGCCTTCAGTATGTCTTTTCTCACAAAGATCTTAATCTTTATCAGAGAAAGTGGCTAAACCTCTTGAAAGATTATGAAATGAGTGTCCTTTATCATTTAGGCAAGGCCAACATAGTGGTCGACGCTCTTAATAGACAGTCTATGGGGAGTGTTACTTATGTTGAGGACAGTAAGAAGCAGTTAGCTCAGGAAGTCCATCAGTTTTCCAGACTAGGTATTTGCTTAGTCGATACAGAGAAGGGTGATATATGAGTTCAGAGTAGTTCAGAATCATCTTTGGTTTCTGAGGTAAAAGAAGAGCAAGATAAAGACCTCAGTCTAGTCAAGTTGAAAGAATTAGTCAAGGATCAGAAGGTTGACGTTTTATCGTAAGGGGGAGATGGTGCATTACTTTGTCAGGTTCATCTATATGTTCTAGGTGTAGATGATTTGAGGCCGCAAATTCTTGAAAAAGCACATGGTGCATGCTACTCTATTCATCCAGGGGACACAAAGATGTACCGTGACTTATGGGAGATTTATTAGTGTAGTAAGATGGAGAGAGATATGGAAGAGTTTGTGGCTAAGTGCTCTACATGTCAGCAGGTTAAGATAGAGCATCAGAATCTGGTGACTCCATGCAAGAGTTCAATATTTCTACTTAGAAGTGGGAAGAAGTAAACATACACTTCATGATGGGTTTGTCTCGTACTCGTCATTAGCATAATTTAGTTTGGGTCATTGTAGACAGGATGACCAAATCAGCTCATTTTTTTCCAGTCCATACCTCTTATTAAGCCGAGGATTATGCCAATTTCTATATCAGAGGGTTGGTCAGATTGCACGGTGTTTGTTATCTATTATCTCAGACAGAGGTACCCAGTTCACTTTTTATTTTTGGAAAGTATTCTAAAAGGGTCTTGGTACCTAAGTTCATCTCAGTACAACCTTCTATCCTCAGACAGATGGTCAAGTTGAAAGGACCATTCATACTTTAGAAGATATGTTGATAGTGTGTACAATTGATTTCAAGGGTATTTGGGATGACCACTTGCATTTGATTGAGCTTGCATACAACAACAACTATCATTTTAGTATTAAGATGGCTCCATTCTGAGCTCTCTATGGTAGGAGGTGCAGATCTCCAGTCGATTGGTTTAAAGTTAGTGAAGCCTCAGTTATAGGCCCTAACTTAGTATTCAGTAGAAGTTAGTGAGGCCTCAGTTATAGGCCCTAACTTAGTATTCAGTACCTTAGAAAAAGCCCAGTTGATCAGAGAAAGACTTGGGGCTACTCAAAGCTGATAGAAGTCTTATACATATGTGCGCAAAAAAGATCTCAAGTTTGAGATTGGTGACCATGTTTATCTAAAGATCTCTCCCATGAATGGAGTGAAGAGATTCGACAAGAAGGGAAATCCCAGTCCCCGATATATTGGTCCCTTCAAAATTCTCAATCGCTTTAGCAAAGTAGCTTATGATCTCGAATGCCTTCAGATCTAGCCTCAGTTCATCCAGTCTTCCATGTCTCTTTGCTCAAGAAGTGCATAGGTGACCCAGCAGTTATAGTCCCTATTTAGGGCATAGATATTTAGAATAACCTCTCTTTTGAAGAGATTTCGATCAAAATTATTGACTATCAGACTCGCAGACTGAGGAACAGAGGAGTCCCTATAGTCAAAGCCCTTTGACAGAATCAGTCCATTGAGGGAGCTACTTAGGAAGCAGAAGCAGACATGTGTACCAAGTATTCTCACCTTTTCTCCACTAATTTAGACTTCACCCAGGTAACAACTTTCCTTAAGTCTTTCAGTTTCATGTTCAGATTTCAATTACAACTTGGTGTCCAGTTCATGTTCAGAATTCCATTATAAACTTGGTATCAATTACCATTGCATAGTTAGTCATGCATTCATGTGTCATTTCAATCATGTATTCATGCATCAGATATGCATGTTCAGTTTGATGAGAAACTTATCTTATTAGTAATTCAGTCATGCAGTCATAAATCCGTTATTTATGCATCAGATATGCATATTCAGCATAATAGATTCAGCTTATCATTTATATCAGTCATGAAATCATGTTTCAATTATTCATGTTCAACATTTACTTCATTCTATCATTTCTCCTATCTCAGTCAGTTTTATTCGAGGACAAATGTACCCAAGGGGGAGATATTGTAATACCGCATACTTCTACCTAGCTTAAATTCATCCCAAATATGTCAAAGACATGATTTAAATATGAATACACTTTTAAATATGTTGAATTTTAAATATTTTTACCTTTTTCTGTATGGGAAATTCAATAAGCTTTCCATCGATACCAAATTCGCCCAAATCCGACACCTGGGCGAAGAGTTAGAGCCTTTTTAGTGAGACAGTATATCACCTGAGCCATCAGGGCATCGCGGAGCCAGCTTAAACAAAAATTTTCCTTTTCCAATATTCCAATGCAATACCACTCCATCATGGTGAGATTCCAAGCTACGTCTAAGGTGGCAACCCAATTGTACCGCATCGCACTACCATGTAATTTTCCAGTTGTCACTTTCCAGAGACATGGTGTGGGGCCAGCGGTCCAGATAGAGAAATTTTCACAAAAAATTAAAAGATGCATCCAGGGTTAAATGGTCTTTTTCCATTATTTTATTCCACCCAGATGTGGGATTTAAGCCCTAAAAACATCCTTAGCTACTTACTATTCACTTTTTCCCCAATATCAAGAACATTCTCTCTCAAGAAAAATAAAACCCTAGCCCTTGAGAATCAAGATCAATATAAAAATTTCCATCCAAGAACTCCAAGAACCTTCAATGTTTCCTTTCTCAGGTACGCATAGTGTTTATTCATTGCCTTCTTTCGTCCATGAAGCCCATGAATCAAGTTTTGAACTATGAATTATGATATTCATGCTATGTGTTGATTATGTTCATGTGGTTTTTGTTATTGTATGATTCCTAAGTTGGAATCTTTATGTGTTTTTATGAAAAATATATTAGCATGTGAGTTGAAAACCATGAATTTTAGTTGGTTATGATATGTTAATTTCATGCTTATTCCATGCCCTAAGTCATGCACCCCAAGTGTTTGACAAAATGCCTAAGAGAATAGAAATTATGTAATATGACTCAATTGTGACTTAAATGAAGGATTCATGTTTTACCCTTATGTTTAAATGACTCCCATGCTATTGATGTGCAATGTAGATGTTTGTTGGAATGCTCACGATTTTAGAGTATGAAATTATGATATTGAGTATATGCATTCCTACCATGTACAAGATTATGATAACCATGTACTTCATAAAATCCCCAACTTATTGTATTATGGATTGTTAACGTTGATCGTGTATTCAAGAATGTCATTCCTTGTCAGTTTTCTTCTATCGAGTCATAAGGGTACTTGTACCCCACAATTAAGTTGTATACCTAGAGCCAGTGTCATGTCTCATGATATCCTCATTCAAGCCATGTTCTGTAAAATTTAGTCAGTCATGTGACTTAGGAAAATTTAGTAAACTCAATAATCCCAGTAATGTCAGAAAGCTCAGTACTTCAGTAATCTCAGTAGTATTCCATTAGTCAACAAAACTCAATGAACTTAGTACAAGTCATTTTAGTTAATCATGTTTAGTGTCTATTCAGATAGGAGTAGGATTTAGCACCGAGTGAACCCAAGGATGAAGACCCACACTGACAGTTGAGGGTGTGATCCTTAGAAGTAATCCTTATGTTTCAGAAATATTTAACCATCATAGGTTGATACATCAATACTAACAGATGAGGGCTGATGAGGTGGATAAAAACTGTCAAATAAGGGTTCTACCATTCTCTTTTGGGGACCCTGTCAGATGAGGGTCACCCACAGCTTGTCTTTACTAGTGGCGCAATATTTACACCCTTCCAATTAGGGTTATAGATTGGACCCCAACCGAGCTATATTTCTTTAATTGGGGCATGTCAGTTAGATAATTACTTCCTATAGTTACAGTTTCAGACTCAGTCTCAGTAATAGATATTAGATAGTTCTTCAAAATTTTAGGACTATCAGATACAGTCAACTCAGAATAGTACGAAACTCAATTAGTTCCATCAGAACCTAGACTATCAGATATAATCGCTCAGTATCTGTTATATCAATTATTAGTGACTCATGTTATCAGTAATCAGACTCAATAGTCAGTACCATTACAAATTCTGTCACAGTCAGTTATCCATGCATGTATTCTCACGTTCATGTTATACAGTTAGTTAGCATTGTTCATGCATTTGAACCCTTTGCATTCAACGTACCTCACATGCATACCAGTACATTCAATCATACTAACGAATTTGAACTATAGTATTTTATTCTATACCATAGGTTCAGAAGCACGAGCTCCAGCACATCATTTGTACTCCAGTTTCAGCAATCAAAGTTAGCAGTGAGTCCTCATCCTTCAAGGACATGATCATTACTTTATTTCTTTATTACTTCATTTATTTCAGTAGTTGGAGTTAGCTGGGGACATATCCCATGAACTCCTTATTCAGAAAATTTATAGGCTTTCAGACTACAATGTTTTCAGTCTACAGTGTTTTCAGATATTGTTTCAATTTTGGTATTACCGTAGCATATTATTCAGATATGGTTTTATTAGTTGTTTATCAGTTTTGAACCTTATGGCATGTTTCAGCCTGCTATTTTTGCATTTATACAGTATATTATGTAGTGTTTAGATACAGATATCAGTCATGGGTTAGCTTGTGATCCTTCGAGATCACGAGCACCATGTAGCATTTCGGGTACTAAATTCAGGGTGTTATAATATTACATATATTTTACTTCACTTGCTTTATTTATTTTCTTAAAAAATCAAATCAAAATCAATCATTTTTGTTAAATTTTCCCAAACTACGCAAGATTAGATTCATGTCCTGGCATGATATGTAGGCAACTCTCCAAAGGGTTTGATCATATACTTTTGGGGAAAAAGGGTGCGCCTAGAAAATCTAGGATGAAACACAAAGCCTTCCATGATAGGTTGGAAAATGCATATAGAAGCATAACATAGAATGTGGCATTATAATGTGTTAAATATGTAACACTCACCTATTTGCTACTTAGTTACAGAAAAGATAAAGTAATTGGTGGTTGGTTTGTGGTTTAAAATGGCATCACATCCGTATGATACCAGATATAAAGGAAAGAGAAAGATAACCCGCAAAGAGGGTATAGGGTCTGACTGTGAGAAAGAGCAAAATCAGTTGATTTTACCAGAATTAGTATCAATGGAAGAAAATAAGTTATTGAAATAACAGATAGCGGAGATGTACCAATCTTGGTCTAATGGATAAGCCCCACCTTCTTCAATCTTTGGACTTTCAAATATAAATGATCCAAATCCCACCTAAGCTCAAACTAGCGATCCATTTTACCCTCCTTGATTTGGCCCATATGCTAATGAGTCTGGCAATGTTGGTACTTCTAGTATGTGCCCAACAAATCCATCTATAACAAAGAACCCATTTTTTACTCCTTTAGCACCAACTACTATGGGTCCTCAATCGACAATACAGAAGAATATGGGTGAACCAAGTCATAATTAATTGTATCCTCCTAAAATAACTTTCAAAGATCTGAAGAAATTCATTAAAAGGCTTTGAAGGTATGATCTTAAACTTAACCCAGTGAAATGTGTATTTGGAGTCCCATCGGAAAAAATTTTGGGGTTTATAGTCAATCGACATGGCATTAAGTTAGATCCTTCAAAAATAATAGCTATTCAAGATTTTCCTCCACCAAAGAATAAAACGGAGTTCATGAGCTTACTTGAAAGGTTAAATAATATCAGTAGATTCATTGCCCAACTTACAACAACCTGTGAGTTGATATTTAAGTTGTTGAACAAGAATATTAAAGTTGAATGGACTGAAGAACGTCAAGAGGCATTTGACAGAACTAAGAAGTACTTGTCGAATTTGCCTATTTTGGTTTCTCCAGGGCCAAGAAGACCCTTGATATTGTATATGTCTATGTTAGACAATTCTTTTGGCTGTTTATTTGGTCAATACGATATCAAAGGTAGAAAAGAATAGGTCATCTATTACCTTAGCAAAAAGTTTACCACTTATGAAGCTAAGTACTCTCTCCTTGAAAAGACATGATGCGCCGTAACTTGGGTAGCACAAAAGCTAAAGCATTACTTGTCATCTTACACTACTTATCTCATCTCTTGTATGTAATCCTTTAATTATATTTTTCAGAATCCTATGCCTACGGGTAGACTCAGAAAATGGCAGATGTTGCTTATAAAATTTGATATTGTCTATGTAACGCTAACTGCAATAAAAGCTTAAGACTTAGCATATCATTTTGATGAAAATCCTATTTATGAGGAATATGAGCAATTAAAGACTTATTTTCCAGATAAATAGGTATTATGTGCTGATGAGGTTATTTCTAATGATTGCCATTCAGGTTAAAGTTTTTCTTTGATAGAGTTGCTAACATAAAATGAGTAGGGATAGGAGCAGTTCTTATTTCTGAATTGGGACAATATTATCCTGTAACAGCCCAACTTTGATTCTACTGTACAAATAATACAAAGCTTGCATTTTGGATTTGACACTAGCTATTGACACAGGAATCCAAGAACTATTGGTATTAGGAGACTCATATTTATTAGACCACCAGATCTAAGGTGATTGGGAGACTCATGGTTTGAAACTCCTACCATACCAAGGTTGTTTGCAAGATCTTTGTCAGTGATTTGTATTAGTAAAGTTCAAACATATTCCTAGAACTCATCATAAGATTGTTGATGCTTTAGTGACCTTATCTTCGATGCTCCAACATCCCGACAAGAGTTATTTAACCCCTTGAATATATAGATTCATGATCAACATGCATATTGCAATGTGGTTGAGGAAGAATTTGATGAGGATCCATGGTTCCATGACATCAAAGAATATATTCAGGTTGGAAAATATCCAATACATGTTGATGGTAACCAAAAGAGAGCCATTCGATGACTGGATCATGGGTTTTTCTTGAGTGGGGGAATCCTGTATAAGAGGACTCCAGATTTGGGACTTTTGAGGTGTGTAGATGCTAAGGAGGCTTAAAAAATCATGACTAAAGTACATTCTGGGATTTGTGAACCGCATATGAATGGATATGTTTTGGCAAAGAAAATACTTTGAGCAAGTTACTATTGGCTCACTATGAAGTGAGATTCCATCTTTTTTGTTAGTAAATGTTATGAATGTCAGGTACACGGGACTTAATATATTCCCCTTCTATTTGAGTTGCATACAATGACTGATTTATGGCCTTTTGTGGCTTCGGGAATGGATGTAATTGGACCAATTGAACCGAAGTCTTTGAATGTACACAGGTTCATCTTTGTAGCCATTGATTATTTCACAAAGTGGTGAAAGAAGCGACTTTCAAATTAGTGACCACGAAAATGGTAGTTGATTTTGTTCACTCCAATATCATTTGTCGATTCGGCATTTGAAAGATAATTGTCATGGATAATATTGTAAATCTTAATAGTCATTTGATGGAAAAAATGTGTCAGCAATTTAAGATTATACATCGGAATTTAAATCCTTATTTCCCAAAGGGAAATGGGTTGTAGAAGCTTCCAACAAGAACTTAAAGAAAATACTCCGCAAGATGATGAAAGGTTCCCAACAATGGCATAAAAAGTTGCCTTCTGCTTTATTGGGTTATCGTACTACAGTTCGGACTTCAATTGGTGTAACTCTTTACTCGTAGATATACGGAACTGATGTAGTTATACCTGCAGAGTTTGAGACTCCATCTCTTCTAGCAGTTGCAAAAGCTGAAATTAATGATGATCAGTGGACCAAAACTAGATCGGAGCAATTATGCTTGATTGATGAAAAAAGATTAATGTCAGTATGTCATGGACAACTATACCAAAAGAGAATGGCATGGGCATATAACAGAAAGGTGCGTCACAGACACTTTAAAGCTGGTCAGTTAGTACTAAGACGCATCCTTCCCCATCAGATTGAAGCCAAAGGAAAGTTTTCTCCTAATTGACAAGGACAATTCGTAGTGAAGAAAGTGTTACCTAATGGTGCATTATAGCTGACTGATGTAGAAGAAAAAATGGAAGGAATGTCGATCAATGCTGATGTAGTTAAGAGATATTATGTATGATATTCATGTACAATTATGCCATGTATGTTTTGTACTTGCATTTTTAAAATAATAAAATGATAAAGGCATTTTGTTCTACTATCCAAATATTAAGTCAACCCTTGCTTACCCACTTTGATCTTTGATTTTTTTTTATTTCATAATCTTCTTTTGTAATTAATTAAAGTCAAAAGTTCAAAAAAAAAAAGAATGAAAATGATGATGATAAAAAAAAATAGAAAAAATAATCAAATTCATGCAAAAGAATGACTTTCTTAAACAACATTTGACCTGATTCTTGCTATGACAAGATACGTAGGTAGCCCTACTCTGGGGTTCGGTCCAATCAAAAGAAAATTCAAGATACCCAAAATGAAAAAAACCTAGGGCAAAAGTTTATTTCCTTAAAGAGTCGATTCCAAAAGTAGTATGTTTCACCCAATGTTATGTAAATTTTTTAGTCATGCCGCCCTTTCTTTCTAACCCTTTCCAAAATCCAAGTTACATCCAAAGAAAGACCTTCAATGTCAAGGCTAAACATATTATGGGTTCATGATGTTTTGTACTTTGGGCATCATTTTTTTAAAAAAATAAATATAAAAAATAAAAAATGAGAGAGTCTTATCGGTGAAAATCGCAAAGGGCACCATAAGAAACGGCGAGTTGAGAAAGAAATGAAAATGAGATAGGCTCGTTGTGAAAAACTCATTGAGGTTCCATAAGTCAAAGGAAAATTGTAATTTAGAGTGCACAAATTCAACAGTGACTCAGTTTCATATTCAATAAAATGGCAAAAGTTAATCATGATTATTATGGGTAGATCTGGTTGTGTAATTCAAAATACATGTCATAAGCAGTGGCAGATCTAGAATCTTTCTTCAGGGGGTTCAGAGTTCCATTGTAGCAGCAAAATAGTGAATTAATTAAAAAAAACAGCACTTTGAGCACCCCAACAGGATCGAACCCGTTACGTGGGCCTTAAGAAAAAGGACTAAGAAGTACAATCAATGCCAACTAAGCTATCTAATATCTTTATTTCAGGTGGTTCATATTTAATAAATGTACATAAATATAGATTTTCTACCTTATATATACAACTTATTTTTTTGCTGAGGAGGTTCGATTGAACCTCTGGCTACAACGTGGGTTTTGCCCTGGTCATAAGCATTGGAATCAGTTGCCACATCTAGATAAGTTTTCATTTTTGTCGTTTAAAAAAAAGATATCTATTGTCTTTTTCTTTTATTATTATTATTTTTCTTTTTGATTTTGTGTCTTTGTTGTCGAATGAAAAATCATTATCATCATTATTCTCATATTTTTGAGTTAAATTTATGTCAAGATCAGTGAGAAAGAACTTTAAAACTTGCTACCAATTTTTTCAGTTGTGCAAAGCAAGACAAAAGGCTGAAACACAAAGATAACATCTCTTAAAAATAAGGCAAGGTACGTAAAAATTCTTGTGACCTGACAGTTTTTGGACTAGTGGAAAGTTAAATGGTGTATTGGAAGTTAAACCTAGAGGCATCATGAAAGAGAAATATAATTGGAGTTGAGATTCTCAGCACTCGAAATTTGGGTTTATAAGTATGACAAGTCAATGAATATTTATCATGGATTAGAAAAGGACTTTATCATGGCAAGTGCAAGAGCGGTCACTTCAAAATCCAAATTCCACAAACCAATCACCAAATGTTTTAAAACTCACAATTTTTCATATTTTGAAACAGAGATGGGATGTTGTTTTCATATTGAAGTTTTCAAATAAAAAGATTCAGTTCCACACTTCTGTCAACACAAGAAACATGGTTACAGCACATGATGTTGGATCTTAATTATGGTAAATTTTATTCTTTGCGAGATGTACTTACCAAAGTTATTCCAATCTTTGATTTATCCTTTCACCATATTTTTCAAAAACATTAAGATCTGATAATACACACAAATTTTCCCAGTACAAACTGGGGCAAAAAATAAAGAGTTTCTCTTGAAGAATGAAAATTTATTTTTTTTCTCAGGACTCTCCTGAAGAATGTGACAGGACCCTCCTGAAGAATGAGACAGGACCCTCCTGAAGAATGGAAATTTATTTTTGCTCAGGACTCTCCTGAAGAATGGGGCAGGACCCTTCTAAAGAATGGGATAGGACCCTCCTAAAGAATGACAATTTATTTTATACTTAGAACCCTCCTAAAGAATGGGAATTTATTTTTTGCTCAAGACCCTCCTGAAGAATGAAAATTTAATTTTTGCTGAGGACCCTCCTGAATAATTGGACAGGACCCTCCTGAAGAATAGGAATTTATTTTATGCTCAGCACCTTCCTGAAGAATGGGAATTTATTTTTTGCTCAGAAACCTCCTGAAGAATGGAAATTTATTTTTTGCTCAAGACCCTCCCGAAGAATTGTAAAGTCCCAAGATCCCATCCCGAGACGTCACACGGTGCTTATGGACCCAAAGGACAACAAGCTAACCCTTTTCTAATATCTGTACCTGTACCTATACACTACATAGTATCTGAAATAAATGTGGAAACTTGCCATAAGGTTCAACACATCTAAACATACTCAAAACTGAAAACTGAATACTAATACATCCGTCTGAAAAGCCTCTAAACTGTCTGAACTGTGGGGTTGATGGTACAGGTCCCCAACTAACTCCATCAACTGAAAATAAAAAAAATTAAAACAATAAAAGTAAACTGATATTCGTCCTCAAAAGAAGAGGACTCACTACTACTGCTGCTGACGGGGACTAAACTACTGAGGATAATCTGGATCTTATGCCTCTGAACCTATGGTGTAAAATAAAACACCATAGCACAAATCTATTAGTACAAGAATGTACCGAATATGTAGATGAGGTAGGCTAATGCAAGGGCTCATGCATGCACAATATCTAAATTGAATAATCATGAAAGATACCATATGAGAACATATACATGAATGCACAAAACATGAACACAATCATCGCAACTCTAGATACTGAAACTCGCATACCACTTTACTACAGACTGAACTCATTACTAACACTGAGATACTAAATTACCGACTCCTCTAATACAGATAATTGAGGATCTCGATGTGCTTACATCAAGGACTGTACTCTGAGCTTAATGCTTTCAACTGACAGAATTAGAGGTCAACTTTGCTAACAGATTATTCTGGAAGTGATTATCAATGATAAGAATAATGATTATATCTGAATCTGACGACAGGAATATTTAATAGAAATTTGATACTGTGATCAAGCCTATCTGGCAGCATATCTATGAATATGATATAAATCAACTGTATCTGTGACCAAGCCTATCTATGAGGATGGTCCATGAATCAACGGAACTATCTGAGTTCCTTATAAAGATAGATGACCATATCTGAAAGTCCTAATTACTGAAGATTGATTCTGAAACTAAGACTGAATCTGAAACTGAAATAGTGACAAGTAGTCACTTAACCGACATGCCCCAACCTACTACAGGTGGGGTCCAACCTCTACCCCTGGTTGGGAGGGTTCTAATACCGTGACATGCGTAAAGACATTATCTTTATGTGCATTATCTATATGTGCCCCTTATCTATCAGGTGCTCAAACGAGAACGGTGGAGCCCTTATCTAATAGGTCAAGCCACCTCATCTACCCTTATCTAACAGGTATGATGACTCTCATCTACCCTCAACTAGTAGGTATGATATCTCAACCTATGCTGGCTATGTAGTTCTGGAGCACAAAGATTGCATCTAAGAATTATACCCTATACTAGTAGGTGAGTTCCCATCCTTGAGCTCGCTCGGTGCTAGTTTCTACTCCCAACTAAAAGACTCTGATTGAATTCTTAACTGAGCAAAACTGAACTGAATCTGATACTGATCGTGTTTCTCAACAGATCTCACTGAGTTACGCTGAGATTACTTAGTTCTGTATCTAACAGAAATGACATCGAATCATAGTATCTGACTGACGATACAGAGCTTGAATAGACTACTCAAATAACTTCTGAGATTATAATTAAATCACTTGAATACTATTAGATCTGAGCTGGTTACAGGACTAAGGCTAATTACTAGTGATACAGAGATTATAGAGATTTCTGAGATTATTAAGCTTTCTTAAGTTCCATACTTTTCTGAGGATAAAGAGTTCTATAGTTCACTGAGTTTTGAGAATCATGGATCAACTGGGATTATCAAGAAACTGACACGGGCTCTAGACAACAACTCTATTTTCGGGTATAAATACCTTCAGGACTAGATAGCATAAAAGAAAGCATCATCATTCATTCATCATCACAAGCATTCATGGATCATCATAATCATTCAAGCATCTTCATAAGTAATTCAGGAATCATGCAATACATTTATTTCCACAGTCATAAAATATCACCTCAAGCATTTAAGGATCTCAAATGTCTATTCATCATCATAGTCGCCAAGGAGTCACTTTAATCATCTCTGAATCATAATCATATAATAACCTAGGGGAAACATGCTACTAGATTGTACTTCCTTCAACAAGGTTTTACCTCAGCTATTTCATACCTATATTGATCTTGACATGTGTTTGGATATCCCATGGCTTGGGGAGACTTCATACTATCATGTCATAACTTACTTGCTA
>JAPEIP010000002.1:144020035-144063696 GCA_026120095.1 Capsicum chinense | reverse complement strand
TTATTTTTTGTTGATTTTCCAAGAATAAAATACTAAGAAAAAGAATTTAGATAAAAATTGCAATAAAAACCCACTTTGTAAGATAAAATGAAATAGTTTATCGTACCTCTGCCAACATGATTCATACTTAATCAGAAATTATTGCAAACTTTATTAGCAAATTAGCAAAGAAATCAAGTGAATATAAAATGAAATATGTGACCTGGTATTTTTCTTTTTCTGCAACATGGTAATGGAGGTGCTACAACAAGATTTATCCTTATCTTCAATAAATGCATAAGAAAAAATATTGTATCCTTAAATTGATTTCTAGGCTAACGACTGAGTCTTGTGCTGATAACGTATTATAAAAAAATAAAAAAGTACAAGAATATTATAGAGAAAAGAGAAGTCTTCATATTTCTCATGAGGGATGGCCTTCAATAAATGAGAATCCCTTTGTTTATAGGTGAAAATTAACTCGATTATAAAGTTTATTAATCCTAACTTTTCTTCCAAAGAAACAAGAAAGATATTCACTATAATCCCAACAAGAGGCTGTTTTATCTTACTCTTATCAAAGAAGCCACAATTTTATATTTTTAAACCTAGAAAAAATAGTTTCAAAATAGTTCAATCAATGAATGATGAAAAAAATGAAAAGCATTCCCCAATGGAAGAATGAGTGGTAAGTTACTTTGCAGATCATAAAGTACGCCTTAAATCTAATTTAGTAGGTGTTTAGATATGCGATTTTCTTTCGTAGTTTGAAATCATGATATGAAAGAAGCAATTGGACATGCGATTTAACGCTAATTTCATATCGTGAGATGAAATCCAAAATAATCCATAAAGCTTGATTTGGAAATTTCATATCACGAGTTGAAAATTCTCAAATACCAAATTACAAATTTAGTCCAAAATAGTAGAGATACATCCATTCATGCCCCTACACATTTCACAAATTTATTTTTAGGAAAATGATCATACTTGCCATGTACTTTCAGAAAAGGTTATATTTACCCTTCATTATACTTTTTTGTTATATTTATCCTTGGCATCTAGCTTTTAGTTCATATTTTACCTTGAGCAATTAAGTCTATGTTAGCACTTTTTATTAGCTAATGTGGCATCTACATGGTATCTGCATGGTGCTTACATAGATAAATATTTTTATTCCACTTAAAAT
This sequence comes from Capsicum chinense, assembly GCA_026120095.1. Classification (NCBI taxonomy): domain Eukaryota; kingdom Viridiplantae; phylum Streptophyta; class Magnoliopsida; order Solanales; family Solanaceae; genus Capsicum; species Capsicum chinense. The sequence goes on along the minus strand of JAPEIP010000002.1, from coordinate 144,062,528 downwards.
TTTCTTTTCATTTAATTATTATTTTCCATCCAGTATAATTATTATATCCCACCCAATATTATAGAAATTGATAGTGTTGGACATTTTCACTTATGAAACTAGCATCTATACAACAATGAAAATATAGCTCACTGTAATCCCCGTACCAGGTTTTCCCCTTCAATACTTTATGTTCTTTATTTCAAAGAATAGTTCTTCTTGAAGCTTAAGGTATAAAGCACAACCAATGTAACGATCCTTTTCATTGTTACATATAAGTTCCCCATTTAAAATTTTGAGCTAAAATTCTTTTTGAATTTGAAGTTATAAATCAAGCTGGGTTAGTTTCAAACAAAATCTAAGCGATTTGTGGTCTAGGTCAATTCAAGAATGATCTGGATAAGTGTGAAGTGTCATTTAATTTATAATTTGCTAAGACAATAAGAAACCCTTAGGATTTTATGAAATTGAATTTGGATAAGTAGAACTCTCAAAATCAATATTAGGATAAAGGATATTGTTTGGGATGTCTTGGATTTAAAGTGTGTTGTGAAAAAGAAATTTATCAGATAAAACTGAATATTTTGCCCTATTAACATCACTATGGTGATGTGGGTGTCTCTATAGCCATATGCACAAAATCCAAAAAAAGTACTATGGTATCCGTTCAACGCAGTCAATGGTTGCTATAGCGACATATTATAGAGATGTCGCTATAGCGACATAAATCATTGTTTATTGTAAAAACACTCAAAATTGGTTTATTTTTCTACAACATATTTTTTGACAAAGGAGAGGCAAATTTGGGCAATAATCTTCAGTTATCTATCATTTTGCTTCATTAAGATAAAGAATTTATTCCTATTAACTAATAAGTTGATAATCTAGCCTTAAAATTGCTAGTTTACGTAGTTCGGAGAGGGTTAAGGGCTAAATATACTTAATTTTCTGGTGCAAGGGGGTAATTTAAGTAGATGATCATTGGGTTTTGAGTAATGATCATTAAATTAACCTTGCATATTTTTAATTTACTAATTATTCATGAAATTGATAAATTTTGATAAATTATGGTAGAAAAGCCCTAGAACAAGAACGAAATGATTAAGAATATGACCTTAGGGGTTGGGAATGAGTTATAGTCCCTAACGTGGTTGGTCATTTCATTACTTATTTGCTTGTATGTATTTCTAGAATGAGTTCAAATGAAAATTGCTCAGAAAGGCAAGACTTAGGCTTAGTTAAGTTGTATAAGCTTAGATAGAGCTAGGTGATGGTATTGTAGTTTAATTTAATTTGTTCTATATATGCATGTTAATTAGTTCTTAGTATTGTTCGATAGTTCATATTGTTGGGTGTGGTCATTTTCAAATGAAATTTATGTAAAACTTGTGGATGTCACAAGTAATGGGTGATATATTATACTGCATGATTTTGACCTACTTTGTTGTTGATTGTGGAATATTTTGGTAATTGGACTTTCTTATGATTTATAGATGGAAGAAGTTTGGCAGGAACTTGTGACTAGGATTAAGGTACTTAGATGAAACTTGTCACCTGTAGATCATGACTAAAGGGTGATTATGATACCCTTAACATGTATGTACAAGTTACGGGGGAGTTTGATGGTTTTATGAGTGGACTGAAAAACGTATTCATATGCTTTGATATATGATTAACTTGGCTGGAGTGGACCTAACTTAATTTGTAGATGTCTTTTACTTGTTGTTAGTAGTCCTGAATTGCTTTAGTTAATTATTTTTTTAGGTATATTCAGGGTGATCATGTATTAACTTATTGAACTAAGTTTTAGTTACGTATTCATATTCTCATCTTGGATTGGCCAAATGACCCACCTGTATATTGTTATTTTTTTGTGTGCTGATACTATACTCCTACTTTTATTGAGTGTTGTGCATATTCTAGGAGTTCATGCAAAACCCATATTCCAGGATTTCATGCAAGACCTTACTTGTGACTCTATTGAGTAATCTGGATTCTAGGGTGAGCAATATATTTGTCATGACCGATAGTGAGATCCAATGCTTTTGCAAGCCAATTCTAGGGTGAGCCCTTTCTACTTCCGAAACAAGAGAAAAGACTTAAGAAAGCCCTTCCGTTACTGATAGTGAGATAGCTAGCATAACCTAAACCCCTCTTAATTGAGATGAGACAGGAGATCCAATGCTTAGATGAAGTACAAATCACTTTGATTCAATCATACACCTTGGAATCAGCTTAAGTATTCCTTTTTTCTTTTATTTTTCTGAAACATCAGCTTCTATAACATCTTTTGTCAAAAAATCTTTTATATCATCTTCAGTCCATAATTCTGGAAAAGTCAATTGTGAGACATCTTCCCCAAGCCTAGTCGTGATGGGTATCTCAAGCCCACCGAAAGTCGTAGACCACCCTTTAACCTAGCCAACTAGAACACAATATAATATAATAGCGGAAGCAGCCCAACCAACATATGAAAGATAAATAGATAAATCGATAGGAACTAAGAATCAATAAATAATATCCACCCACACTTTGTCCACAAAAGCCTTTAAATTGAATAGCAAGTTAGGTCGGGACATGCCCCCGACCATGGCCAAAAAGGGAATCCAAAATATGAATTTTTTTTATTGAATTTTGATAGTCATAAAGAAAGCAATGAAATTTTTGTCTTTCTAGAAGATGGAGGCTCACTACTTCAACGCAACTCGATAGGCATGCTAATCTACCTAATGCTACACAGGGGTAAAAGAGGTGTCTTCAGATCCTATATTATGAAACAATATAGTGTCCTAGTACAGTGAGCGAGGTGAGCACTAGTATATAACTCAAGGAAGGGATAGAATAATGCCAAGTACAAATCAGTCCAAAAACCTTATACACATGTTCATATACATATATATAAGATTCCAGGATAGGGAACCAGGTTTAGGATGAGATTTAAAGCTATTAACTTAGATTGTGTAGCTTTAACCGTCCTATGGGAACCCATGGGCTATATGTGTTCAGCGCCCCCTGTTGAATTGGTCCGAACGTTTGTTAGCCACACGAACAAGGAAAATCCAAGGAAGGGCTAGGGGATTCCATGACCACAGTCAATCTCATACATATGTATATATATATATATATATATATATATGTATGAAGTGTAAACTTTGCATACAGTAACAAAGACCCCCATGCCGGCAAATGTGATTTCCAGTATCGGTCCCTCCGGGACCTCCACCTTCCACGGTGAGCTACACAACCCCCTTTAAGCCTAAATTAAAATATTTGCACATTACTCATCTATTAAACCAAGGAGTCATCCATTAAGGAATTTACCGAATGGTATCTTCATACCAATTGAACATACTAGTCAATTCCATTATTCATTCCAAACCAATTAGCTAAATAAACTCCGAAGTTTCAGTTTAGAAACTAATCCATGGCCTCTAAAGCCTTTTAAAACCATTTAAAACCAAACCATGGCCACCAAGGACCTCCAAAATAATTTTTATCCATTTATCCATTAATGCAATGCAATAGTTTAGAAAAGTAAACAAGCTATGTAATTATCCATGTTCCAAAACCAATTATGCAAATAGGTTAAGGTTAATACCAGTTACAAACCAAAAACCATAATTTGGGGGGATTATAACTACTCCATTCCCATCTACCATACCCATGCACAATTTTAATTCAAAGACCATGAGATAAAATATGAATAACAATTCCAAACCATGGAAAAACTAACCAAGTAGTAATCATTCAAAACCCTCAATCCATCATTCAAAACCCAATAATTATATTCACATAAACCACAATTAAACAAATGATTTGTATAAAAATAATTTAGGGAAGAGATACATGACTAAAAATACCAAGAATTTTGTGAAGAAACCACAAATTTGAATCCTATGTCCTCTATTCTTATCAACCCTAGCTTTCTTTTGCATTGGGGGAGTTTAAGAGGGGAGAAGTACGTTTTGATTTGTTTATAAATGATAATGAGACCCTAGAAGGTTTTTGAAGTTGTGAGTCATGAGTTAAGGATGAAAAAAAGACTGAAAATCCCTTAATAAAACTATGTAGAAAAACTATCATCAGTCGTTATGGGTCAGGTAACAACTCATAATGACTGGCTATGAGTATTTGCTTGGACTCGTAGTCGAGGCAAATTATTGGGCAACCATATTATTATGGACATGAGTCACATATAAGGACTCATGGCTGAACCTTACAACTCGTGGGGTCTTAGTCACTATCAAGATAGAAACATTGGACCACCTTACTAGTTAAACTACGATTGACATCATACTATTCATATAAAGTGACTATGAGTCCTCACCTGAGTCGTAGTATGAGTAGTGAGATTAATCACAAGGTAAGTTTAGAGTCCAGGACCCGGGGTATTATATTACCCCCTCTTTAGGATCATTCATTCCTAAATAAAGAGTCAAAGAACCTATTAGCACGATCACAAGATAAAGAGCACACGAACCTAAATGACAAAATTAGAATTTCCATGAGAAGGAAAACAAAGATCATACCAAGAATTTTCATTTAATACAGGAAACAAGAATAGATATTTAGACTTCATGTCCTCTTCAGCTTCAAAAGTAGCTTCTTTCACCTTTTAATTCCTACAAGGCACCTTTACTGAGGCCATATCCTTAGTCCTCAACCTACGGATTTTCTTATCCAAGATCTCAACTAGGACTTCCTCATATAACAAGGAATAAAAAATAATGACATCATCCACAAGAACAACCAAAAAAGGAATATCAATACATTTTTTCATCAATGACATACAGAAAACGGGATAAATGGTACCCAAACTCGAAGGCAAATCTAACTTATAAGCAATATTCCCAATTCTTCTCAAAATTTAATATGAACCAACATACTGAGGATTGACCTTCCCTTTCTACCCAAACTGCATCATTCCTTTCATAGGATAACCTTTCAAAAACACCCAATCACCTACATCAAACTCTAACTCCCTCCGCCTCATATCTTCATAAGACTTTTGGAGACTCTGAGCAGTCTCAAATCATTCTCTAATTACCTTCACTTTATTAATGGCGTAATGAACCAAAAATAATCAAAAAACCAAGACTCACCAACCTCAAACTACCCAAAATGAGACCTACACTTCTTACTATAAAGAGCCTCAAAAGGAGTTATTCTATTACTGGAGTGGAAAATATTATTATACGTAAACCCAATGAGAGGTAAGTGATCCACCCAACTTCCCTTAAAGTCAATCATACAAGACCTTAGCATATCCTCCAATGTCTGAATAGTATGTTCTATGTATCCATCAGATCTTTAAGCCCCGCACCTATTTAATGAAAATTGGAGAATTACACAACCTCCGTGGCACGGAGGCTATCACGGAGACTAACCTCCGTGACATACTATTTATTATATAGACTAGCCTCCTTGACATGCTATGTGTCATAAAGTATAGCCTCCATGACACACTATGTATCGTGGTGAGCCAGTCTCTGTAACATGGAAAAATAGTAGAGGTATTCTTCCTCCGTTGTCCAAAACACCTCGAACCTCTTCCAAAAATTCCAAAACACTCTCGGATGACCCTTTTTACACCCCTAAAATATTTAACTCATAAATCAACATTTCAAACTCAGAAAGGCCAAAAATTAAAAGCTTGAAATTTTGGGCTCTTAAAATAGCCATGTCACTTGTACTTAGTACAATCAAATGGTGTTGGGACTTCTAAAAATTAGATGAATAGCTGGAAAACTGTCTAGAATCTTGTGGGGATTACAATATCTCCCCCTTGGGATCATTTATCCCTGAATGAAATTATATAAGCTGAGATACTAAGAAGACTGAGATTATGTACTAAATACTTATTAGCAGAATCATGATTAAGTAACTAAATTTGAAACATGATATATGATTGAATTGAATTCATGAATGCATGTTATGACATAAGGATAGTTGGAGAGATAAGATAGAAAATGAGAGAATTAATTTAAGAGAAACCATTACCCCAAGCTAAATCTGAATTCATAGAGAAAAAATGAGGATACTTGGCTCGCATACCGTCTTCTGCTTCCCAAGTAGCTCCCTCAATAAAATGATTTATCCATAAAACCTTAATCAAGGGAACTTCTCTGTTCCTTAACCTACGAACCTGATGATCAAAGAGCTCAATTGGGAGTTCTTCATAGGAAAGGTTTTCTTTTACGCTCACACTTTCTAAAGAAATGATAGAAGATGGACCGACAACACTTTATGCAGAAAAGAAATTTGATACACTTGATTGACTGATGGCAAATCTATAGGCAACTCTAACTTATAAGCTACCTTTCTAAAATAGCTCAAAATCCTATATAGGCCAACATAGCGGGGACTGAGCTTCTCTTTTTTTTTTACCGAATCTCTTCACTCTATTCGTGGGTGAAATTTTCAAATAAACCAGGTCACCAACATCAAACTTAAGATCCCTTCACCTTGCATCTATATAAGATTTCTGATGACTTTGGGCTGTCATCAGCCCTCCTCAAATTAACTAAACTTTCTCCAATGCCTCATATACTGAATCTGGCCCTATCAAAGAAGCCTCACCTACTTCAAACAAACTAATAGGAGATCTAAACCTCCTTACATAGAGATATTCAAGCAAATTTATTTGAAAACTTGAGTGATAAATATTGTTATACACAAACTCAATCAAAGAAAAGTGGACTTCCCAACTACCCTTAAAGTCGATAACAAGAACCCTCAATATATCCTTTAAGGTATGAATGGTTCTCTTTGAATGACTGTCTATCCGAGGATAAAAAGTTATACTGAGATGGAATTGGGTACCAAGACCTATTTAAAAAGCCTTCAAAAAGTGAGAGGTAAACTGGGTACCTATATTTAAAATAATGGTCAGCGAAACCTTATGCAGCTTTACCAACTTTTAAACATAGATTCTACCATAATAATTAGCTAAATACAAAGTCTGAACTGGTAAGAAATGGTTGACTTGGTCATTTAATTTACATTGACCCAAATCGAATCATGTTGATGATGCATACGAGGTAACCCTGTCACAAAATCTATGTTTACCATTTCCTACTTCCAAGTAGGGTAAAACACCCTAGGTTTTTATCCTTAGAGATTTCTTAAGTTTTGAACTCTTTGTACATCATAAGACATAGGCTTATTAGTAGTATTATGTGGGTACGATTTAGGGGATCTTAGTCATATGATAATCAGTGTGATATAGGTTGCATTCTGTCCAAGTTATGAATGAGAATCATACTAGTCATATGATGATGGTACGAAATAGGTTATAGACTCATATGATTCTCAGTGTGTCAAGACTTTATAGGCTACCTAGGGTATAATTTATGGGTACCAATCGCATATTTGGATATGAGTTGGTCCTTCTGGTCATATATTAGATAAAATTGGAGTCTAACATTTTGTCTAGGGCATGACTAGTGGGTACCACTCGTATGTTATGCGTATGAGTAGGGGGAGTCGTACCCTCCCGTGCACATTTTTTAGCTTTTAAGTTGATGATATTTTAGACATTTTCCACCATAAAATCCTTAAGACCCCATTTATTAAAACATATAGTAGCCTCTCATAACATATTTTGAAAGATAAAAAATACTCTTAAATAACTTACATGTCTCTCTCAAGGCTCTTGGTTCAAGAAAGGCTAGGGTTTTCTTCAAGGTGGTCAATTAGAGCTTTGAAGGGTGGTTTCTCTCTATCTTCCTTGGTATCTAAGGAACTAACAATACTGATCCTCCTGCTCAGTGAAAGGACAACTATGTGTCAGATTGAAGTGGTGAGCTTTCATACTCCAGTAGGCTCTATTTCATGTTATGGTCTTCTCTACATAATTTTGTTATTTCTTAGACTTTGTTTTGTAGCTATGGTTAGGGTCATGTCCCACCAGATGTTGTTTTTACCTTTGATAGAGGCATTGTGAAACTACTTTGAGTAGACATAGGCAGTTTCAGTGTTGGTTTCTGCCTTGGAATTGGTATTGGTATTAGGGATAACACCATTTAACTATATTTAATATTTATTGTTCCATATTTTTATGTTTTATAAATAGAATTCATCAGACATCGAGTGTAGGTTGGTTATGGTTGGGCATTGGGGGTGGTCTTCGATCTCAGTTGGGCTTATGATATCTGACATAACTAGGCCCAAGTTTATGGTCAATTTGGTATCCACAAAGCCTTGTCAAGTAGATTTTCTTTTAATAATGTGTAGTACACCACACTCATAAGGGTGAGGCAATAAGGCTTTAAGGAATATTTCACTTTCTTGTATTCTATTTTCAAGCTATAAAGTCTTAAGTCCTATATTCTTCTATTATTACCATTTGTTCATTTTTTAGATTATTCTTTGATGATTTAAAGCTCACAAAAACTCCTCTATCCTAACCAAAGGGTGCACCATCTGGTTCCTGTACAGGTCAAAACTATTTTTATTCTCTTACTACCCGACAGGAGTATGAGGCATCACCCAAAGTCATAAGTCATACATTAAAATGCTTCTCTCCTGCTGTGTACTATTTTCTTGATTCAGGGTTCACTCTATCTTATGTGACCCAATTTATGGCTGTGTATTTTGGTCTTGTTCCGAATTATGTTTCGAACCCTTCTTCTATTTTTACCCTGGTAGTTTACTTTGTGATTGCTAAAAGAGTCTATAGGGGGTTGTGGTATCTGTTGGTAGTAAAGAAACTTTGGTGTATCTATTTGAGTTAGATATAGTGGATTTCGATATTATATTAGGGATGGATTGGTTGCACTCGTGTTATGCATCTCTAGACTATCAGACCGGTAAGGTTGTCATTAATTTCCCTAATGAGTCGGTTATTAAGTGGGAGGGTAGTTCCCTTAATCTTAAGAGAATATTTATGTCAGATTTTAGAGCTCAGAGATCAATCTCCAAGGGGTGTCTCTATCATCTAGTTCGGATTAAAGATTCTAACTCGGAGGGTCCTTCTTTAGATTCCATCTTAGTGGTGAATAAATTTCCTGAGGTCTTCTTTAATGACATTCCTAGTGTTCCTTAGAATAGGGAGATTAAGTTTGGTATTTATCTTTTTCTGGACACTCATCCAATTTTTATCCCCATATAAAATGGCTCCGGGTGAGCTGAACGAGCTTAAGTAGCAATTAAGGGATCTCTTAGATAAGGGTTTCATCCATTCTAGTGTGTCCCCATGGGGTACACCGGTGTTTTTCGTGCATAAGAGGATAGTTCCATTTGGATGTGTATTAATTACCGATAGTTAAATAAGATGACAGAAAAGAATAAGTATTCTCTTCCAACGATAGATGATTAGTTTCATCAGTTGTAGGGTGCAAAGTTTTTCTCCAAAATAGATCTTCGATCTTGGTATCATCATTTAAAGATTAGGGAGAAGGATATCCCTAAGACTTCCCTTTCATACCTAATATGGCCACTTTGAGTTTCTGATTATGTCTTTTATGTTGACCAATGTTCCGACGATATTTATAGATTTGATGAATATAGTCTTCAATCACTTTTTAGACTTGTTCATTATTATATTCATAGATGATATTCTGATGTAATCTAAGATTGAGGTGGATCATGCCAATCACCTCCGTGTTATGTTACAGACTCCAAAAGAACGACAGTTGTATGCCAAGTTTTCAAAATATTAATTCTCTTTTAATATTGTCACTTTTATGGGTCATATCATTTCTAGTTAAGAGATCATGCTAGATCCGCAGAAGGTTGCAGTGGATAAAAAGTGGCCTAGACCCATGACTCCAATCGATATTCAGAGTTTCTTGGGTTTATCCGGTTACTATAGGAGGTTTGTGGAGATTTTTTCTTCCATAGTTACCCCATTGACTTTGTTGACTCAGAAGAAGGTAAAGCTCTTGTGGTTTGAAGCTTGTGAGAGTATTTTTGAAAAGCTTAAGGTAAGCTAACTTCGGCTACGATTTTGACTCTTCTTGAAGGCACCATTGGGTTTGTGGTCTATTGTTAAACTTCTCATGTTGGTCTTAGTTGTGTTATGATGTAGTATGGAAACATGATAGCTTATGCCTTTAGGCAATTGAAGGTGCAAAAGATTAATTATCCAACTAATGATTTTGAATTGTTAGTTGTGTTGTTTTTATTGAAAATGTGGCATCACTATTTGTATGGAGTGCATGTGGATATCTTTTTTTATCATAAGAGCCTGCACTATGTGTTTACTTAGAAAGAGCTTAACCTAAGGCAAAAGAGATGGCTTGAGTTGCTCAAGGATTATGACATGAGTCTTTAATACTATCCAGGTAAAGATAATATGGCTGTTGATGCTCTTACTAGGTTATCCATGAGGAATCTAGCTCATGTGGATTAGGAGAAGAGGGATTTGGTGAAGGACATTCACTATTTGGCTAATTTTGGAGTTCGTCTCTTAGACTTTGAGAGTGGTGGAGTGCTTATTTAGAAAGTGGCAAAATTGTCTCTTGCTACTGAGATTAAGAAAAAGGAAATGTTAGATCCTATCTTAATAAGGATCAAGGGTAATGTTAGTGGACAGAGGGTGATGGCCTTTAAGATTAGTGGTGATGGTACTTTGCAGTATCAAGAGAGATTATGTGTTCCCGACATCGATGGTTTGTGAGAGAGGATCTTGGCTAAGGTGCATGAGTCATGCTATGTCATTCATTCTGATTCAATAAAAATGTATCATGAACTCAAGGAGATGTATTAGTGGAACGATATGAAGATGGGTGTGGCTAATTTTGTGGCCAAGTGCATGGTCCTCAGTCTCAGAATTAGTTTGATTGAGTTTGGATCATCATGGTTAGGATGACAAAGTCTACTCACTTCTTGCTAATAAAGACTAACTTCTTGGCTGAGGATTATGTGAGGTTTTATCTTCATAAGATTTTTAAGCTACATGGGGTACCAATTTCTATCATCTCAGATCATGGTATGTAGTTTACATCTCACTTTTGGTTGTTATTTTAGAAAGGGTTAGGGACTAAGGTTAGTTTAAGTACTACTTTTCATCCACAATCGGATGGGCAAGCAGAAAGGAGTATTTAGATGTTGGAGGACATAATTCGAGATAGTATGATTGACTATGGTGGTAATTGGGTTGAACATTTACCTCTTTTAGAGTTTATTTATAACAATAGCTGCCACTCTAGCATTGGGATGGCTCTGTTTGAGGCCTTGTATGATAGGTGGTATAGGTATCCTATTAGGTAGTTTGAGGTTGTTGAGGCAGAGATGTTTGGCTCAGATTTGGTTCACCAAGCCATGGAAAAGGTGAAGGTGATCCAGGATAGCTTGAGGCTGCCTAAAGTTATCAAAAGTCCTATACAGACATGAGGTGGAAAGATTTGGAATTTAAGGTTGGGGATACGGTGTAATTGAAGGTATCTCCCATGAAGAAAGTGGTGTGGTTTGGTAAAAAGAGAAAGATCAGTCCCAGTTATGTTAGTCCTTACTTGATCTTGAGAAGAGTTGGTAAGGTTTCTTATGAGTTAGAGTGTCCTTCTAGTTTGAGCTCCACTAATCTGGTGTTCCATGTCTATATGTTAAGGAAGTGTGTTGGTGATCCATCTCAAATCGTCACTATAAAAGATATGGGTATTTTAGATTCTTTGTCTAATGAGGAGATATCAGTTGAGATTTCAGATTGGTAGGTTCGTCGGTTGCGGACCAAGGATGTAGCTTTAGCAAAGGTTCTATGGAGGAGCCATAAGGTTGAAGAAGCTACTTGAGAAGAAGAAGAGGAATTAAGTCCAAGTATCCATTTCTGTTTCCTTCTCCGAAAATTCGTGCAGAAGGTATGTGTTCTCCATCACCTCTTTGTTTTCTAACTTTGATAAAGAAAAGATTAATTTCCTTTCATCTTTGTTTTCTAACTTGGTTAAAGGTCGAAGTAGGGGTGTTTGGGGATTAAACCATGCTAGTCGTACCATGTACCGTCATTCGAGGATGAATGATCCAAGTGGGGGAGAATTGAAACACCTTGTGTTTTGATCCTTAGATATTTCCTGAGTTTTGAACTCTCTGGACATCATACGACTTAGGCTTACTGGTCATATGATGTGGGTATGGTTTAGGGGTTCTGATTTATATGGTAATCTGTCTGATCTAGGTTGCATTCTATCCAAGGTACGAATGGGCATCATACTAGTCGTATGATGATGGTACGAGATAAGTTATGGACTCGTATGATTCTCAGTGTGTCAAGCCCTTGATAGGCTGCCTATGGTACGGTTTATGGGTATAAGTCATATGATTGGCTATGAGTTGGTCTTTGTAGTCATATATTGGACAGGATTGTAGTCCAACATTCCGCCTAGGGTACGAATAGCGGGTACCACTCACACGTTTTGTGTATGAGTTAGGGGTGAGTCGTACCCTCCGGCGCACATTTTTCAACCTTTAAGCTGAGGACATTTTAGACATTTCTTTCCTAAAACCTGTAAGACCCCACATCTTAAAACACATAGTATCCTCTCATAACACACTTTGAAAGATCGAAAACACTTCTAAAACACTGTCAAATCTCTCTCGAGGCTCTTGGTTCAAGAAAGGCTAGGGTTTTCTTCAAGGTGGTCAATTAGGGCTTTCAAGGGTGGTTTCTCTCCGTCTTCTTTGGTATCTAAGGAACCGGCCATACTACTCATCCTGCTTAGTAACATAGATTCGCGGACAGCTTTGTGTCGAATTGAAGTAGTAAACTTCTATACTCCAGAAGGCTCCATTTCATGTTATGTACTTCTCTGCATACTTTTGTTATTTCTGAGACTTTGGTTTTTAGCTATGGTCAAAGGCATATCCCAACCAGATGTTTTTTTTAATTTCGGATAGAGGATTTGTGAGAGTACTTTGGGTTGGCATAGGCAGTGTCGGTATTGGTGTCATCCTTGGCATTGGTATTAGCATTGGGGCTGACGCCATTTGACTGTATTTGGTTTATGATTGTTCCATCTTGTTAAGTTATATAATCGGAATTCATTCGACATCAGGTATAGAGTGGTTATGGTTGGGCATTGGGTGTGGTCTTCAGTCCCTATTGGGCTTTAGGTACCTGACATGACTAGGCCCTGGGGGATATTGAACTCCTGAAGCGTACCACTAGGCCTTTGGTGTTCAACCTTGACCTATAGACAATTCGAGCACTTAGCCACAAATTCCGCAGTATCTTTCTTCATACCATTCCACCAATAGATTTTTTATCAATCACGGTACATCTTAGTAGCCCTTGGGTGAATTGAATATCGTGCACTCATAAGTTGTGGAGAATTTAAACTTCTACTACAACCATGACACTCAAGCTAGTACTGCAATGACTACACAGAATGCAAGTTTTACACCAAGCATGTTACATACACAATTGAAAGTTCAATAATACTACTTCAAAACATCCACGCCTCACCAAGTTGGCAAACTCATACATATTTCCCAATAAAAGACATCATACAAATAACCTAACTATCATTAATCATGTGAACTTACAGTAAGAGAGTTACCCATATTTACTCACACAAAAGCAATTTATGATAAACTAGGTATAAAAATCAAATTCCTCTCTCTCACAAAGAATTTGCATGCTACACAAGATGAACCATAGGCTTGCCCTCAGTATAGTGCTCCACTAATATCAGAATGATGGAGCCTAGCATCAAATAGATCTTCATGGGTTGTAATGTAGGCTAAGGGATTGGTAGGTAGTATTTTGATCAAGAATAGTGACTATCTTGCCTAAGCTCTTTAGTACATCACACTTTTCATTGTACTAAACTTTAACAACCAATTTCCGCCACTTCTTTCTACCCCTATCTTTTCCCTCCTATCTCATTAAGCCTATTCACATACACTATGATGGGAGTATTGTCTATTAATTCATAATTTAATTTTACCCTTCTACATAACCACTTTATGTAACACACCCCTGTGATTGCCGCCCTCAACTTAAGCGATTTACCTTGGTTGAGGTGCACAATGTCCAAGGAGGACTAGGGCTAAAACAGGTTCATTATAACATAACTAGACTAAAAATGGGAAATTTTTTAGCACAAATTTCTCTAACTCCTAACCACTACACATCAATTGCACACGCCAATACCTATTACTTTGGGGCTTTACTTTCATCTTTCTCCTAATTGAATTTCAAACTCCTTACTCAATTAATTTTTAACTAAAGTTCTTAGGAACTTTGGATTAAATTAAGTTCTATCAAAAAAGGTGATACAGTCTGCATATGAAGCTTCCAAGGAAAATAAGCTAAAAGCTTGATGGGGTTAACTAGGATTATGCACAAAAGTAGGTCAAAAGAAAGTATGAAACATGGCTATCAAAGAAATGCCTATATCATCTCCTAAAACCATACTCCTTCTTTTGCATTTCATACATTCTAGGTAAGTTCTAGACATCACATGCACCAAGGAATACACAACAACCTTACACATACATAGTACATACTCAACTCAAGTAGGATCTTCATAGACTCTAAACTAAACAATCACATGAATTAAATCATTATACCAACAAGTACAAAAGTCATAATCCTAAGCCTAGGAATCTCAAAAGTAGTAACTCATATAATCAACATGCTTTTACAACCAAAACACTTGCATCATGCAGTCAAATATATCACCAACAAGAACATCCCACTTATTTCTAACACAAAAAATTTTAAAATTACTCTTAAAAATGAGAATTGCCCCACCCCACACTTAAAAAGTCTATTTTGTCCCTAAAGTGTACTTAAAATTAGAGATAGAAATACTCTCTAAGGCCTCTAAGCCTAGCTTGTCGCATCTTTATACATCAAGGGGGCCCGGGTAACCCACATTCAGTCTTCGCCATGCTCCTTAGCTCAAGAGTACTCAGACTTCCCAACAACCCGTGACTCAATATAAACAATAACTAGTGAATTAAAAACTAAAATACAAAAAATAAAACATACCTTAACTTGGTTTGACTCCCAAGAAACACCTTATTTAGTGTCGCGGCATGACCTAATCAAATTTTTCCTCTACCTTGAGGATATAAATTTCAACCCAACCTTACATCTATCTTTTTGCTTCACTCATAGAGCGGTGGCACAAATATGAAGGAACCAAGTAATGTATGGTGCATGGTAAACCACTCGACCTTAACGTGATGTATGTTTTTGTGGTTCTTATCTTGTGTAAAATTAAGAATATGGGATTCTTGTTCCTTGTCTTCACACTCTTTCACTATTTCAGATGACTCCATAGGCATGTCATCAACTAAACCTAATGTACAAAAGTGAATTGAAAGAGGCCCAACCAATCTACTTTCAAATTTACATCATCCATAACACACTCACTCTTATTCAACTTCTTAATTTCAATATTAAGAGAAATATTATAGTTGAATGGCTGAAATTTTTGTGTATTCTCCATAAATTGGCTAGTATCCTCCTATACTTTTCTCTGCCTCTGTGGAGATAGTGGTGGTAGTATCTCCTTAACCTGTTCAGCAACTTTAGTTTTTAAGTACTCAGACTTCATCGAAAGATCAACAACTTTGTCTGTAAAAGTTTGGGGAGTCAACTCTATATCTGCCTCCTTAGTTTTCTTTGGAGGTTCTTCATTGAGCTCTATACCATTATTCAAAGTGATTTTCATTACTCGTGTAGGAGGCTCAGTGTCACTTGGAAAACAACCTTGAGACCTGGTAGTTTGTGCCTGTTGTATCTTCCCCAACTGATGCTCACAATTTTTTAGAATTATGCGCCTATTTTTAAGTTCAACAGTCAATTGTTCTTGGGTGGCCATGATTTTCTTTAACAACTTTTCTATGTTACTGGCATGTGTGTTTTACTGTTGCTTCTAGAACTGTTGGTGGTGGTTGTTCCACGATTGAATTGGTGGCTGAGTCAGCCACTTTTAATTGTAGGTGTTCCCATAATGTGGCAATTGAGCATTGCCCATAAACATCACTGACTCAGGATTGGCAGCACACATAGCTACAGAATGACCATTATTACCACAAACCTCACACCAACTTATGGTCATCTCCACAGATAGGATAATATCTACCTCATATTGTAAAGGTCCCGTCCATGTGCTTCCATCAAAATCTCGACAAAAAACCTCTCGATGGGGTCCCTCACAAAAAAAACAAGAATCATCATCACTCAAAAACCATCTATCCCAGGTTGACATATTAAGAAATGTGAGAAAAAAATAAAAGAAAATAAAAAAAAATACTAAACTATGTACAACTCAACATAGCTAAACAAAAAATAATATAATTGCTTATTTACAAGTCCCCAATAATGGCGCCAAAAACTTGTTAAGCCCAAGTGCACACACAAGTGTACGTGGTCTCACCAAGTAGTAAAGTGGCCTTATAGAAAGTCGAATGTCGATCCCTCAAAGACTTGTGTTGACAATTATCTAATTCTAGTTTAACTATTGAGATTAAATTTTGGTGTAAAAGTGACAAGAAGAGTTGTAGAGTTGTAAACTAAAGGTAAAATAAACAATGTGGAAAAGTAAAAGTCTTGGACAATCAATGTGGAGAAAACCGGGGTTAAAGTACTGCAAACATTCATACTAAGCTATTGAACTTCATTGGTTAGATTACTTATCTTGGTTGTTGATTCACAGGTTTTATAATATGATCATGGTCTCCCGACCTCTAATCTTCTACCTAACTGGACATTCAAATACATCATTCAGCGGGGATGCAATAATCCATTTAGATGCATAAGATGTCATCCTACAAGTGAACTAAACAAGGAATCTTGATATATCCCTATCCTAGAAGCTAATTCAAATCTTTTATTTTATAAAGGAATAAGAACCTTGCTTTATTTACCCCAACATTCTATCCTCTTATTCCTCCTCTTGAGTTTACAAAGATGACAATGGATGTATTATAATGGTCGTGAATCCTTAAAATAGTTGTAAAAGGATAAATAAAAATTCAAATATGATAAGAAACCAAAAGCAAATCAATTCAATGCAATACTAATCACGTTCTTGGCCTTAACCCCGGAAAAGGGGGCGTTTAGCCACTCATGGACATAACCATAATCATGATGGATGAGTACGTATTAAAATACATTAAAAGACTGAATTAAAGATATAAAAACCCTAATTTATGTCTTTTCATCCCCTCTCCAAGTTTCAAAATCAGTCAAGGTGGATAACATTAGTTCAAGTGTCCTATGTATAGTAGGACAAAACTATCAATTTTTGCACTAGGTGCGTGTTGCTGAGCTCATAGAGGGGACTAGATAAACAGTTTTTTGGGTCCCTTATGAAGATATCTATTTATGTCACACGCTCCATATCCATAGATTACGTCAGATATGCCCCATGGACATCCAAAGTGTCTATTTTATGTCAAATCTTGTGCCATGCTTTCGTTGGTCCATTCCAAGACTCTTTATGTTTTTAATACTTGATTTAATTATTTTATATCGTTCTTAAATCATCATAATAAACTCACCAAGAATCCTATATCAGTAAAAATCACAAATTAGATCTCAAAACAATGCATAATCTATAACGGTGAACTAAAAACTTAAGCTAAGAACTAGTTTCGTCCTATTAATATTTAGCTTAGTGTTTTGACTCTTAGATTTTTTAAATTGAATCTTGAACACTCAAAAAAAGTTCTTACACAAATAATTGCACAATAATAACATTAGGAACTCATTACTCACATTAGAATCATCGAGATTAACTAGAACATTACCTAGCTCAAGCTAGTAACACTAGTTTTCTCATTTTCACTCTAAGTGACTAATTTAAGTAGAAACTTCTTTGGAAAACATCTTAAACATTGTATTCAAATAATTAAACACTTGTATGCTCAAATACATCATCATTAACACATTAATCACATAAGTTTTCCTCAAAATAAGGCTAAATGAGCTCGGATAACATGCACCATGTACCTCTGCTAATATTTTCTATCTCAAGCCATCCATAATCGGAACACATAACCTTCCCTGACAATGAAAACACATAAACTTCCCTGACAACGAAGAACTCCAACTACCCCTTAAAATAAACCCTCAAACTTCTGATCCCAAATTGCCTCCTTCAACTTCACCAAAATAGGATCCTTTTCTTGCTTTTCTATGAAGTCAACAACCAATAAAGACTTCGAACCATTATAAACCCATAGACTACCTTCAACCAAATCAACCAACCAAATACCTAATCTTGTAAGGTGATGACCTCATAGACTAAACCCTTCTTATCCTCCTCAACATGCGCAACACTTCCCATAGACAATCTACTAAGGGCATTAGACACTACATTACCCTTACTCGGGTGATACGAAATACTCATATCATAGTCTTTCAAAAATTCAGGCCACTTTCTCTGATAAAGATTTAGATCCTTCTTAGTGAACACATATTATAAACTTTTATGATCCATGAACACATTAACATGGACCCTATAAAGGTAATTCCTCCAAATCTTTATGGCAAAGACAACTACTGCCACTTAAGATCATGGGATGGATAATTCTTCTTATGAGGTTCAAGATATCTAGAGGCATAGGCTATGAATTTACCTCGATGCATCAATACACAACCAAGACCAACTCTAGAAGCTTCACAATAAACTACAAAACCATCTAAACCCTCTGGTGGAGTCAATACTGGAGCAGAAAGTGAGTCGAGTCTTTAAGTCTTGAAAACTCTTCTCACTATAATCTGACCACTGAAATTTGACTTTCTTTTGGGTAAGTAGAGACATGGGAGAAGAAATAGCAGAAAACCCTTCAAAAAACCATCTATAGTAACTAGATAAACCTAAGAGCTCCTGATATCTGATGAAGAAATGGGACTAAGCTAGTTTCCCACTACTTAGTCTTTTAAGGATCAACTTGAATGCCATTATCAAAAATAATGTGACCAAGGAAAGCTACTGATCTCAACCTAAAATCGTACTTGCTGAACTTAGAAAATGACTATGATCCTTAAGGGGTTGCAATACAATCCTTAAATAATCTGACCTTTACTACGTGAATAAACGAGGATGTCATCTATGAAGACTATGATGAACATGTCTAAGTACTACTTGAAAACCCTATTCATCAAATCCATAAAATTTGTTGGAGTATTCTTTCTTCCAAAAGGCATAAATAGAAATTTAAAGTGACCATACCAAGTTCTTGTAATACCCCGTACTTCTACCAAGCTTAAAATCATCCCAGAAATATTAAAGACTTATTTAAAAGATGAATACACTTTTATACATGTAGTATTTTCAATATTTTAATTTTTTATCATATGGAAAATTGAATAAACTTTATATCAATACCAAATTCACCCAAATCCAACACTCGGGCGAAGAGTTAGAGCCATTTTAGTAAGACAGTGTGCCACCTGAGCCATCAACACATCGCGGAGACAGCCAAAATAGCAATCATCAAAATCTAGTGATCCTCCACAATTATAGCACGTTACTCCAAGGCTCAAATTCAGAGTTGTCAAATTCCAGTGACACGGCGCGATAGCGTCGCGTCGTGCCAGGGGTTCAGGATAGGAATTTTTACAGAATTAAAATATGCATCCAAGGGTTAAAAAGATCAATTCATCACTCAAATATATACCCAATAACACGTTATTCATCCATAATTCACCTAAAATATATTGTTTCGCTCAAGTTTCTCTCAAGAACAAACTAAGGTTTTCAATTGGAGATTCAAATCCAAGACTCAAATTCAAGAATCTCTCCGTCAATCTTCGTAGAATCAAGAACTAAGGTATGCACAGTGTTCATTCATGGATTTCTTTCATCTATGAATCCCAAGAATCAAGTTTTAAATCTTGTATTGTGAATATTTTGTTGTGGGTTGATTATGTTCATGTTATTATGGTTGTATGACTCCTAAGTTGGTATCTTTATGTGTTGTTCATGAACCTATGCTAGTATGTGGTCTGAAATATGTGAAATTGAGTTTAAATATTGAGTTTTATTGTATTAATTTGATGGTCATGCCTATACCCTAAGTCATGCATCCTAGGTGTTTCGTAAAATACCTAAGAGAATAGAAATTATGCATTATATCTTAATTGTGACCTAAGTCATAAGTGTATGCTTTACCCTATGACTAAGAATGACTTCCATGATATTGTGTGCATTATGAATGGTTGAGGGAATGTTCATGCGATTAGGTTGATGAAAGTATGACATGTTTATATGTAATTCCATTAATGTACAAGACTATGATAACCATATACTTTATGAAATCCCCAAATTAATGTATTTTGAATTGTTGATATTGGTCATGTAATCAAGAAGTGTCATGTCCTGTCAGTTTCATACTATCGAGTTCTGGGGGTACTTATACCCGATAATTTAGCTATGTGCATAGAGCCAGTATCATGTTTTCACGATACTCTCAGTCAAGCAATGATCCTTAGAATTCAATCAGTCTTATGACTCAGGAAAACTTAGTAAATTTAGTATCATTCTAGTCCTACTCAGTAATCTCAGCGACCTCAGTGGTCTCAGTAACATCAGTACTCAGTAATCTGGGTAACCTCAGTATTCCCAGAAATCTCAGTAACTTTGGTACTCTCTGTTAGTCCTCAGATCTCAGTAGCATTCCATTAGTAAACAGAACCCAGTGAACTCAGTTTAGCTCCACTAAATAATACCATTAGTATTAGTTCAGTTTAGTTAATTAGTTAAGTGTATTTAGTTGGGAGTAGGATTCAGCACCGAGTGAACCCAAGGATGGGGACTCACCTATTATTCAGTGGAGGGTGTGATCCTTAGAAGTAATCCTTGTATTCCATAACTACGTAGCCAGTGTAGGTTAAGATACAACCTACGATTTTAGGGATTTATACATCTCATTTAAATTTCCTACTAGGAGGGGCTGATGGAAGAACTCCCTGTCAAAGAGTGTATACTTACAGCTTGTCTTTACCCGTGGCACGGTACTGATACCCTTCCAGCTGGGGTTATAGTTTAGACCCCACTAGTTCAGTTTTGAGGCATGTCGGTTAGATAATTACCTCCCCCAGTCTCAGTTTTAGATCCACTTTTAGTAATACAACTACAGAAATCTAAGACTATCAGATACAGTCAAATCAGTTTAGTACAGAACCCATCTAGTTCCATCAGTATCAGGACTATCAAATATAATCAGTCATGTTATCAGTATTAAGACTCGGTAATCACGTTATCACGAACTCATCTAATAGTATATTAATTATATGAAACCCATGTTATCAGTATTTAGTTTCAGGACTGTCAGATACAATCAATCATACCAGTTCTTCATAATCTAAATTGTCAAAAAAATTTATTCCTTTATTAGTAATATGACATTAGTTCTTCAGATTCAATAGACTCAATCATTCAGTATCCCAGTATCAGTACTCAAATATCAGTAAATCCACATTATCAGAATTCATAAGTTAGCGTTATCACGATCTCAGTTATAGTTATGTATTTATGCATATATTCTCACATTTATGTTATATAGTTAATTATTATTTTTCATTCATATAAACCCTTGCATTTAGCCTACCTCACTTGCATACTAGTACATTCAATGTACTGACGCATTTATGATATGGTGTTTTATACCATAGATTTAGAAGCACGAGCTCCCGAGCATCCTTGCTAGATCAGATGTTCAACAGTCAGATTAGCAGTGAGTCCTCATCATTTGAGGATAGCATAATTATTTTATTACTTTATTATTTTAGTAGTTCGGAGTTAGCTGGGGACATAGCCCATCAACTCCATAATTTTCAGACAGTTTAGAGGCTTTCAGACTACAACATGTGTTCAGACAGTTTATTTCTTCTTTGGGTATTTTTATACCCTATTATAGATATTGTATTATATTCAATATTAGTTCAGTTTTGAACATTATGGCCTTATAACTTATATTCTCCATATTTACAAAGTAGTATTCAGTGCTCAGTTATAGATATTAGTTATTGGTTATCTTATGGTCCTTCGGCGTCATGAGCACCGTATAGCATTCTGAGTACCAGATTTAGGGTGTTACAAACTTGGTATCAGAGCCTAAGATTCCACAGTATCCTAGGAAGTCTGCAAAGATGCATCTAGTAGAATCTTGCACATGGGTATGTTGTGCACCATACTTATGTGCAAGAGGTTATGAGATATTTTGGGAACTGTTTACCTTCTTTCAGTATTCATGTCGTGCCAGTGAGCATAAGCTCAAAATTTTCCCTCAATCTAATCCATTCTCCCTTTCATTTATAGAACATGCCTCCCAAAGAGACTAATGAAAAGAGAACGGGAAATTAATTAGTACCTTAGCCCGTTCAGGCAGATCCTCACGATGAGCATGTCTCTTATTGAAGAATTCAGGACTATATTCACTATTCTATCCAATTCAGTCGTAGGTCCAAATGAATGGCCAGCTGCTATTCTGGCCAACCTAATGGCTAATTCAGCTGCGGCTAGGATTCGGGACTTCACCCGAATGAATCCTCCCTTATTCTCAGGTTCTAAGTTCGAAGAGGATCTATAGGAATTCCTTAACCAGGTTCAAAAAGTCACAGACATCATAGGAGTGACTTCCAGTGAGAGTGAAGAGTTAGCCGCTTATCATCTACAAGATATAGCCAATACATGGTTCAAGCATTGGAAGGTAGATAAGGGTATAGATGTAAAGCCGATAGAGTGGGAAGAGTTTGCTAACCCCTTCTTAGATAGATTCTTTTCCCTAGAGCAAAAATAATCCAAAGTATTAGAGTTCATCAACCTCAGACAAGGTAGCATGAGCGTAAAAGAGTATTCCCTCAAGTTTACTCAGTTAGACAGGTACTCTTCCCATGTAGTAGCATAGCAGACAGTATATCCAAAATAAGTAAGTTTCTGTCTGAAATATCAGGTAGAGTGGTTAAGGAGTGCAGAACTATGATTTTGATTAAGGATATGGACATATCTAGGATTATGGTCTGTGCTCAGCAGATTAAGGAGCAGAAACTTAAGAAGAAGGAAAGGGAAAATAAGAGGGCGAAAATCGGTAGTTATAGTTTTTCTCAACTAGGGTCGTAGGGTGTTAACCGTTCTTAGCATAGACATAATTTTCCATCCCCATTTCCATCTTCAGCATGTGCACCAGCACCAAAGTTCAAAAATAACCGTAGAGATGAGGCACTAGGATCTAAGGTACAGGGTAGTGAGAGCATAGTTTTTACTCATCTACTTTGCGAAGAGTGTGGTAAGTATCATAAGGGTGTGTGTAGATCTGACAGTAATGCATATTTTGATGTGGTGAGTCAGGTCATAAGGTTTGAGACTGTCCTAAACCGGATCCTTGAAGTCAAAAAGGTCATTCTTCAGCTCAGTCCGGTCGCTCAAATCAGTAGGGTACCAATTCCAGCGCTATCAATGGGCAACTCCCAAACAGACTCTATGCACTTCATTCCCGATAGGATCAGGAAAGTCCTCCTAATACAGCCACTGGTGTGTTACAAATCCATTATTTACATGTTCTCACTACTTCAGATTTAGGAGCTTCTTTTTCTTTTGTAACTCCTTATATAGCAATAACCTTTAAGGTCAGACCAAATATTAATAGGACCTTTTCCAGTCTCTACCCTAATGAGTCGGTCTAACACAGGCCGACGGCATGCAGTAACTATCCGGTTATGATATCTCAAAAATCCAGGCCTTCAGGTTCTAGTAGTAATACCAGTATATGTAGGAAATCAATAAGGGAAAGTGATTCCCAACCTATTCCTATCGCAATGTGAAGTTTTATACTTTAGCCCTCCTGTACTTATGTATACTTCATGTCATAATTCCATGCACCCAGCTTATATTCTCGTGCTTTCTATAAAAATTGTGTGTGATTTAAGTTCCTAGTATGAGGAGTTTCGGCTTACTCTATGGTACGAATAACGTTTCATGAGTATATAAACATCAACTCAGGTCATGTAGCTCATGACTCATGCACTCATGTCATTCTTTATAGTATGCTTAGCCCACACGATTTATGACTTCACCCTTAGGGTTCAATTAAACTCAGATTATGTCACGTATACACTCAGTTTAGATACCTTGGTGAATTTGTTGTGTTAATGTTCCATTCCGCAGGCCTCAGTTACAGCATCATTCAGTAGTCAGTATCCAGTAAAGGACTTAGATAGTCTTACAGAACCATGGCTTTCAGCTATCAGTTATTTAACCATAAAAATTCAGTGCTCCCGTACCATTCAAAACCTCAGTTATCAAAAATCCAACATTCAGTCCTTGTAACGGTTACAGTCTTAATTACCATCTTAGCTATAATCTCAGTCCCAGTACTAGTTCTGCTAGATTAGAAACTTAGTTTACTTTCAGGATTACCCAACCATAGTATATAGCTATCAGTTACTCAGTCATTAGTATTTCAGTACCTCAACTATGAAATGTTTCTAAATCATGTCATACGCTTGGTCTTGAAATTTTAAGTAATATAGTTTTTATAAATCCAAGCCCGGTCACCTTATTTCACTCAGTCAGTTCTTACATTCTATGCATAATACTCTACAACCTCAGGCTAGTCATTCAGACGAAGTACAGTTCAGTCTTATATGCCAGTGTTCATCTATAAGTCATTCAGATGAAGTACAATTTAGTCTTATATGCCAGCATTCATCTATAAGTCATTCATTTAATCAGATAAATTAGTATATTTATGCATTCGTTCTCAACACCATGTGAACCTTTTCAACAGTCTCAGTTGCAGTGCATAAGGTTTGGTCACTTTATCTTAGATGATGTTTCATAGGCCTTGCCTCCTAATACAAGAACCCCAGCTATGTAGTAATCTTCCAGTCAGATATCCTACTCAGACAAGGCCAAGATTTGCTTTCTCTCTACAGTCATTAGAACTCTATAGAAAGAGTGTTATAGAAATACTCCGATCAAGTGTAAGTTTTCAGCCTGAGTTAGTCCGCAAAGCCAGTACTTCAGTTTAGCTGTCAGAACGAATAAGTTTAGATGGTGTGGTTTCCCCATCTTTCCACCTAATCGCACTATTCAGAATCTCATGAATATGATCATTCTAAGATGGACTAACTAGGTATTTGTGTGTTCAACTTGGTTTATGTATCATGCCTTAGTTTCATATCCCAGCTATTTAGTCACGATTTAGTTCGTTGGTGCCCTGTGCATCATCCTAGTTTTTCTCAGTATCGTAGTCAAGTCAGTATTCTTCTCGAGACCTAGTGTCCCAAGGGGGAGATACACTATAATTCTCCAAAACTTTCATGACATAAACAGGCCACCTCTTCTCATAACGAATCCAGTTTGTAGTAGTGGATACCCATAGGTTGACCCTCTAGCTCCAATCTCGATCGTATGCCACGTATTCAAGGTACTTACTTTAGATCACGATATTTAACTCGTGTATCACGTTCCAGAACCAATTACGATCTCATGTTTGCGTTGATACATATTTGGTAATTAAACTTAGATTCAGCCCAAGGTAATAGCTTTTCTTAAGCTTATCCAGTTTCATATTCAGGTTTTAGTTACAAATGTGGTATTCAATTCCTAGCTCAGTTTTTAATTCAAACTTGGTATTGTTACCCTTACATGCTCAGTCACATGTTCATGAGTCGGTTCATTCATATATTCATACATCAGATATGCGTGATCAGCTTATCAGTACTCTCAGTCTTGCATTCATGTTTTAGCTCCGTCATAAAATCATGCATCAGATATGCATGCTCAGTATGAATCTCAGTAATATCAGTCAGGTAGTCATGTTTCAAAAGTTTATGTTCAATATGTACTTTATTGTTTCTCCCATCTAAATAAGTCTTATTCGAGGACGAATATTCCCAAGGGGGAGATATTATAATACCCCATACTTCTACCTAGCTTAAAATCATCCCAAAAATGTTAAAGACTTGTTTCAAAGATGAATACACTTTATAAATGTGGAATTTTCAAGATCTTTACTTTTTATCATGTGGGAAATTGAATAAGATTTCCATCGATACCAAATTTTCCCAAATCTGACACCCAGGCAAAGAGTTAGAGCTATTTTAGTAAGGCAATGTGCCACTTGAGCCATCAACGTGACGCGGAGCCAGCCAAAATGGCAATCATAAAAATCTAGTGAGCCTCTACAATTATGGCGCATCACACCAAGGCTCAAATTCAGATTTTTTAAATTCCAGTTATACGGCGTGATAGCGCCGTGTCGCGCCATGGGTCCAGGTCGGGAAAGTTTTGCAGAATTAAAATGCGTGTCTTATGGTTAAAAGGGTCAATTTATCACCCCTACATATACCCAATAACACATGATTAAGCTATAATTCACCTAAAATATATTTTTTCTTTGAAGTTTCTCTCAAGAACAAGCTAGGGTTTTCAATTGGGGATTCGAATCCAAGACTCAAATTCAAGAATCTCTCCGTCAATCTTCGTAGAATCAAGAACTAAGGTATGCACAGTGTTCATTCATGGATTCCTTTCATCCATGAAGCTCAAGAATCAAGTTTTAAATCTTGTATTGTGAATATTTTTTTGTGGGTTGATTATGTTCATGTGATTATAGTTGTATGACTCCCAAGTTGGAATCTTTATGTGTTGTTCATGAACCTATGCTAGTATGTGGTCTGAAACATGTGAAATTAAGTTGAAATATGAAATTTTGTTATATTAATTTGATGATCATTCCTATGCCCTAAGTCATGCATCCTAGGTGTTTCATAAAATGCCTAAGAGAATAGAAATTATGCATTATAGCTTAATTGTGACCCAAGTAATAAATGTATGCTTTACCCTATGACTAAGAATGACTTCCATGATATTGTGTACATTATGAATGGTTGAGGGAATATCAATGAGATTAGGTTGATGAAAGTATGACATGTTTATATACAATTTCATTCATGTACAGGACTATGATAACCATGTGCTTTATGAAATCCCCAAATTAATGTATTATGAATTGTTGATACTGTTTATGTGTTCAAGAAGTGTCATGTCCTATCAGTTTCAT
Source organism: Capsicum chinense (assembly GCA_026120095.1). Classification (NCBI taxonomy): domain Eukaryota; kingdom Viridiplantae; phylum Streptophyta; class Magnoliopsida; order Solanales; family Solanaceae; genus Capsicum; species Capsicum chinense. The sequence goes on along the minus strand of JAPEIP010000002.1, from coordinate 144,035,582 downwards.
GCTATCGAGTCCGGGGGGTACTTGTACCTGATGATTTAGTTGGGTTCCTAGAGCCAGTGTCATGTTATCATGATACTCTCAGTCAAGCCATGATCCTTAGATTTCAATCAGTCTTATGACTCAGGAAAACTCAGTAAATTCGGCATCATTCTAGTCCTAATCATAATCTCAGTGACCTTAGTGTTCTCAGTAACATCAGTACTCAGTAATCTCGGTAACCTCAGTATTCCCAAAAATCTTAGTAACTTCGGTACTCTTCGTCAGTCTATAGATCTCAGTAGCATACCGTCAGTCAAGGGAACTCAGTGAACTCATTTTAGCTCCATTAAACAATACCATTAGTATCTATTCAATTTAGTTAATTAGTTCAGTATCTATTCAGTTGGGAGTAGTATTCAGTACCGAGTGAACCCAAGGATGGGGATTCACTTATTATTCAGTGGAGGGTGTGATCCTTAGAAGCAATCCTTGTGTTCCAGAACTACGTAGCCAGCATAAGTTGAGATGCACCCTTGGAGTTTAGGGATTTATACATCTCATTAAACTTTCCTACTAGGATGGGTTGACGAAAGAGCTCCCTATCAGAGAAGGTATACTCACATCTTGTCTTTACTCGGGCACAGTACTAACACCCATCCAGCTGGGGTTACAGGTTGGACCCTACCAGTTCAGTTTTTGGGCATGTCAGTTAGATGATTACCTCCCATAGTCTCAATTTCAGATCCAGTTTTAGTAATAGAACTCAGTTCAGTTCTACAAAAATCCAGGACTGTCAGATACAGTTAAATCAGGGTAGTACAGAACCAAGCTAGTTCCATCAGTATCAGGACTATCATTTAAAGTCACTCATGTTATAAGTATTCAGATTCGATTATTATGTTATCACAAACTTAGTTAATAGTATATTAATTATACGAAACCCATGTTATCAGTATTTATTTTTAGGACTATCAGATACAGTCAATTAGACCAGTTCTTCATAATCTGAACTATCAAAAACAGTCATTCCTTTATTAGTAATATGACATTAGTTCCTCAGTATTCAGTAGACTTATTTATTCAACATCCCAGTATCAATACTCAAATATCAGTAAATCCACGTTATCAGAATTCATGAGTCAGTGTTATCATGATCTCAGTTACAGTTCCGTATTCGTTTATGTATTCTCACATTTATGTTATACAGTCAGTTATTATTTTTCATGCATATGAACCCTTACATTTAGCCTACCTCACTTGCATACCAGTACATTCAATGTACTGATACATTTGTGCTATGGTGTTTTATACATAGGTTTAGAAGCATGAGCTCCCGAGCATCCTTAGTAGATCAGACGTTCAGCAGCCAGACTAGCAGTGAGTCTTCATCATTCGAGGATAGCATAATTTTTTATTACTCTATTATTTCAGTAGTTCGGAGTTAGTTGGGGACATACCCATCAACTCAACAGTTTTCAAATAGTTTAGTATCTTTCAGACTACAGCATGTGTTCAGACAGTTTATTTTAGCTTTGGGTATTTTTATACCCCATTACAAATATTGTATTATATTTAGTATAGTTCAGTTTTTAACCTTATAGCCTTACAACTTATATTCCATATATTTATAATGTATTATTCAGTACTCAGTTACTAATATCAGTCATGGGTTAGCTTGTGGTCCTTCTGGGTCATGAGCACCGTGTAGCATTTTTGGTACCAGATTCAGGGCGTTACAGTTCTGAAGGCTGTCTTCAGGATGTCAAATTCCTTGATTCCAAGATTATGATAGTTGGATCTAAGGTCTATCTTAGAGAAATAGCTTTCACCCTAAAGTTAGTCGAATAAGTCCTCAATTTTGGGGAGAGGATACTTATTTTTTATTGTGATTTTGTTGAACTATTTGTAGTCGATGCACATTATGAGGGAACCATATTTCTTGAGCATGAAGAGAACTGGAGCACCCTACAGAGAAACACTAGGCCTAATAAAAACCTTATTTAAAAGATCTTTCAATTTCCTTGAATTTCTTAAGCTTAGTTAAAGCCATTTTGTAAGGTGTAATTGAGATAGGCTAGGTATCTTAGATGAGATCTATTCCAAAGTAAATTTTCTTCTTGTGACGAACTCCGGGAAAATTTCAGGGAACACTTCTAGAAACTCATTCACTATTGGAACTGACTCAAAACTCAAAGTTTTAGAATTTGGTTCCTTGACTCAAATTAGATGGTAAATAAATCCCTTTGAAATCATCTTTCTCTTCTTAAGATAGGAGACAAATTGACCTATAGGCACTGACGTACTATCCCTCTATTCAATTATAGGATCATTAGAAAATTGGAACTGTACTTCCATTTCTACAGTAAACTGAGGCATAGCACAAGTGAATCCAATATATGCAGAGAATGACATCAAAATCAGTCATCTCTAACTCCACAAGGTCAACAGAAGTAACTTTCTGAGATACTATGTTCGGGTAATTTTTGTATACTCGTTGGCTGTAATAAAACTACCAACTAGAGTAAGCACTGAGAATGGTTCTACTAAGATTTCACAACTAATACCAAAGTATACTACTATATAGGGAGTCATAAAATAAAGAAAAGCTCTAGGGTATAATAATGCATAAACATAAAGATAGAAGACTTATAACATACCCTTAACCACATCAGGAGAACTTTCCTGATCCCGTCGAGTCTGAAGAGCATAAAGTTAGTTCTGATGATGCCCACTAGTGGAACTAGTGGTGGCTCTCTGCTGAGTAGGGTGACCTACTGGTGCTGTCGAAGGATTAGACTAGCTCTGCTGACGATCATTTCTACCATTCCACATACCTAATGGGCAATCCCTTATCCTATGGCCTGACTTTCCATATTCTAAGCAAGCATCACTACCTATTCTGCACTCCCCATGATGATTCTTACCATACTTCTTAAAGATTAGGTTTGTACGGCCACCATTCACACTACCCTAGGACTTGGAGCCTGGAACTCTATCTAGATTGTCCTGTCTGAACTTAGGAACTGGAGCATTAGCTGAAGACAAGGCTAGAGTTGAATATTTCTGGTAGAACTAAGAATGATTACCACCTTCTTACCTCTTGTGCAAAAAGTTAAAGCTACCTATTCATACCATTTTATTTTCTATTTCCTTCTCCTTACGCTTCTTATCATCAATCTGCTGAGCATGCACCATCAACCTAGAGATATCTATCTCCATTATCAGTATCGTTGTTATACACTCCTTGACCACATCTAAGGATTCCTGACACAAACTTTCTCATCCTGGACCTAGAATTAGCTACCATAGTCGGAGCATGCCTCACCAACTGTGTAAACTTGAGTGAGTACTCTTTCACACTAATACTACCCTGCTTCAAAAATGAACTCTTGAACCTTAGCCTCCCTCAACTCAAGTGGGAAGAATCTTTCTAGGAAACCCATAGTAAACTCATCCCACTCTATAGGCCCTACCTCAATACCTATGTCCTCTTCTACTACTTAAACCAAGTATGAGCTACTCCTTAAAACTGATAAGTAACTAAGTCATCACTCTCACTCGAAGTTATACCCATAATGTCTGTCACTTTCTGCACACCATCCAAAAACTCTTGCGGATCCTCCCCAGACTTGGATCTAGAAAACAATGGAGGATCTATCCAAGTAAAGTCTCGGATCCTAGTTGTAGTCGTATTTACTACTGGGTTGACTAGGGAAACAACTTTTTGAGTATTCTAGGAAGATATGGATTGGGCTAAGGCTATGAAAGCAATCCTGAATTTCATATGGGTGACTTATTTGATCAAAGGGTTTTCAGGGATGGGTGGTGGTGCGAGACGATCCCCATTCCTCCTTCTGTTAGCCTTTCTAGAAGGAATTTCCTATAAATAGTTGAGAACAACTTAGAAGGGGAAGTTTAATAGAACTTATGCTTTATCTCACGACATGAACATTGAAAGAAGGAAAACTTTCCTAAAACGTTTCATAGCCTCTTGTCCATAAATGTGTCGTGCTTCATACCTATGCATAAGACTCTAATCAACGTACCTTTCAAACACCCTAGGACACTTTAAAACCTTATCCTATAATACACAGTTTGTCATAAACCAAGACTACCCCCTAGTTGTAACACGGTGCTTAAGGCTACAAGCGACCCTAAGCTAACCCATGATCTCATAACTTCTCTGAGCACTAATAAAATAATAATAAAGAATTATATGAAAAATCTAAACTAATAGAAATACTGTTAAGATGTAATACTGATAGAATTCCTAACATATCAAAACTACTTATAACAACTGAAAACAAGTTTGACTATCTGAAAGCTTCTAAAACATGAGGAGTTGATGGGACAAACCCCCAATTAACTCTGACTTTCTAGAATAAAGAAAGTACTAAAAATAAGTGCAACTAACTTATCTTCAAAGAATAAGGACTCACCACAACTGCTGCTGAGTGGCACTAAGCTGACTATGGGTGATCAGGAAACTAAGCATCCAAACCTATGTTATAAGACAACATAGCGCAAAAGAGAGTATGCAGTTAGTACTTTGAATATACTGGTACGTAAGGTAGGTACAACTAACATACATATAAGTACTGAACTTAAATACATGAACATGTGAAATGAATGAAAGACTAAGTAAAACATGTGCTGCAATAATCTATAAATCTAAATAATTAAATGACGAATAAACTGAATACTTGGCCCTAATCTGATATGGTCTAAATACTGAATTGAGATTGTGGGAGCTAACTATAATTGATATGCTCCAATCTGAGCTAATCAGGGTCTAACCTATAACTCCAGTTAGAAGAGTACTGGTACTTTGTCAGAGGTACCAGCACATGGCTAACGATGTGGATCCACAAGGTTGATGTCTTGAAGGATGAGGGTGTCATGTCTCTAATGACCAGGGACCCTTCATAATGTACAGTAGTGCCGTAGGACTAAAACTTAGGGACTGCTACTAACGACTTATGCCTAACTCATGGGGGAGCCCCCACCCCTACAATCACTCGGTGTTAAGTGCTACTCCCAACTTAATGACACTGGTATTATTATTTATTTAATATGATTTGGTACTGATAAGTGCTTAGAATGAATATGATAATCTAAATATAATGATACAACTATGGTCTGAATAACCAATAACTAGAAAATTGAAATATACATGGCTATCTAGGTATCGGGTGGTCATAACCCTCCGCACTAAATAATACTTTAAATAAAATAACATTATTTAAAAAAACAGTGTCAAGAAATTCATGATTTAGAGACCCAAAACATAGAGTATATTAATAGCTTATGAAAACTATGATTATAGGTATGGAAAGATGCTCAACTTATAAGCAAAACATGCTCACATAGTTAAATTCATAAATTGTTAAATGAGCATGGTGTAAACTGACATGATATGGGTGACTAAAATGATAAAGCATATAAGGACATAGTTTACATAGGAAGAACATTGTCATGGTTTGTATTCAAAACTATTAAGAGGGAATTGAGTAAATTCATGCTTATCATTGAAATTTCTTAAAAAGAGGGAAAATGCTTTATACTTGAAATAATTAAGGGATTCTTGGGACACAATGGGTGGAAGGGACCCAATGATGAATACCTCACATACCTAAGTTGCTTGAATTCATAAAGAAAACTTTGAATTTTGTGTTCTTGAGAATGGGAGGAGATTAGTATCATTAACTAATGAAAGATGGGGAAAATAATTCCCCTCTTAGGTTTTAATCATCAATTGGGTGTTTAGGGAGACTGGAAAAAAAAACAAAATGCCCCTTACCTATTTAAAAAAAATTGCAGGATTACACAACTTTTGTGGCATGGATGCTATCGCAAAGACTAGCCTTCGTGACACATTGTATATTATAGAGCCTAGCCTATGTGACACATTGTGTATCACAGAGACTATCCTTCATGACACGCTGTGTATCGCCGAGATTCAATTTCTGTGGCACAAAGAAATCACAGAGGCATTCTGCCTCTATAGTCTAAAAACACCCCAAACCTCTTCGGAAAAATCCAAAACTCTCCCAAATGACCCTTTTAACATCCCTAAACATATGTCAACTCATTAATAATTGTTTCATACTTGGAAAGGCCAAAAATAAAATGTTTGAAACCTTGGGGTCTTAAAATTACCATGTCATTTTTACTTAGTATAAATTAAAAGGCTTTGGGACTTCTAAACATTCGACGAATAGCTGGAAACTCGTCTAGAATGACTACACGGAATGCAAGTTTCTATGCAATTGATGTTATTTACGTCATTGAAAGCTCAAGAACTCTACTTCGAAACATCTTAAACTCAAGAATTGACTCAACAAGTTGCAAAATCACACATATTGATCAATCAAACACATCATACAAATCACCCACATTCATCAAACATGTGCCTCTCACAACAAGAGAGATACCCATAATTATTCACAACAATGTAATTTATAACGTAATGGGTACAAGAATTAAATTATGCTCACTCTCATAAAGAATTCACAACTTACACACAATGAACCATAAGATTTACCTTGGTGTAATGCTCTACTAATATCAGAATGTCAAGTATAGGATCCAATACGACTTTTTCGGGTTGTAATGTAGGCTAAGGGCCGAGTATGAACTATCTGGAAATAGTGACTAACCTCTCTAAGCGCTTTAATACAATACATTTTATAATAAAAATCAATCTCCAACAAACAAATTACACTTATTCATTCACCCATACCTTTTGTTTTTGCCCCATCTCTTTTAAACATTTTCACAAACACTTGGTGGACACATAGTTTACTACCACATGAATCAATTTTTCTCTTTTTTTCATAACCATGGCAATATTTTTAGCATAAATTGCATCACACCCATCCACCACAAATCAATTATAAACACCAATAACTATTACTTTGGGATACCAATTTCACCTTTTTTCTCTTATTTCTCAAACTCCTTAGTCAATTAATTTTTTATTAAAGCACTTAGGATCTTTTTGGATCAAATTATAGTCTATCAAAGAAGGGATTGGGCTACTTATAAGGTTGCCAAAGAAATAGCTAAAGGCTCAATGTGGGTTAACTAGGATAATACACAAGGATAGGACAAATAGAAGGTATAAAACAAGGCTATCAAAGAAATGCCTAAATCATCTCCTAAACTCACATTCTTTATTTCGCTTCACACAAACATCAAGCAAGTTTTGGACATCACATGCAACAAGGAATATATAAAAATTACACACTCACATGATACATGCTCAACTCAATAGGATAATCATAGACTCCCAATAAAACAATAGCATGAATTCAAATTTAAGCCAACAAAAGTCACAAACCTGAGCCTAAGAGTCTCAAAAGTAGCAATTAACTAAATCAACATCCTTTCAAAAATAAAACACTTATACCATACAATCAAAACTAACACCAACAAAAATATCTCGCACAAAAACAAATTAAATTAAGCCAAAATTTAAGAATTCTCCCCACTCCACACTTAAAAATCTACTTTGTCCCTAAAGTGAATTTAAAAGTAAGAAATAGAAATACTCCCTGAGGCCTCTAGGCCTATCTAGTAGCATCTTTACACATAAAGAAGGTCCGTGGAACCCCACACTCAGTTTTTACAATGCTCCTTAGCTCAAGTTTACGGTTCTCAGACTTCCCATTAACCTGTTACTCAACCAAAAATAAAAACTGCGTGAAATAAAAACTAAAAAAAAACTAAAAAGAAAACATATCTAATTGACTTGGGTTTCCTCCCAAGAAGTGCCTGATTTAGCGTCACAGCATGACCCATATCAACTCAACCATATTCCTTCACCCTTTTAATCTCTTTTGACAGCCATTAATTCATTCATTTCTGACCTCTTGAGTTTGCACTCTTAAGGTCAACATATTTTTCAACTTCAACCTTTATCATGTTGGGAAACAATTATTTCATCTTAGGCTACTCAATCAGGTACTCCGAAGAGATCATTAGTGGATGAACCACCATATACTTTTCCCCTTCAATAGCATTTATCACGCACAAATCTTTAATTTAGGAATTTACGATGGGTGTTTTATAAGTATCAAATACCACCTCTTCATCATCTACCCTCATTTTGAGCATTCCTTCTCTAACATCAATTAAGGCCCCTCTAGCTGCTAAGAATAGATGCCTCAAGATGATTGGTACTTATTTATCTACCTCAAAATCAAGAACAATAAATTTAGCAGGAATAATGAATTTACCAGCCTTTATGAGGTTATCCTCAATTATTCTATTTAGATGTGTAAATGACCCATCTGCCAACTGCAACACCATATTGATTGGTCTTGGCTCTCCCAAGCCCAATGTTTTAAATAGTGATAGGGGCATCAAATTTATGCTTACCCCTAAATCACTCAGTGCATGGACCACTTGGTTTCTAATTTGAATAGGGATAGCAAACCTCCCCTAATCTCTTAATTTTATGGGGATTTTCTATGTCATCACAGCTCTATACTCTTCATAAGTGTTATAGCTCTCACATCCTATAATTTCACCTTTTTAGCCACCACATCCCTTAAGTACTTTGCGTACTTGGGGATACTTTGCAAAATATCTAGCAAAGGTAAATTAATGTAAAGCCCTCTAAATGTATCACAGAACTTTTTGAACATTGTGTCCTCCTTCGCTTTAATTTGCCTCTGAAGGAAGGGTAATGGCAGTGTCTTCTTCATTTCTTGTTTAGCAACCTTATTTTTTGAGTACTCAGACTTCCTTGATTTTTCAGCAACTTCTTCATTTACCTGCTGGGTCACCACATCAGCATTTGGCTCCTTTGTTGCCTTGGGAGGTTCTCTTTAACGATCTTTACCACCCCTCAAGGTGATTGCCATAACCTTCTTTAGATTTTCTATATCTTCTAGCAAACCACCTTGTGGTCTAGTATTCATTACTTGTGATAATTGCCCTAACTACAACTCTAAACTTTTTGTGGCTGCTTACTGATTCTTCATGTCTGCAATCAACTGTACTTGATTAGATAAAAGATGCTTCAACATCTCCTCCATATTGCTAGTTGACTAATTAGTTTTTGCCTATGGTTATGGAATTTGTTGTTGTACATTCCACTGCTAAGTCTGCCACTTCATGTTGTAGGAATTACCATAATTTGGTCTTTGTGTATTGCCTATATCTATCATTGATTCCGTATTGGAAACACACATTACCGCTAAATGGCCACTATTTTTGGATACTTCACACCAACCTGCAGCTTGTTGAATGGAATTGACTGTGGCTGCAGGTTGTGCTGCTCTTAATTTCATACTGCTAAACTGAGTGTTAATCAAATTCTATAAGGCAGAAACCTATTCTGATAAGGCTGTGAATTGGTCCACCTCTAGTACACCCATAATTTTTTTCGTGGCACTTCTAGAATCTAAATGCCACTCAGGATTTTCTTATGCTATACAGTTCAACAATGTGTACAACTTAGAATAAGTCAACTCCAGCGCTTGACCACCTGCGACTGAATCTAGCAAAATCTTTGTATTGTGATCAAGTGATTCTACAAAACAATGAGCAAGTACCTTATTAGATTGTTGGTGATGTGGACAATCCCAAAGAAGGGCCTTGAAGAGTTACCAAGCATGATAAATATTTTCATACAGCCTCTGCTTGAAGCTCACTATCTCAATGCGAAGTCTCATATTCCTGCCAGATGGAAAGAATCTAATGAGGAACTTTTTGGCTAAGCCATCCCATGAAGTGATTGAATTGGCCAGCTCCGCATTCAACCATTTTTTTTCTTCCCCCAACAGTGAATGGGGAAATAGTGTCAGCCTCAGATAATCGGTATTCACCACTGTCAAAATGAATGTGTCTGTAAGCTCAATAAAATTCTGCAAGTGGACTTGTGTATCCTAATATGAAAGCCTTGAAAATTGTCCACTACTGATGAGAAGTTGCACCATCTTGTGGTTCAACTCAAAATTCCCCCCAGCTACTAGTCTTTGAATTGGGGAAGTCAAGTTCATCGAAAGTGGGACTGCCACTTCCCTAACTGTCCTTCGGGCTGCTTGTTGGTCAGCCATAGGAACAGGATTCTCTTGGTCTCCTTGGGTTTGGGAAATTTGGGGGAGAAGGATTGCCTCTCTCCTCCCTTGATGGTAAAGTTGCTCAAGTTCAAATCTTGGTTCAACCAAGTCCCGCTCCCTTGCAAATTTACTACTTTATAAACCTGTTTCAAGCAAAAAAAAAAACCAAGACCAAGCATTAAAATACCAAATAAATCTAAAAGTAAAACTAAAATAAATAATTGTCAAATTACAAGTCCCTGGAAATGATACCTAAATCATGATAGCGCTAAAGCTCACACGCAAGTGTACGTGGTCTTATCAATTAATATAGTGTCCTTCAAGAAATACGAATATCGATCCCACCGAGACTTGATTTAACAATGATTTAATTCTAGTTCACAGTTTAGATTTAATTGGTGAAAGAGTAACCTAAAAGAGTTTGGACTATTGTAAATTAAAACTACAGTAAATAATAGTAAAATAAAATACTTGAGACAATCAATGGGAGAAAGCCCAGGGTTAAAGCACTTCGAATAATCATACTATGTTATTGAACTTCATTCGTTAACTTGATTATCTTGGTTGTTGATTTGTAGGATTAATTGCATGATCATGGTTTTTCAACATCTAATCGTTCAGCTAATTTGTACATTACAACTACAACATTGAGCAGAGATGTAATAATCCAATTAATTTAATTAAAGCTATCATCCTACGTTTGAATCAAGTAAGGCTCCTAAGTACATCCCTGTCCTAGGTGCTAAGTTCAATTCTTTATTTTATAAAAGAATAAAAACCCAAACTTTGTTTATTCCCATGTTCTATATCCCTATTCCCTCTCTCGAGATCAAAAGATCGACAATATATGTATTTTATGGGTGATCAATCCATAAAATAATTAAAACGAGAACAAACAAACAACCAAATATGATAAGCAAATTCAACAAAATTAATCCAAAATAATAGTAATCATGGTCTTGGCTTTAACCCCGAAAAGAAGATTTTTAGTCGATAATATTCATAATCACGATCCAAATAATTGAATACATATTATGAAAAATTAAAATATAAATAAAATAATTAAACCTAATTAACGAAGTGGCAGCCACCACCATCCCATGTGTCAATATAAAATTCTCTACCGAATTGTGTATGTAATTGTCCACTAACGTGTCCAAGATTGTTTCATATTGTTCCTAGGTGCATATGTTTAAAGAATATAATAATATAACTAATCCCATAAGCAGTGGGATTGAGAAAAAGATTCCCACCAGCCTTGCACGTGATCCCATAAGATTCCCACCAAGCCGCCTCAAACTTTGTACAATTGAAATTGTAAATATTGAATCGGCCGAATTTATCATGTGTTGCACGCATTAGTTCGCCAAAATAGAGGTGCGACGCACGCTAATCATGCAAAATCACTGGAATTACATCTTATTTAATTTTGTAAGGCAGTGGATCATTGAAATGGAGAATGCAACGCACGCTCATCGTACGTACACACTGAAAGTTGCATCCAAAATTTTGGTTAAGTTTTTATCGTCCCATCTTTCATCCCTTGTATCGTGCTGTATTTTTTTTGAATTTACAGAATTTATATTATCAAAATATCACTGTATTCAGCTCACAAAAGCTTCCTACATAATCACACACCATGAATTAGAGACGAAAATAACACAATATTCTCAATGACGAATCAAAACAAAAGCTAAGATAAGGCTAACTCGCAATGATCTTCAACTTTATGTTTCGACTCGACTTATTCAAATTAAACTTTGTACCTTAAAAATAAGTTATTATACTCATAATTATACATTTAAAATATTTGAAACAAATTAAACACATTAGAATCTAATGAAGCCAACTAGACACACACCTAGCTCAATCTAGTAAAACTAGCTCGATTAAACTCTAAATGGCTCAATTAAGTACAAACATGTTTGAAAACACTTTGGATATTGTAAATACACACTTGGACACTTAAATTCTTATTTATATCAATATGAACACATTAAGCACACGAATTGCTCTTAAAACAAGGTAAAATAAGCTAGAATAATGATAACGAAGTGCATAAAATCACCTAAAATCACAACTCAAGCGTATAACGAGACAATTTATGGAACTTCAAGGCATACTCCTTCACACTCATTCAAACTTGCCTCATGTTAACAAACTCTTTAGACATGGCATCCCTTAACTCCTGAGGAATGAAATGATTAAGAAAAGTACCAGAAAACTCCGCCCATATTTCCCGCTCTGCATCATCACCCCTTAACTACTCCCACTCCTCATACAACTTATAAGCAACATCCTTCAACTGATAAGTAGTAAACTCCACACCCTTTATATCAGTAGCCTGCATTACTCAAAAAATTATCTCCATTTCATTAATAAATCATTGAGGATCCTCCTCAACCTTAGATCCTGTAAAGGTTGGGGGATTCAACCTCATAAACTGACCAACCTAAGTAACCTCAGATGGAACCTCAACAGAATTAATAAGACCACATTGATGAGACTGAGTGCTTACCAATTGGGTGAGTAGATTAATGGACCAACGAAACTCCATATTAGAAATATCCCCTAAGGTGGCTGAGCATGAATATCACTAGCCAGGGAGGGACTAGTGGGGACTGTTGGAACCCCAAGTAGAGCGACACAATCAAGAGCATAGAACCTATACTGGATATTCACTCCATGGATAAGACAATTTCCCTCCATATTCCCCTGAGGTAGAATAGAGGTTCTTGTAGAGATTTTACGACTGCCAGATTTTAGGGAGGCATGATCTGAAATCCAACCAAGTCTGAGATTAGAGGAATTTCAAGACACCAGACTCTGTAGCCCAAAATAAAATGCAAAAAATAAAAATATTCATAAATGTCTTGTATACTCCCCATTATAAGGATGGTGGGATATACACCCATAAAAGGGACTCTACTTGAGATGACTTTGTGGACATCCAACGACCCTGAACCTATGCTCTAATACCAAGCTTGTCTTGACCTGACTCTATTCCTAGTAGTAACGGGTATCTCAAGCCCACCGAGAGTCGAAGATCACCCCTTTAACCTAGCCATCCAGAACTCAATATAATATAATAACAGAAGCAACCCAAACAATATATGGAAGATATATAGATAACTTAATAGAATCTAAGAATCAATAAACAGTATCCACCTACACTTTGTCTACAAAAGCCTCTAAAATGAATACAAAATTAGGTCGGGACATGCCTCCGACCATAGACAAATAGGAATTCAAAAATATGCAAATAAACTAATGGGATTTTGATACTCATAAAGAAAGAAGCAAAATATTTGGCCTTTCAAAAGATGAAGGCTCACCACTTCACTGCAACATGTCATATGCTAATCCACCTAATGCTGCATAGGGGTAAAATAGGTATCTTCGAACCATACATTATAAAACAATGTAACATCCTAGAATGGTTAGCAGGGTGAGAGATAACATGTTAACTCAGAAAAGGTATAAAACAATGCCAAGGACAAATAAGTCTAAAAACCATATTCGCACTTTCATATATATATATATATATATATATATATATAAGATGTCGGGATAGGAAACTGGGTTTAGCATGAGATTTAAAGCCATCCTAAGGGAATCCACAGGTTATATGGGTTCAGCTCTCCCTGATGAAAGGGTCCTAGTGAGTGTTAGTGGTAACCTAGAAAATCTGATAAAGGGCCAGGGGATTCCATGACTCCAAAAATTCCAATATATATATATATGTGTGTGTGTGTGTGTGTGTGTGTGTTTTTGTGTAGGAAAACTATCACCAGTCGTTATAGGTCAGGTGACGACTCGTTATGACTGGATATGAGTTTTCTTGGACTCATAGTCTAAGCAGAATCATTGGACAACCATACTATTATGGTCACGATTCATACCCAACGACTCATGACCAGACCTTACGACTCGTCGGGTCTTAGTCGTAGTCGGGACAGAACATTTGACCACCTCACAGGTTAGACTACGATTGAAACCATACAACTTATATGTCATATTGTAAGTAGTGAGATCAATTACAAGGAAAGTTTAGAGTCCAGGAACTGGAGTATTACAATATTTAGGCTACGATGGAATCCTTCTTTAATGACATTGTTCTTTGTTTTGGATTTGTGCACTTTCCTTTAGTTTTTTTGGGTTGTATCCCCCTCTTGACAATCTTTAGTATATTTTGGTACACCAATCTTTGGATTCTAGGGATGTTTATTTATTTTAATACTATGTTATTCACTTCTTATTTTGTTTAGATTAGATAATATTTAAACTTATTTTATTTAGACTAGATAATCTTTAAACAAGCAAAAACTCATATCCATTCATAACGAGTCGTCACCTGATCCCTGGACCTCCACCTTCCACGATAAGCTATACAACCCCCTTTAAGCCCAAATTAAAAAATTTGCACATAACCCATCCAATAAATCAAGGATTCATCCATTAAGGCATTTACCAGATGGTATCGTCATACCAATTGAACTTGCAAGTCTATTCCATTATGTTATTCCAAACCAATTAGCTAAATAGACTCCAACACTCCAATTTAGATACCAATCCATGATCGCCAAGTCCTTTTAAAATCATTTAACATCAAACCGTGGCCGCCAAGGCCTTTCAAAATTATTCTTTATCCATTTACCCATTAATGCGATGCAAAAGTTTAGAATAATGAACAAAACCATATAATTATCCATGTCCTAAAACCAATTATGCAAGTGGGTTGAGGTTAATACTAGTTGCAAACAAAAATCATAATTTTGGGGGATATCTACGACCCTCTTCCCATCCACCATACCCATGTACAATTTTAATTCAAAGATCATGAGATAAAACAAGAATAACAATTCCAAACCATAGGAATACTAACCAAGCAGTAATCATTAAAAACTCTCAACCCATTATTCAAAACCCAATATTTAAAGTCACATAAACCGTTATTAAACAAATTCTATATTTGAAAACAATTTAGGGAAGAGATACATGCCCAAAAATAAAGAATTTGGAGAAGAAACCACAATTTGAATCCTTTGTGCTCAATCCTTAGAAATCCTAGCTTTCTTTTACTTTGGGGGAGTTTAAGAGGAAAGAAGTCTATTTTGATTTGTTTATGGATAATAATAAAACCGTATAAGTGTTTTTAGGTCATGGGTTATGAGTTAAGGATGAGGAAAAAAACAGAAAAGGCCTTAATAAAAACATGTAGGAAAACCGTCACCAATCGTTATGGGTCAAGTGACGACTTATTATGACTAGATATGAGTTTTTTATTGGACTCATAGTCTAAGCAGAATCATTGGACAACCATACTATTATGGTCATGAGTCACACCCTACGACTCATGATCGGACCTTACGACTCGTGGGGTCTTAATCATGGTTAGGACAGAAACATTAGACCACCTCACTGGTTAAACTACGATTGAAACCATACAACTTGAATGTCATATTGTGAGTAGTGAGATCAATTACAGGGAAAGGTTA
>JAPEIP010000002.1:143999176-144012098 GCA_026120095.1 Capsicum chinense | reverse complement strand
TATATAAATGGTGTATAAACATGTATATATGATGTAAAAATAAGTATGTATTACATATGTAATGTATTGATATTGCATAAATATATACATAGTGTATATTTAATGTATCGATATCATATAAATAATATATAAATATGTATCAATAATATAAAAATGATGTATAAACATGTATATATGATGTACAAATCGTTATTTAGTGTATATATAAGGTATCTATATTGAATAAATGGTGTATAAATATTTATCGATGTTGTGTAAGTAGTGTATAAACGTTTATCGTTGTTGTATAAAAGCTATGTAATGTATTGATATTTTATAAATGGTGTGCAAACGTGTATCAATATTATGTACATAGTATGTAAATGTGAATCAATATTGTATAAATGTGTATTGATATTGCATAAATAGTCATGTAACATATTAATATTGTATAAATAGTGTATAAACATATATCAATAGATATTTGGTATAAATGGTGAACGATATTGTATAAATAACATACCAATAGTAGAATCATAAAGGCCTTAAATCAATGAAAATGACTACAAAATAAGACTATTACTTTCACACCTATAGATACTAATGCTTCACAATTCTCCCTAGCAGCATCAGTAACTAATTGCCCTATGAGACAAAAAGCCATTAGCATAACGATCTTGGTGAATCAAAGACAATCTTACTTGAAAAGTCCTCTAATTCTAACGCAACCTCTTCCTTTATTTACAACTTTGAAATATGTCTACAAACTACAAACATATGTGAAGTTTGTTATTACTGTTGGAATATTAGTCTGAAAAAGCTTTAACGACATTGATTGTAGTTATCATTTTGTAGAGAAGAAAATCTCATCAATTCATGGTAAAATAGTGGAATACAAACTGGCATAGTTCATATTTGATGCTTTTGTTTATACACCTTCAACAATTTCAACCAACTCAAAATCTCCTTTAAATCATCTCAAATTTTATATGAGACCTCCTATCAATGTTTTGAGTCTTTTGATATATAAGTATTTTAAACAGTTCACATTTGCGGCACATCATTTTTTTTAAAGGATCAAACAACAAAGAAGAAGAAGAGAGGATGAGGAGGAGAGGAAGAAGGGAGAAAAGAAAGAAGGCCAAATGACCATTTTTTAAAATAAAAATATTCAACGATGAAGAAGGCCGAGTGGATAATTTTTCGATAAATAAAGTGTCCGACAGGATATTCAATGTAATTATGCTCTAATAAAAAGTGTTTATATAGCACTTAATTGAGGAGGACAACTATGAATCCAAAATTGGATACCAAAAAGTATTGCCCTTTTCTGAAAGCACATTCACAAATATGACACTGTACACTTTACTATTTCTTTTCACTAAATAAAGTTGTAAAAAATGAATGCAAACATCTTATAGGAAAATATTGTGGCCAATTTCTAGGCCATCCTCTAAACTTGTTCATGATCTGCCAAAACCCAACTCCAATAACTCCTACCACAAATCCAGTCTTCATCTAGACATATTTTTACCATTGCTTAAAAAATGTTCCAACGAAAATCATATTTAACAAACTCATGAATTCATGGTACACTATTCTTTAGATCAAGAAAACTTCATTCTAAGCCAATTCTTCCACACATGTTCCGCCCTTAGTTTGGTCAATTTTTGCTTCCAACCCCAATCCAAATATATATCTTTACAATAATTTGATCAGTATTTTCTCTAAAAGACAACATTTATCTAAAGATGTGATTAGCCTTTATAATATGCTCGAGCCATTGGCTTATATCATGATACTTACTCTATCCCTTTTGTGTTGAATGTTGTAACTTGTTTGATCACCTATAGGCAAATTTACTGTGAAGTTATTTTAACTGGATTAAATAATGATGTACACGTGGCAATGTCGGTTGTATGAATGTATTTTTCTAGTGGGTGAATTACTGATGCGCTTAATGTGCTTGACGAAAATGTAACAAACATGTAGGCTGGTCGAATGCCATGATAGTGAGTTATGTTAAAGCTCATGACATACTGTGAAGTATCTGTTTGATAATATGTCTGAGAAGAATATAGTTTCTTGGACAACCATAATTGTAAGGTATACTCAAGGGAATCAGTTTTTTGAGGCTATTGGTGTGTTTCTGAAAATAATGAGTGTTAAAGGTGGCGCCAACCCTGATGAAGTAATAATGTTAGCTGCACTTTCAGCTTGTTCCCACTTGGGTGAGCATGAGTCGGATGAATGGATCCATAGTTATATTACAAAACAAAAGTTACCCATAAGAATGTCTCTTAACAATACATTTATTGATATGTATGTAAAATCAGGCAATGTAAAAAAAGCAGTAGAATTATTTAAGATCATAAAAACTAGGAGTATTATTACTTGGTAAATAGTGATATGTACATTGTCTATTAACGGGTATGGAAGAGAAGCGATTAATATGTTTTCTCATAAGGAAATAGTTGGAATTAGGTCAAATAGTGTCACCTTAATAGTAGTATTATCAACATATAGCCATGCAGGACTCATGGAGGAGGGAAGATTGTATTCTAAGACAATGTAAGAAAAACATGGTACTAGTCCTGACATCAGACACTATGGTTGCATAGTTGATCTTTTAGGGCGTGCTGGTTAACTTGATGAGGCGACAAATATGGTTAAAACTATGTCATTTGAAGCTAATGCAGTGATTTAGGGATCACTTCTACTGAAGCAAGGAACCAAGGACATGTTGAACTTGGGGAGGAATCTCTGTAGCATCTAACTGAAGTTAAACAACATAATAGTGTGAATTATTCCCTTGTGTAAAATACATATGCAGCTCTTGGTAGCTGGAGTGAAGCTAGGGTAGCGAGAAAAATCATGAGAGACACACCAATTAAAAAGTTGCCAGGTAGTAGCATTATAAAGGTGAAAGACACAGTTAATTATTTCTATTCAGGAGATAGATCACATTCTCAGTGTGAGAGGATATAAAAATTTCTATAACGATTAAACATTGTGTCAAAGATGGTACTGCATAAAGATTGGGGATATGAAAAGTTTCTTGATGCTGATAACCCTCAATTGGGTCACTTATGAGACAAGGGGTAGAATTTTGCATAACTTGACTAATTGTTTCAAGGACCATTAACTTCAGAAAATAACTCAACTAATGTTAACAACTTTAATTTCACCTACATATGAAGTATGTAGGACTTTGAAAGAATGCAGTTTAAGAATTTTTTTGTATTATGTAAATGACATTATACCATCGTTCTTTCTTCTTCCATTCTGAGACCCCACTTTGAATCTTCTATTGGTTATTGGTACCTAATTGACCAAGTTATATAGATCTCCAAGTTGGTGATGCATCATGCTTGAAGGATAATAAATTAGCTTCATGGTTGTTGAATTTCTTTGGTTTACAGTGGTTATAAGTATTTCTAAATGCATTTTGTGAATTCTTAAAGTTCATATTCCTTCTAAATCCCATGAAATTGTTGTCCATGGTACTTTCTTTATTGTTTATTTTCTCTTACTACTCTTGGTAATCATTTTTTATTTATATGATTTATAAACTATGTTGCATTTTCTGGCATACGATTAAATTTTCCCCTAAATATCGGCTTCTAACCAACTACTCTAGCTATTGTTCCTTCGTGTCATATTTGCCCCATTTCTCCAGCTTATCACATGAATTATTATTGTTTTTCACCATTTTTCAATCCCACTGACCCATATAATTTTAAGACCCACTTCAGCGAACACAATTTATTAAGTGTGAATAATGACCTTTCTTCAATCTCTACTTTCACTTTCAATTTTCTCCTAAAATATCTCCTTGTAATGGAACTTTTCTTTGAGAAATACTCTATTACATCTCAAAGAATCAAAGAATATTCATTACTTTAGCTTTTGTAGCAATTATTATGGCTCTTATCCCTCTTTACTTCGAGCTTAATTGGTACCCCATAGATTTAGTAGTCCATCTGTTTGAACTATTACCCACATACTTAAACACCCTAGGTTTCTGGCCCTTAAGAAATTTCCTGGATTTCTAGTCCCTGGAAAGGATACGACTAGGGGAAATAAATAGTAAACTGGGCATGAGAGGTATAGGTTAGTTGTATGCTGACCAGTGTTAGTTGGTAGGTTGGTTGGGTTACTGAAATGGGTATGATTTGTCTGGTATGAGTCGTATAGATGGATATTGATTGTTTGATTACTTCAGCAGTCTTAGAATTAGTGACTTAGGTTGGATCTGAGTACGAGTGGGTTAACATGAGTCGTAAGCCAGGGTATGGTCATACCATGGACTCGTATGGTGGTTAGTGTTCAGTCCTCCTGGGATTGTATTCTGCCAGGAGTACGGATCATGGGTAGTAGTCGTATGCATAGATACAACATAGTTTGGGGTGTGTCATACCTTGGACATTGTTAGGCCCAAAGAAGATGACCTTGGGTATGAATGGTCTGTACCACTCGTATTACAGGGTACAATTGGTATGGATAGTCGTATACCCCTGATGAGAATTTTATACAGTTTGAGTGAGGGCAATCTGAATAATTATTGACTTAACCTAATAAGGCCCCATGACTTTTAACATACTTGAGAGGTTATTTACCCTATTATTCGATTCATTAACACTTAGAAAACACTCTCTACTCCTCTAGGGTTTCGTCTTAAGGATTAATTTGGGGCTTATGTTGGTGATTTGTCTCCATAATATTCTTGGTTTAAGGAATGTTCTCTTACATCATTTTTAGTTCCCACTAAAGGCATTGTTTTATACAATGTTTTCATGTTTTGATTATTGAATGGCTTTGGGCGTACACTCGATAACCCATATTTGGGCGGTTGTATTCCTATGCGATGTAGGAACCGACTATTCTATTCCTCCTGTTTAGTGATCAAACTTTGGGATCGACTATTGAATTGAAGTAGTGAGCTTCCATATTCGGAAGGCTCCATTGCATGGATGTTATTTCATTCTTTGGTTTATTTATGGATATTGGTTTTGGCTATGGTTGGGGGCATATCCCAATCGAATTTTGGTATTCTTTTGGTTATAGGCTTTTATGGAACTACTATGGGCTTGAATTGGCAGGATCAGTAGTGGTACCAACCTTAGTATTCGCATTGGTATTGGGGATGATACCAATTGACTATATTCTTGGTTGTCCCATCATTTTATTTTATGTAATGGAACTTGGTATGGTTATTGTTTTTGGTTTCGGTTTACGAGTTGGTTATAGTTATCGGTTTTTTTGTGTCATGACCCGAGGCTACCCCCTAGTCGCAACAATGGAGCTTACGGTCACAAGTGACCATAAGCTTACCCATGAGTGTTTACCTACTGTTAACACTGAGTAAACTGATAATAAACAACATTTGTGGAAAAACAAAAGATAATACCATAAGATTTTAAATACTGAAACACGATTAAATAATAGATCTTAAACTTAGGAAGACATACTGAAAAGACTGATAAACCAACTAATAAATTGACTAACTATCTGAATGTATGAAAAGCCTCTAACTGACTGCCTATGGAGTTTATGGAAAAACCACCCAACTAACTCCAACTAAATAGAAATATTGTACTAATGAGATAACTAAAATGAATCAATTATGTCCTCGATAGATGAGAACTCATCAAGACTACTGTTGCTGATAAGCTAAACTGCTTAAGTGTGGTAAGGAAATTGTGCATCCGAACCTATGATATAAGACATCATAGTATGAAGAAAAGTAGGCGGTCAGTACTTTAAATGTACTGGTATATGAGATGAGGTTAGGCTGTAATGTAAGGGTTAATTGTGCATGAATAATGACTGGCTGCATAGCATGGGATAACTGAGTATGCATGCATGAAATCTAAAATATTGAGAATCCAAGACCAAGCATATAATGTTTCTGAAATAATCTGTAAACTGAATTACTGAAATCATATAACTGAATAACTGGAAGTCTACAAGTTATGGTCAAGCAAACCTGTACTGAATACTATACTGGGACTATGGGAGATATTATATAACTGACATACCCCAATATCAGCCAATTGGGGTCCAACCTGTAACCCTAGTTAGAAGGGTGTTAGTACCGTGCCACGGGTACTAACTCTAATTGCGTGGATCCACTCAATTGGTGTCCCAAAGGACTAGGGAGTTAGTCCTAAACTGGCGGATGACCCCTAAGAGAATGTCTGTCCTAAACTGGCAGGTGACATCTCAGAGAATGTCAGTCCAAAACTGGCGGGTGACATCTCATAATCCTATGTTGGCTATATAGTTCTGGAACTTAGGGACTACTTCTAAGGACCTAGTACTAGCTAGCGGGGGACCCCTCATGCCTAGGTTCGCTCGGTGCTAAATCTTACTCCCAACTAAACTGATGCTGATTACTGGACTAAACTAAGCTTAACTTAACAAATAACTGATCATAAATAACTTGACTGAATGACAATGCTCATAGTTTATCTGAAATCATTTTGAAGATACTGATGTATGTAAACAACTATGTATCAGGTGTTCATAACCCACCAGTACTGAATGGAAATAATAATCAGCATATATAAAACTTTGAAAACCACAATAGGAAATCATTATTCAAAACCCATCACTTAGGCATTTCATCAAACGCATGAAGATCAAGACGTTAACATAGGGATGCTTTTATACATGAGGAGATAGCATGAGTACATGACAAAAATCATAATTTGAGGATTTGTTCTGACTCACATGATAATGACATGGGAACTACACTAATCAAAACATACTATAATCCATTCCACTTGAAAACACTAATAATCTTAACTAGTTGAAATAACAAAAGATTCATGAAGATAGTTCAAAATAATTATGTAAAAACTCATAATTTAGAATCACAAAGGATTCTTGACTCCATGGGTGAAAACGGCCCATGGATGAACATCACACCAACCTTAAACTCTTAAGCTCGAAAGAGGAACACCAATTTTGATGCTTTCTTGAAAGATCTTGGATTGAAAAACTTAAATTCTTGGTTTTCTTGGAGAAGAGGTAATTGAAAGATGATTAGGGTTTGTTTTTTAGAGTAAATTGGAGAATATGGGCAAATAATGCCCTAACTGAAGCTTTAATTCGTGTTTTTACTAATTGTGTCGATAGGAAAAGACATAACTACTTCTTAGGAGATTAAATTCATAACTGGAATAGAGATTAAAAGGGCCCCACGATGGAGTGGGTGTGTCATCGCTATAAGAAGTGCAATGCGATGCTATTGCGGTGAGCTACTGGAATCGAAATCGAAACACGACCCAATCCTCGTCTAAAACTTTCCTGAGACATACTCCTTACACCCCTAAACATAAACTAACTCAAAAACCAAGATCTCGGGGTCAGGAAGATAAATTTATAAATCCTCGAAGTTAAGAGGGCAAAAATAACACTAAGTCCCCAACACTTAGTTAAATTCTTAGGCTTTAACCCTCTTGTGCATGCAACTAGGAGCTGAACTAAGCTAAGTATAATATGGGGTATTACCATATCTCCCCCTTGGGAATGTTCGTCCTCAAATGAGATTGATTAAGATGAGAATACTGGGGAAACTGAAATCACATACTGAACATGAATAATTGAAAATATGATTACATAACTAAGTCTAAAATATGATACATAGTTGAACTGAATTCGTGAATGCATGCAAAGACATAAGAATGATTATATAGTTGGGATTGAGAATGGAAAAGAGTTAATCTAAGAAGAACTGTTACGTTAAGATGAGTCTGAGTTTTTGAAGAAAAGATGAAGGTACTTGGTACTCATATCTTCTTCTGTTTCCCAAATGTCCCCCTCAACAGACTTATTCTGCCAAAGAACTTTGACAAAGGGAACTTTTTTTCCTTAGTCTACGAATCTGACGATCAAGGATCTCGATGGAGATTTTTTCGTAAGAAAGGCTATTCTGAACATCTGTGATTTCTAATGGAACTATAACATCTGGGTCACTAATACACTTCTTTAATAAGGAAACATGGATAGATTCACTGATGCCAAATCTGCTGGCAACTTAAGCTCATAATCAAACTTCCAAAACTGACTCAAGATTAAAAAAGGGCCAACATATCGGGACTGAGTTTCCTTTTCTTGCCAAATCTCTTCACTCCCTTCAAGGGTGAGATTTTCAAATATACCACATCCCCAACTTCAAACTCAAGATCCCTTCTTATCATATTTGCATAGGATTTTGGACGACTTTGTGTTATCTTAAACTTCTCCTTAATCAATTGAACCTTCTCTATTGCATCAAATAGTGAATCCGGTCCTATCAAAGCAGTGTTACCTACCTCAAACCAAATAATAGGAAATCTACATCACCTCCCATAGAGAGCCTAAAACGTAGCCATCTGAATACTGGAGTGATAACTATTATCATAGGAAAACTCGATCAAAGGTAAGTGATGATCCTAACTACCCTTGAAATCAAGAACACATGCCCTCAACATATCCTCAAGGATCTGAATGGTCCTCTCTACCTAACCGTTTGTCTTAGGATGGAAAGCTATATTGAGGTAAACTTAGGTACCAAGACCCTTCTTAAAAGATTTCCAAAAGTGAGAGGTAAACTAAGTACCTCTATCTAAAATGATAGACAATGGGACTCCATGCAACCTAACCAACTTTATAGTATAGAGCTTAGCATAATCCTTAGCTAAATAAGAAGTATGAACTGGAAAAAAATGGGATGATTTTCTCATTCTATTTATAATCACCCATATCAAATCATGCTGATGATGCGTACGAGGTAAAACCTTCACAAAATCCATGTTCACCTCTTCCCACTTCTAAGTGGGGATGCAGAACTCTTGTAATGTACCTCTAGGCCTCTGGTGTTCAACCTTGACTTGCTGAAAGTTATAGAACTTAACTACAAACTATGCAATATCCCTTTTCATACCACTCTACCAACAGATTTCCCATAAATCATAGTATATCTTACTGGCTCCTGGGTTTAAAGAGTAATGTGCACCATGTGCTTCTGCCGAATCTGCTATGTCAAACTATCAACACACGACACACACAGCCTACCCTGACATCGCAACACACCTTCTCCCTCTCAGGAGAAAACTTTTACTTTTTGATATCTAACATATTGCTTTAACTTAAGCAAATTGGAATCCCTATCTTGCTTTTCTTTCACTTTAGCAACCAAAGAAAACTTCGAACCATTCTGAACTGATATACTACGATCAGCTGAATCAACCAACTGGACACCTAACCTAGCAAGCTGATGAACCTCTTTGACTAACTTCTTCTTATTATCCTCAACATGAGAAACACTATCTATAGATAATCTACTAAGGGCATCTCCCACTAAATTTACCTTGCCCGGATGATACAATACACTCAGATCATAATTTTTTAACAACTCAAGCCACCTTCTCTAATGAAAATTTCAATTCTTCTGCAAAAACACATACTGCAAACTCTTTTGATCTGTGAACACATCAACATGAACTCCATAAAGATAACGCCTTCAAAATTTTAAGACAAAAATAAGTGCTGCCAACTCAAGATCGTGGGTAGGGTAATTCTTTTCATGGGGTTTAAGTTTTCTAGAGGCATAGGATATAACCTAACAGCATATGATATAACCTAACCTCTATGCATCAATACACAACCAAGAACAACTCTAGAAGCATCACAATAAACAACAAACCTATCTAAACCATCTGGAAAAGTCAAGACTGGGGCTAAGGTGAGTCGAGTCTTAAATTCCTAAAAACTCTTTTCACAAGAATCTGACCACTAAAATTTGACTTTTTTCTGAGTTAATTAAGACATGGGGGATGCAATAGGTGAAAACTCTTCAACAAACCATCTGTAATAGCAAGCCAAACCTAAGAAACTCCTAATATCTAATAGAGAGATGGATCTAAGACAGTCTCTCTCGACTTTAGTCTTTTGAGGGTCAACTCTAATGCCATTATCAAAAAAAATATGGCCAAGAAAAACTACTGATCTTAGCCAAAACTTACACTTACTAAATTTGGCTAATAATTAATAGACTCTAAGAGTCTACAATACAATTCTGAGATGGCCTACATAATTATTTTTACTACGAGAGTAGACAAGAATATCATAAATAAAGACAATGACAAACATGTCCAAATACTACTTGAACACTCTGTTTATCATGTCAATGAAAGCTGCTGGGGAATTCTTTAGTCTTAAAGACATAACTATAAATTTAAAGTGGCCATACCTAGTTCTAAAGACTATCTTTGGAGTGTTATATCTCTGACTCTGAGTTGATGATACCCAAATTTGAGGTCTATCTTAGAGAAATAACTATCACCTTAAAGTTGATCGAATAAGTTATCAATCTTGGAGAGTAGTCATTTATTTTTGATTATGACTTTGTTCAACTGATGGTAATTGATACATATTCTAAGAGAACCATCTTTCTTACACACGAAAAGGAATGGAGCGCCCCATGGGGTAACACTGGGCCTGATGAATCACTTATCTAAGAGATCTTCCCACTGTTCTTTTAACCCTTTTATCTCAGCTAGAGCTATTCTATAGGGAAGAATAGAGATACGCTGGGTATCTGGAAGAAAATCTATTTTAAAGTCAATTTCCCTTTCGAGAGAAACTCTGGGAAGATCTTTAGGGAGCACATCTAAATATTTCCCTTACTATTGAAACTGACTCGAGACTTGGTGTTTCAAAACTATAGTATTTTACTGGAACAATATGGTAAACACACCCCTTATGTATCATTCTTCTTGCCTTAAGATATGACAAAATTTGATCCCTAAGTGTTGAAGTACTACCTCTCAATTCAATGACTGGTTCATTGGGAAATTAAAACTCAACGACTTTATTTCTACAATAAACTGAAGCATATCACGAATGGAGCCAATCCATGCTGAGAATAACATCAAAATTAGTCATCTCTAGTTCTACAAGATCCACTAAAGTGATTTTCTGAGATACTATAATCGGGTAGTTTTTGTACACCCGTCTGTCTATGATAGATTTAACCACTGGGGTAGACTATAAGAAAGGCTCAACTAATGTTTCTTGACTAACATCAAAATTGACAACTATATAAAGGGTTACAAAAGAAAGTGAAGCTTTGAGGTCTAATAAAATATACACATAAAGATGAAAGACCTGTAACGTACCTGTAACCATATCAGGAGGCTTTCCTGACTTTGACGGGATTGTAGTGCATACAACCTGTTCTGAGGCTTTCCACTTGTGGCATTAGAAGTAGCACCCTACTAAGTTGGGCGACCTTCTAGATCTGATGACAGATTAGCTTTGCTAAGTTGGCATAAATCTTTTCCCCTCTGAGTAACTACTGGACACTCTATGGCCCTGTGGCCTAGCTTAACATACCCAAAACACACATTATACTATCCTTGCATAAAACCTGATGATTCCCACCATATTTTTAGTAAAGTGGATTAGTACAACCACTGTTCATACTACCTTAGGACATTGAGCTTGGAACTCTATCCCGACTATCATTTCTAAACTTTGGCACTGACCCACTAGTTAAAGAAAAAGCTGGGCTAAGAATTTCTGATGGAACTAAGAATACCATCCTATGACCTAGGCTGAGAAAAGTTAAAACTACCAGTTCTAGCCCTCTTATTCTCTCTCTTTTTCTCCTTAAGCTTTTGTTCCTCAATCTATTGTACATGAACCATAAGCATAGATAGCAGTCCTAAACTCCTTGACCTTACTATCAGATATACTAGAAACAAACTTACTCATTCTAGATATATTGTTTGCAACCATATTAGGCGCATACTTTTCCAACTGAGTAAAGTTAAGCGAGTATTCCTTCACACTCATATTACCTTGCTTCAAATTAATAAACTCCAGCACCTTAGCTTTCCTCAAATCTAAAGGAAAGAACCTATCTAAAAAGGTTGTGGCAAACTCCTCCCACTCAACAACCCCTACCTCAGCACCACTATCCTCCTTCTATGGCTTATACCACATATGAGTTATATCCTGCAACTGGTAAGTAGCCAACTCTGCACTCTCACTCAAAGTGACACCTATGATATTAGTCACCTTTTGAACCATATCAAGAAACTCATGCAGATCCTTCTCAGACTTGGATCCCAAAATAAAGGGGGATTTATTCGAAGGAAATCCCAAATCCTAGCTGCAATTATATTTTCCACTGGATTAGATGGGGCAACAACCTACTAATTATTTTGATCAGCTACTGAATGAGCTACGGTAGTGAATGCAGCTCTAAACTCGACATGAGAGACATGCTTATGTAGGGGATCTTCCTGAACAGGCGGAGGTGCAGGCTGATTTCTATTTCTTCTTTCATTATTTCTTTTGAGAGGTATTTTTTGTAAATAAAAGAAAGAATGCATTAAAAAGAGAGTTTAACTAGAGCTCATTCCCTTTTGCACGACATACATATTGAAAGAAGGGAAACTTTTCCTGAAACATCTTGTGGCCTCTTACCAATAAGTGTGGTGTGCTTTATACCTATTCACAAGAATCTACTCAACACAGCTTTTCAGACTGCCTAGGACACTGTAACACCTTAGGCTCTGCTACTAAGTTTTATGACAACCAGAGGCTACCCCCTAGTCGCGACAATGGTGCTTACAGTCTCAAGTGACCACAAGCTAACCCATGAGCTAGTACCTACTATGAACACTGAGTAAACTAATAATAAACAACATATGTGGAAAAATAACTGATGATGCCATAAGGTTTTAAATATTGAAATACGATTAAATCACAGATCTAAAATGTATGAAGACATACTGAAAAGACTGATAAAACAAATATCTAAAAAGCCTCTAACTAACTAACTAAGGAGTTGATGGGAAAAATCCCTAACTAACTTTGACTAAATGGAAATACTGTACTACTAAGATAAACTAAAATTAAACAATCATGTCCTCGATAGATGAGG
>JAPEIP010000002.1:143965445-143999076 GCA_026120095.1 Capsicum chinense | reverse complement strand
TATGAACACTGAGTAAACTAATAATAAACAACATATGTGGAAAAATAACTGATGATGCCATAAGGTTTTAAATATTGAAATACGATTAAATCACAGATCTAAAATGTATGAAGACATACTGAAAAGACTGATAAAACAAATATCTAAAAAGCCTCTAACTAACTAACTAAGGAGTTGATGGGAAAAATCCCTAACTAACTTTGACTAAATGGAAATACTGTACTACTAAGATAAACTAAAATTAAACAATCATGTCCTCGATAGATGAGGACTCACTATAACTATTACTGCTGATAAGCTGAACTATCTAAGCACAGTTAGAAAATTATATGTCCAACACTATAATATAAGACATCATAGCATAAATAAAAGTATGCGGTTAGTACTTTAAATGTACTGATATATGCGATGAGGTTAGGCTATAATACAAATATTAATTGTGCATAAAATAATGATTGGCTGAATAACATGGGTAACTGAGTATGCATGCATGCAAACTAAAATACTGAGAATGCAAGACCAAGCATATAATGTTTCTTAAATAATTTGTAATCTAAATTACTAAAATTATATAACTGAATAACTCAAAGTCTGTGTGCTATGGTCAAACAAACCTAAACTAAATTTTGTACTAAATACTATATTGAGACTGTGGGAGGTATCATCTAACAAACATGCCCCAATCTAAGCTAATTAGAGTCCAACTTGTAACCTAGTTGCAAGGGTGTCAGTATCGTTCCACGGGTACTAACTCTGGTAATGTGATTCCACTCAACTGGTGACCTAAAAAACTAGGGAGTCAGTCCTAAACTAGCGGGTGACCCCTAAGAGAATGTTAGTCCTAAACTGGCAGGTGATATCTCAAAGAATATCAGTTCTAAACTAGTGGGTGATATCTCATAATCCTACGCTGGCTATGTAGCTATGGAGCTTAGGAAATAATTCTAAGGACCCAATCCTAGCTGGCGCGTAAGCCCCCATCCCTAGGTTTGCTCGGTGCTAAATCCTACTTCTAATTGAACTGACATTTATTATTGGACTAAACTAAGCTTAACTAAACAAATAACTAATAATAAATAACTTAACTGAGTGACAACACTCACATTTTATTAGAAATCATTCTGAAGATACTGAATGTATGTAAACAACTAAGTATTTGGTGTTCATAACCCACTAGCACTAAATGGAAATAACAATAAGGATATATAAAAGCTTTGAAAACCACAATGGGAAATCATCATTCAAAACCCATAACTTAGGCATTTTATCAAACACATGGAGATCAAGACTTTAAGGTAGGGATGCTTTTAAACATAAGGAGATAGCATGCGTAAATGAAAAAAATCATAATTTGATGATTTATTCTAACTCACATAATAATGACATGGGAACAACAACATTTAAAACATACTATAATCCATTCCCCTTGAAAACATTCATAATCTTTACTTAAAGTTAAATTAACAAAAGATTCATGAAGATAGTTCAACATAATCATGTAAAAACTCATAATTTAGAATTAAAAAGGATTCATGGACTCCATGGGTGAAAAAGGGCCCATGAATGAACATCACACATACCTTAAACCCTTAAGCTCAAAAGAGGAGCACCAATTCAGATGCTTTCTTGAAAGTTCTTAGATTGAAAACTTAAATTCGTGATTTTCTTGGAGAGGAAGTAATTGAATTTTATGTTCTTGGAAGATGATTAGGATTTTTTCTTAGAGGAAATTGAAGAATATAGGCAAATAATGCCCTAACTAAAGCTTTAATTTGTATTTTTATGAATTGGATCGATAGAAAAATACATAACTGCCCCTCAAGTGATTAAATTTGTAACTAGAATACAGATAAATATGCACCACAATGTGATGAGTGTCTCATCTCTATAAATAGAACGACGCAATGCTATCCAAGTGAGATGGTGGAATTAAAATCCAAACATGACCCAATCCTCATCCAAAAATCTGAAACTTCCCCGAGATATGATCTTTACACCCTTAGACGTGAATTAATTCAAAAACCATTATCTCGGGGTCGAGAAGACGAATTTAAAATTCCTCGAAGTTAAAAGTTCAAAAATAAGACTAAGTCCCCAACACTTAGTGAAATTTTTAGGCTTTAAACCTTTTATACATACAACTAGGAGATGAACTAAGCTAAGTATAATACGGGGTATTATAGTTTGGGGCAGTTGGACTAGTTTGGGTCTGTCACGATTATAAACCTATCCCAGAGTTTAGATTTGGATAATTGTATGCTATCTTGTTAAATGTTTCAAATTCATCCAACTCAGGGTATGTGCAGAAAAATAGGGTTGGGTATTGGGTATGGCCCCTGGTCCTGGTTGGACTTGGGATGCCCATTACGATAAGGCCCCCGGTCGGGTCATGTCAAGTTGGTATTAGAGCTTTAGGTTCATGGTCAATTAGGAGTCCACAAATCCATGTTCAGTAGATTCTCTCTTAGGGGTGTGAAGAATGCCACACTTATAAGAGTGAAGCTTTAAGGCATTTAGGAATGTTTTACTTTCTTGGTAATCTATTTTCCAGCATGAAGTCTAAGTCCTGGAATTTCTTTTTATCCTTATTTGTTTGCTTTTTAGATCATGCCTCAATGATCTGGAACATAAGAAAATTCCTCTGTCCTATCTGGGGATGATAATGATGGGGTATACCCTACACCTAGAGTTTTCACTCCATCCCAGGGTCCTATCCTTGATTGTTTTAGAGTTCCTCCAGTTTCTACTAGTACTCATTAAGGTAAGGTGACTAATATAGAATTTTGCTAATCAAGTCATGTTATTGCTCAGCTGTTTGCTTCTTAGGATAAGAGGGATGCATATGGTGTTTTATCTACTAAGTCGATAATGGTTAGCCAGTTTATAAAGATGAATCCTCGATGTCATTTATGGATTTGATGAACAGGGTTTTCAGACAGTTCTTGGATCTTTTTGTCATTATGTTTATTGATGATATTCTAGTTTATTTCTTTAGTGAGTTGGATCATGCTAATCATATCTGTGTGGTATTGCAGACCTTGAAGGAACAACAGTTGTATGATAAATTCTCCAAGTGTGAGTTTTGGTTGAATGCTATGACTTTTCTTAGTCCTATTATTTCTAGTGAGGGGATCATGGTGGATCCTCAAAAGGTTGTGGTTGTTAAAAGGTGGCCTAGACCCATGACTCCAATCAACTTTCGGAGCTTCTTGGGTTTGGCTAGGTATTATAGGAGGTTTTGTAGGGGTTTTCTTTAATATATTCTCCATTGACTAAGTTAACTTAGAAGAAGGTAAAGTTTTCTTAGTCAGAAGCGTGTGAAGGGAGTTTTGTGACACTTAAGGATAAGCTAACTTTGGCTCTGGTTCTGACCTTTCTAAAAGGTATGTAGGGGTTTAGCATTTATTATGATGTATCTTAGGTGGGACTTGGTTGAGTTTTGATTTAGCATAGAATGGTGATTGCCTATTCTTCCAGGAAGTTGAAGATATATGAGAAGAATTATCTTACTCATGATTTGGAGATTTTAGTGGTGGTTTTTCTTTAAAAATATAGCAACATTATTTATATGGAGTGAATGTGTACATCTATGATATGAGTCTTTACTATTACCCAACTAAAGCTAACGTGGTTGATGATGCTCTTAGCAGGTTGTCCATTAGGAGTTTCGCTCGTGTAGAGAAAGGAAAATGGGAATTGGTGAAGGATATTCACCGTTTGCCCAATCTTGGAGTTCATCTCTTGGACTTCAAGGATGGTGGGGTGATTGTACATGAAGTGGTTAGGTCATCTCTTGGTGCAGAGATTAAGGAGAAGAAAGTGTTAGATCCTATCTTGATGAAAATCAAGGGTGATGTCGGTGTGGAAAAGGTAATGTTCTTTGAGATTAGTGGTGATGATACTTTATGGTATCATGGGAGATTGTGTGTTCCTAACGTCGACGGTTTTCAACAAAGGGTCTTGGCTGAGGCGCATGAATCGCCCTATGTTTTTCAGCTTGGTTTGACTAAAATATATCATTATCTCAGAGAGTTGTATTGGTGGAATGGTATGAAGAGGGATGTGGCTAACTTTGTAGCCAAATGCATGGTGTGTCAACAAGTCAAAGTTGAGCACATGAGGCCTGGTGTGTTATATCAAGAAATTGAGTTACCCAAATAGAAATGAGAGGTAATTAATATGGATTTTGTTGCTGGTCCTTCTCAGAATTGGAATCAATTTGATTTGATTTGGTTCATCATGGATAGGATGACAAAATCTACTCACATCTTACTAGTGAGTACTATTTTTTTGACAAAAGATTATAAGAGGTTGTACCTTTATGAGATAGTAAAGCTAAATGAAGTACCAATTTTGATTATCTCTAATCATGGTACATAGTTTTCATCTCACTTCTGGCAGTCTTTTCTACAAAGATTAGGTACTAAGGTGAGTCTGAGTACTGGTTTTCATCTGCAGATAGATGGGCAAGCGAAAAGGACTATTCAGACATTGAAGGATATACTTTGGGCATGTGTGATTGACGATGGTGGTAGTTAGTTTGAGCATCTACCTTTGGTAGAGTTTGGTAACAGCAATATCTATCATTCTAGCATCGGAATAGCCCTTTTTCAGGTATTGTATGGTAGGAGGTGTAGATCTCCTATCGAATGGTTTGAGCTTGGTGAGACAGATATGTTTGGTCCAGACTTGGTTTATCAGGCAAAGGAAAAAATAAAGGTGATTCAGGATGGGCTTAAGGCTACTCAAAGTCATCAAAAGTCCTATGTGGATATAAGGTATAAAGACTTAGAGTTTGAGGTTTGGGATAAGGTGTTCCTAAAGGTATCTCCCATGAAGGAAGTAATGTAGTTTGGTAAAAAAAGGAATCTTAGTACCCTGTTTATTAGTCCTTATAAGATTTTGCGGAGGGTAGGTAATGTTGCTTTTGAATTAGAGTTTTCTTCTGGTTTGAACTTAATTCATCCGGCATTTTATGTATCTATTTTAAGGAAGTGCATTAGTGATCCTTCTTCAGTGGTTCCTTTGAAGGGCTTGGGTACCTTCAATTCTTTGTCATATGAAAAGGCCCCGATCGAGATCTTAGATAGAAAGGTTCATCGATTATAGACCAAGGATGTGGCCTTATTTAAGGTTCTATGGCAGAACCACAAGGTGAAAGAGGCTACATGGGAAGCGGAGGAGGACATAAAGTCCAGGTATCCGCATCTGTTTTCTACTTCTGGTATTTGTGCGGAAGGTATGTGTTCTTCGACATACTTTTTTTTCAAACTTGGTTAAAGGAAAGATTAATATCTTTGTATCTTTATTTTCTAACTTTCTTAAGGGTCGGATTGATATTTGATAATGAAAGTGGTTACCCTACCTTGTCCGTCATTTGAGGATGAATGTTCCTAGTAGGGGAGACTGAAATACCCTGGGCTTCTGGCCCTTGGAAAATTTCCTAGATTTTTGGTCTCTATATAGGATACAACTAGGGGAAATGACTCGTACAGTGTGATACGAGCGGTATAGGTTAGTCGTATGCTAACCACTATTAGTTAATAGGTTGGTTGGGTTACTAAAATGGGTACGATTTGTCTGGTATGAGTCGTATAGGTGGATACAAATTGTTTGATTACTTTACTTAGTCTTAGACTTAGTGACTTAGGTTGGATCTGAATACGAGTGGTCAGCGTTCACTTCTCTTAGACTTAGTGGTCAGCGTTCACTTCTCTTAGGATTCTAGTTTTCCAAGGGTATATATCATGGGTACTTGTCGTATGCATGGATATGACATGGTTTGGGGTGAGTCATACCTTGGATTGTGTTAGATCCAACAGAGATGTCCTTGGGTACAAATGGTGGGTACCACTCATATTGGAGAGTACGACTGGTATGAAGAGTTGTATCCCCCTGATGGGAATTTAATGCAGTTTAAGTGAGGGCAATCTGGCCATTTCCTCACTTAACCTAATAAGGCCCCATGAGTTTAACACACTTGGGAGGTTATTTGTCCTATTATTCTATTCATTAACACTTAGAAAAAACTCTCTAATCCTCTCTAAAGTTCTTGGGCAAAGGAAGCTAGGGTTTCTTCTTAAGGATTAATTTGGGGCTTGTTTTGGTGATTTCTCTCCATCATCTTCTTATTTTAAGGAATATTCTCTTACCTCCTTGTTAGTACCAACTAAATGCATGGTTTTATACAATGTTTTCATGGTTTGATTATTGTAATGCTTTGGGTTTTCAAATATAATTTGGTGGTTTTGGTTATAAATGCTTTAATATGGTTTTCCTAAGTTTTAATTATTCTTTTATATGCTTTAATGATGTTTTTGGATTATTGGTTGCATGGGAATGGTTATTTGGTAATTGGCTTTAGTTTTCGAAATACTATGCCCCCAATATGTTTGATGAAATGCCTATGAGAATGTTTTCACTACATTGCTGGATTTTTAATGGTACTTATGCATGATTTAGACCTAGGAATGGAACCCTAAATGGTTTTGAATGGTCAAAATATAATGGTTTTGGGTTTAACAATCATTCTTGTAAGGTACAATGGAATCCCCCAGTAATCATAGAAATAGAACACTTGTGGGGTACATGAGTCTCCCCTAAGTTATTTGGATAATGTGATCTATGGGCATATGGCAATCCCTTGATCTCTAAAGGGATTTGTATAGGGATAATACTTGCAAGTTATAGTTGGTATGACGATACCACTATTAATAGCCTTGGCTAATAATAAATGGAACAATAGTTTGGTTGGTTGGAAATAGTTTTAATTGGGTAATAAAGGCAGAGTGCGATAGCTAACCATGAAGGTGGGAGTTCAATGGACAAACACTGGAAATTCATGTTTACCGACATAAAAGGTAGGTTATGGTGACCTTATATGATACTACGAGGTACACCATAATCTTCTTAGTATAATGTACATATTTATCATAGAGGGTCATGGTACATGGGAATCCCTTACTCTTATGGTATCTCTGATTCATTATGATACACGCATCGGGGCTTATTCAGGGGGTTACATTGGACCCATATATCTCGTGGGTGGCTAAGAACTTTTAAGATACGTATACCCAGGTTAATGGTTTCAAATACATGCTAAAATCGGTTCCCTTTCCCGTCATGGTTATATATATGTATGGTTTGTATGCATATGGATGATTTTCTTGGTTTGATTAAATGGCATTATTTTATTCTAGTCCTGAGTTCATGCTAGCGTTTACCCACAAACCCAGATTTGGGAAATTGTATCCCCACGCGATGTAGGAACCAGTCGTTCTACTCTTCCTGCTTAGCAATTAGACTTTGCGATCGACTAGTGGATTGAAGAGGTTAGATTCCATCTTTTTGGAAGGCTCCATTTCATGTATATTATTTCATACTTTGGTTTATTTATGGATATTGGTTTTGGCTATTATTGGGGGCATTCCCAATCGAATTTTGGTATTCTATTTATAAGTGGCATTTGTAGAACTACAATGGGTTTAAATGGGTGGAATCAGTAGTGGTGTCAACCTTAGTATTGTCATTGGTATTGGGGTTGATACCAGTTGACAGTATTGTTGGTTGTTCCATGTTTTTATGTTATGTAATTGAACTTTGTTTGATTATTGATTTTGATTTTTGTTTATAGTTTGGTTATGGTTATCAATTTGTTTTGGATGGTTAGACTTATTTGGGTCGGTCATGGTTATAGACCTATCTCAGAGTCTGGACTTGGATAATTATATGCTATCTTGTAATATATTTGGAATTCATCCGACTCAAAGTATACACTGGAAGGTTGGATTGGGTATTAGGGGTGGTCCCCAGTCCTGGTTGAACTTGGGATGCCTATTACGACAAGGCCCTCGGTCGGGTCGTATCATATACCATGTTGAGGAGCATAATATAATGATTAAAAATAGCCAAATACATAGATAGAACCTTATAGCTGCAAACCAAAAATCACCAGAATTAATGGTGAAATAGAGTCGCATATTTTTCAGCATTGGATCCATGGGTTTCTTAAAAGGGTTTTGACAAGGTTTTCTCCTGGAAGAATCCATGGTGTTTTGATAGGTTCATACTGAATCTTGAGTTTTTCAATTTCAAATTTTTGAAGTTTCAAATGTAGAAACAAACATATTGAGTTGCCTAGAGAAATCTATGATTTTGTAAAGATTGATTTGTAATTTTATTATTGTCAATACTTAGTTGAAGTTTTCATATTTCTTTTTGTTTCAAAGGTCATAGGAAGAATGATGTAATAATGTTAAGTTTTATATCAATGATAATTCTAGAACAACAATAATAATAAAGTATTTCTTGGGAGTTAATCAGTTGGAAGCTGTTTGAAGTAGTCTATGTTGCGTTAATAATTATCAACGAGAATCTGCTATTGGGAAATAGAACTAACCTCAACCTTCATTAAAAATGAAAGCTAGAATCTAAAAAGCCATTAATGCACTATAGAAAGATGTAGAACATGCATCATGTCATATCATAACAATGTGTTTAGTATGTACACATTGGCTAATGCTAAAGTGTTTAATAGGTGATGCTTCAATTGAAGTGTCTAAATGAAAATAGGTGACAAATTTAAGGGGTTGTCCACATATTTATGCATTAAAGGTGTGAAGTTCCAATTTTCAATCGTCTCAGTTTATGGCATGGGAAGGAACACGTTATTAGCACTTCTCAGTGACTCAGGTTGAACAAACCAAATGCAGTCCTTGATATGTCACTTGGCCTAGGCACTATTTTCTGTAATTCTTGTTAATTTGTACTATATTTTTCATTTTCTTTTGGATACACACATCTATGTTAATTACCGCTTTTGCAATGTTACAGTTTACCTTAATTTTATGAAAACTCTAGTTTGTAATCTAGTTGGATGCACTTAGATTCTTGTTGAATACATGATTTAGGGTTAATAGAAGATTTGGTCTACCTTAGGCTAGAATTCCTTATGAGATTTAGGTTAATTTTCATGTAAGGATCAATGTTAATTATTTTCCATATGTTCCCACACCTGGTAGTTATGTAGCTCGAGCATTGATAACATCAGTAACCTAGAGTTATCTTACAGAATAATGATGTATATGCCACATTTGGGTAATTTTGTTGCAAAGTTTAAATGGAGGTATAATTAAACAAAGGTACTAGTTGAGACACAAATTAGGATTTTATTCCTTTCTATTTGGTATCTCGCGAATACTTTAAGAATGCTAAAATAATTAAGGAAGAAGCATCACGAATAACATCTAACATTCTAAGTTTAATGTACTATTGAAATCTTATAACAAATATTTCGTACATGTACAAATAGTGACCTTTCACCCTGATTTGGAGAGTTATAAGATGGAACTTAAAGAACCACAACTATACATGTTGAATACTTGTTCCCTTACATATGTAGTTCCTGCATTATCAATAATTTGAGTTTGGGAATGAGATTCTAACCTCACGGCTGCCTAGCGGTTGATAAACATTTTTCTTTACCTCTTCATTAAACTACATCATCATTTGGTACCTAGTTTTGAAAGGAAAACTCCATACATACATTATGTCTAGAATATTATAAACAAGTGATTTAGAGAGTCAACGCATAAAAAAAGTCATGCCCAAGACCTAGGTTTCCAAATCCCAGTGCGACAAGAACACTGCTATATCAGATGTGTACTTTTGGTTTCAAAAGATTGAGAAACCATGTGAAGATGCAATGTAAAAAATTTATAAGATAATGAACATAAACTTAGTTTATGTCGATGATAAAAACAAATGAAGGCAATGGTCTACTTTCTCTTACTTATAGCAAAAATTATACTGCTTGGTTGAACAAGAAAAGATTGGCTCTCAAAAGTCTTACCTCTGGTAATGGTGTTGTCCAGTGATTTTCAAATAAGGTATTAATCTATTTGATTTTCTTTGCAAATGGACAAGCACTAGGAGATCTTAATTCATGGTTGCAGGGCTTTATTCCTTCTGTAATGCATCCTGGGACATATAGATTCTCTAAGTTACTTTCTTCCATTGCATGCATTTTGTCATAGTTTAGTTTCTTCTTTTAGCTAAAGGGACTACTTATCAAGCCTATCTAAGGTTGTTGACATTCGATTCTGAGATATTATATCTTTCTTGATATACAATGTATGGTACAATTTGTTTAAGATCATCCAAATCATCACGTCTATTATAACTTCTAAATTCACAGACCTCAGAGATGTTCACTTGATCTTGTGTTCCATTCACAGATATTGCATCAATATTGCGGGCTGGACATGCATGATATGACTTGGAGGTCAAATAATTATCTAAATAATTTCATTTTACATCTTTATGGTTCGTGTTTCTTGTTCTTAACCCATTTCCTGGGATCTTTTAGTCATGTAAATCCTGCATAATCCTACCTCTAACCTTTATTTTCTTCTCTAGAATTAGTATCACGACAATTCTTTTTTACATATGAGTGCACCTGTTTATATTTGATGCATATTTGTGTAGTTGAAGCCAATTATCACTCTTTAAGTGGTTTTACGTTGATGTTTTAATGACCCAGACTTCTAATGAGGGGTAAATGGGTAACTTAGCCTATGTTATTAATATTAATTAATAGAATTAAAGTAAGTAAGCCAAAAGTCAAAACTCATTTACCTCTTCATATTTCACAGCTTAGTAGCATAAGGGGTTAAAATATTAGGGCAACTAGTTCCATTATTTTTTAGGAGAAAGGATCGATCATAGACAAGAATTTGAGAAAGTCGAGCAACATAGAGAATTAGTGGAGCAAACATTACTCTCATTAGGTATGAAATTTTTCCTTAAGTTTTAGGAAAAGGAATCTACTTATATGTTGTTATAGTTGTCGCTTGCTACTGCCAAAGGAAGAAAAATATATATAGTGTTAATATCCTCCCATAATTAGAAAGTTGTTAGGCATACTATGATTCGGTTACACGTCTCAGTGGGATTAAGTTTGTATCATGCTACAGTTTGCATTGGTAAATTGAATAAGAGAGATTGACTACTAGGTAGACACCATAATTTTTAATGGAAAAATACAAGGTCTCAGTCAATATGATTAAATAAGTGGTTGTAACAATGCAAACAACAACTAGTTTCTTGAATATAAAAATAGAGATCGCATTGTTTGCACTTGTTAGTTTTGGTTCCTTCAGTAAGTCATACTTATATTTTATCAAACTTCCTTTTGTAATTAAAATTTTAGTCATATTTCTAGTATTTCACTTTTATTAGGATGAATAGATAATGTTGATGGTGTAATGATTAGTTAGAAGACATAGTAATTAGGCAATCATTGGTTAATCATAATTGCAAGGTTTTGAAATTTATTTTATACTTCTTGATGCACCAATTCATTGGTAGTTCCTAAAAATTCTTGATGTTGGATTTTGGATTTTCAATACACAGTGGAGTATTGTAATTTTGAAAAGAGTATCAACGTATTGGCAATCACCATTATGTTTGGATAGTGATATTAAGATTATAGTTTTCTTCCTTTTTAATTCATAGCTTAAGGTATGAGATATCATGGTTTATCTCGAAACTTAAAAGTTAGAGATATTATGACTTGACCCTGACTTGCTTAATTAATATCGTAAATTAAAACTTTTTTATAGATTGAGGTCATTGGAGGTTGTTTCGTTGGTGTTTTAAGCCTTGCAAGGTTGAGAAATTTATCATTCACGAGGTAAGTAAAGCTTTAGCTTTGAGCGCTTACTTTTTAAATTTGCTTTAAAATTGAGTTTTTGTATGTCCGGTCCTTCTATTAGGACGAGTGTGTGCTTGAAAGAATTGGTGGTCTTCAAGGCCAATCCCAAATACTTTATGTTCAAGAATATTAAAATTCCTTTTATAAATATTCTGTGATATGATGCATTTGTGTTCTATGATTGGGGCATTATGTATGCTTCCTTGAGTATTATGTATGTTTTTTCGTTTTAATGGAGCATTTTTTATACTTCACTTGAGCATTGTGTATGCTTCTTGATTTGATATAGGGCATTGTGTATGCTTTCCTGAGTATTGTGTATACTCTTGATATATTTGGTGCATTTTATATGTTGCTTGAAACTCATGCTGTTGGTTAAGTACTTTAATTATAAATTATGATAAGTACTTGGTATAAATTAAAATGAGATGCATAGTTCTTGATGAATGATTGTTGAGACTCGTTGGTCATCTTATTATGATATAATTCTTGTGTGTAATAATTTTACGTTCTTGGTGTTGTTGTATTTTCTAATATTTTTCCCAGGAGTACTTAAAGTAGCAATTAGGGGATCTTATTGAGTTATATTTTATATATAGCTCATTCGTTACTTGCATATCTGCAGATACTATTACGGAAGGTAAAACTAGTGGGTGACGGTTTATTCATAAGGATTCTATTATTGAGGTGAATCTTTGCATTATTTATGGAGGATTTCGTTTCAGCTTTAGCTCTTTAATTTATACTTCTTTTCATTGAGTTTGTATACCAAAAAGTTGAACTCATGTAACTCTATTTTAGATTCTCTATGGTCTTAGTGTGGGATTTGGGATAGAGAGTTAGTTCTCGATTCATTGTTGATTTATAGTTTGATTATGAAATTTTGATGAACTAATATTGTATATTTATTGGATCGTTGAAGTTGCACATATCGTACCTTAGAGTTTGTCATCTGGTAAAGTGTAAAGGAGATTCGATCTTCCGATAAGTGGTGTTAGCGGGTGCCAGTCATGTGTAGAGATTATTTTGAGACGTGACAAGGTTCGTATCTGAGCATAGATTATAGGTTCTGGATCATAAAGCAGTGTTTAGTAGATTCTTGTTCATTGGTATGTAGGCGCCTGATACGCCCAAACTACAACTCTTTTACAAGAGTGTAAGCGGTCGTTGTCAAATATATAACCCAACTAGGTTGGGGTCGAATTCTACAGGGAATATGGTGCTAATTAAGTTGTATGCAGATTAGTTGACTTTTAATCATTCGTTTCCGTAAAACAAAAAGGGGGAATTTGATTCAGTTCATAAATTAATGGTTTCTGTTTAACAAGATAAAATATGTGTCGTAGTATTAGAATTGAGATAAATAGCAAGCTAGGGTTATGTCCACCTTGTAGTTTTCCATACTTTCTAACTATGGGCTTTACGAATTCATACATACATCGTGATTACAGGAAACGTATTGTATTTAATAACATAATCCTAGTGTTTCTAAACCATCAAGGACTAATTCACTTTAGTTCTCTCGAATCAAAAGTGTTTACAAAAGCAATACGAAATCTCCAAGTAGTTAATCCAGTTAAGGCATTAACATATGAAATAGGGGTTGGAAATCCTATTTTCTTGTCACTACTCTCTTTTCCTAACCTCAACCTTTCTATCGAACAAGTTGAGTTTTAAGGGACATCCTCTATGTTTGCAACCACGAGAATTCAAGATAAACAAAGAGAGTATGATGTAAACAAATCAATGCATAATGAATTCAAAAACCCAAAGTAGTAGCTTGTATGCTACAAGGCTTCCATAACCCTAACTAATAAGCCTAGCTACTCATGAGTAAAACGGAAATCACAATAGAAATATTCATCATACCAAAAAGTGAACCCAATTTTTGGTGGAGAAAAGAAGTTGTGTTTCTCCCTTAGTGTAAAGCGGCCACTCTCAGTGCAAAAATAATGCAGAATAATGAATAATACGTGACTTTTCAGCATCAAGTAGTTTTAATAACTTTTTCCTCATAATTTCCTTCTAAGTCCCTAGACTAACTATAAATGATAAATTAGTCTTGGACATAGTTTTTAGGCTCCACATTTGGTCCAGACTGCTACTCTCTCTTGTGTCATATGCCATCCACATTCCATAGTCCCATTATGTCTCCATCTACCTTATTAATACCTGAAATTAATCTAATCACATCAATTATCTCAATTACATAGAAGTACAGTTAAAACATAAAAAACTAGGCACTTTGTTCTTCAAACTTAGCTAAAATATGAGTAAGTTATGGTGCTTGGGCGTATAAATACACCCAAGATCAGCGCCCATCCGTAAAATGGCCATTAGGATGTTTTCTTCCTTTTTCTTGTCTTTTTTTCAACATTAATTTTTCTAAACAAAAAATTG
The DNA here is from genome assembly GCA_026120095.1 of Capsicum chinense. Classification (NCBI taxonomy): domain Eukaryota; kingdom Viridiplantae; phylum Streptophyta; class Magnoliopsida; order Solanales; family Solanaceae; genus Capsicum; species Capsicum chinense. The sequence goes on along the minus strand of JAPEIP010000002.1, from coordinate 143,984,963 downwards.
TTGTTTTTTTGCTGCTTTTTTCTTACTAAGAAAAACCTTTTTTCATGTTTTTTCATGCACCTTTTTTCATGTATCATTATTGTATAAATGGTGTATAAACATGTATACATGATGTACAAATAAGTATGTATTACATATGTAATATATTGATATTGAATAAATAGATATTTCGTGTGTATGTAATGTATCGATATTATATAAATAATATATAAACATGTATCAATATTATATAACTGGTGTATAAACATTTATATATGATGTACAAATCGTTATGTAGTGTATATATAAGGTATCTGTATTGTATAAATGGTGTATAAATAATTATCAAAATAGTATAAGTAGTGTATAAACATTTATCAATATTGTATAAAAGCTATTTAATGTATTGAAATTTTATAAATGGTATGTAAACGAGAATCAATATTATGTACATAGTATATAAATGTGAATCAATATTGTATAAATGTGTATTGATATTACATAAATAGTTATGTAATATATCGATATTTTATAAATAGTATATAAACATGTATCGATACATATTTTGTATAAATGGTGATCGATATTGTATAAATAACATACCAATAGTAGAAGCATAAAGGCCTAAAATCAATAAAAATGACTACAAAATAAGACTATTACTTTCACACCTATGGACACTAATCCTTCAAAATTGTCCCTAGCAGTATCAGTAACTAATTGCCCTATGAGATAAAAAGCCATTAGCATAACAATATTCTTGAAAAAAAACAAAATTACTTAAATAGTCCTCTAATTCTAATGCAACCTCCTTTTTTATTTACAACTCCAGAATATGGCTACAAACTACGATCATATGTGGAGTTGGTTATTACTGTTGGAATATCATTCTAAAAAAGATTTTATGACATTGATTATATTTTTCATCTTGCAGAGAAGAAAATCTCATCAATTCATGGTAAAAATGTGGAATACAAACTGGCATAATTCATATTTGATGCTTTTGTTTATACACTTTCAACAATTTTGACCAACTCAAAATCTTCTTTGAATTATCTCAAATTTTATATGAGAGGTCCTTTCAACATTTCGAGTATTTTGATATATAATTCGCTTGAAATGGATCACGATTGTGGCATATTATTTTTTAAAAGGATAAAACAACAAAGAAGAAGAAGGGAGGAAGAGAAAGAGGAGAGGAAGAAGGGAGAAAAGAAAGAAGGCCGAATGGCCATTGTTTTTGTAAATAAAAATATTTAATGATGAAAAAGGCTGAGTGACTAGTTTTTATAAATGAAAGGTCCCACTGAAAATTCAATGGAATTATGCCCTAATAAAAAGTGTTGACATAGCACTTAATTAGTGAGGACAAATATGAATCCAAAATTGGATACCAAAAAGTATAACCGTTTTCTGAAAGTACAGTGATAAATATGACACCATACACTTGACTATTTCTTTTCATGAAATAAAGTTGCAAAAAATGAATGCAAGCATTTAATAAGCAAATGTTGCGGCCATTTTCTAGGACATCCTCTAAACTTGTTCATGCTTTATCCAATCCCAACTCCAATAACTCCTACCACAAATTCAGTCTTCATCTAGAAACATTTTTATAGCTGCTTAAAATATGTTCCAATGAAAATCACATTTACCAAATTCATGGCGTCATCGTACTCCATGCTTTAGATCAAGAAAAATTCATTCCAAGTAAATTCTTTCACATATGTTCTTCCCTTGGTTTTTTCAATTATGCCTATTCAATTTTCACAGCCAACCCAAATCCAAACATGTATCTTTACAATACTTTGATCAGTATTTTCTCTAGATGACAAAATTTATCTACGAATACAATTAGCCTTTATAAACAAGATCGAGTCATTGGCTTATATTATGATACTTACTCTATTCCTTTTATTTTGAATGTTGTAGCTTATCTGATCACCTGTAGGTAAATTCATTGTGAAGTTATTTTAACTAGATTGAACAATGATGTACATGCAGCAACGTTGGTTATGTGAATATATTATTCTTTTGGGTTTATTTCTGATGGGTCTAAGGTGTTTGATGAAATATACAATAAGCATGTGGGATTGTAGAATGCCATGATAGCTGGTTATGTTAAAGCACATGACATGGATAATGCGAAGTACCTATTTGATAATATGTCTGAGAAGAATATGGTTTCTTGAACAACCATAATTGTGGGATACGCTCAAGGGCGATCACTTACATTATTTGTAAGATTCTGTTATGATAGAGGAGGAGGACCTTAAAAGGTCCAGACATGATTCTTTAGAGACTACATTTGTAGATAGGCAGAGGCGTGATGCTATAGCAGCGGGTGTATTATCCAGTAGTGCACCTCCACCACCACCACCTTTGCCGACTTATATGCCCTCTTTGGGGAAGCTACTGACTTGGACGCTTAGTGAATCCTAAGTATGTTCTCACTCTCCTGTGCTTTGGTTTGTTTTAATGCATTAAGGATAGTGCATAGTTTTTAGTTGGGGGTAGGCATACCATTCCACCACAGATTTTTATTGTCGTGCTTCTTTTCCTGTCGGCCATAGTATGATTATAAAATTGACATGTCTAGAATAATTATATGTCGTATTGTGCTTTTCTTCATATTATGATATTTTGTGTAGTTAGGAGATTTTGAGTATTTAGGGTAGTATTCATATTTTGACTAATTTTTGATAACCCTCCAAAAATTTTTTATCTAAGAACTGTGTTGATGTACATATATATAAACTTTGTAGATCTTGTTAGTGCGTTAGTATTAGGGACATGATAACCATTTGCTGTCAACTACATGAATTGAATAGGTAGTAGTGGGTGATATTAACTCTATGCTATGTGAGTGTGAGATACTACCTAGTTTCCTTTATATGTTAAATTCAGAATTTGCTTGGTTAGTCTTGCCTAGGTTGAAGGATAGTCACTTAGGAAAGGATTATGGGTCGTTTTTTATTTCAGTCCCCTTTTAGCCAAAATGACCCACCATGTGCAAATAATTTTCCTTGACCCCTATTTTGAGCCTTGTAAGACCATTTTTTATTGCTTTAAACATTCACCTTCCCATTTGTGTTACAATTTACCTATTTTGTCTTTGTTTCTTCTTGGATAGTATGTAACTCAACAAAGTCAAAAATCCTAAGTTATGGGTGGCTATCATTAGGGTGCGTAGTATAAGATGGGTATGAAGAAGGGTAAAATAAGAGAAAAAGTTATTATCTAAGTGAAAAATTTGTGAAAAAGTGAAAAAAGGAATAAAAGAACACACCAGCCTAAATATGCATAAAAGAATAAAAGGGAGGGATAAGGGTGGAGTAAAAAAGAAATAGATAGTAAGTGAGACCTCAAAGTTAGTGTAGTGAGAAGGAGGCTTAGTCACTTTAAATGTCCATATCTATCATACCAACCCCCAAGCCTATATTTCAAGCTAAATAATATCCTATAGTAATCCCAACTTGACTATCTGAATGCTAAGGTAAAGAAAATAAGGGCAAGCCTATGGTAAATGACATGCATTGATTAGAACTTTTTTGTTGAGTGTGAGTGTCTCTTGACCAACCCTGCATTGACATGCATGATTTTATATAAGTGAGTGGGACATTCTTGGTGTGAGGGCACTTGAGTCATGTTGCTAGCTATCTGCTTATTTTGGGTAGTGTAATTTGTAAATATGAGTGGAAGTTTGCTGCTAATATAATTGCCATAGCTTGATTCCTTTATGTTACATTGTTGTGCTTCATATGAACACATAGTTGGTTGTGAAAAAAAGTTATAGGAGGGGATGTTATGATTAGAACTTAATATGATGATTGACTTCCTTGAATATCTAAAATTCTTTTAGTTAAGAATCATTGTTGTTTTCTTGTCTTTTTGTTTCCTAAGGACATGAAAATGTTCTAAGTTGAGGGTGTTGATGTGCTATAGAAATATAGCATTTTTGATGCATAAAATGAGGAAAATATGAAAGTTTCTGAGGCCTTTTCATCAGATATGATCTATTTTGGGTATGTTTTGTAGGAAACCATATTTGGATGATAAGTTTGTGAAAATAGTGAAAAAGGTGTTTTGGCCACTTTTAGAGTGATCATGGATGATTGGGATGTTTTCTGACTTGATCATGATCAATGCTTGTTCGATTTAAAGAAGAGGTGGAAAACTAACTCCCAGCACCTACTAAATCATCATACGAATCACATGTTGATCTATGGACTGCATATAGACAAAGAAGGTGACAAAAAGTCCAAAATCCTGAGAGTTGACTTGCAGGAAATTTTACATCTGATACATGTGGTCTGTACTAGTGCCAGAGTAGATAGTAGGTAAAACCTGTGCCTATGCCCAAATCGGAGGTGCAGGAAGCAAATCGCCACGGATCCTATTTTCACCTATACGTCTAGGGTTAGTTCTTAGAGTTTTTTCTTCTACTATAAATTCCCTTTATGTGCTTTTAGTAAAGGTGATGTACTTTTAACACTTAGAAATATATTTTAATTTCAAGATCCATCTTTGATCTTGGGATTTCATTGTATGGAATTTGACTGATTATTCAGCTTATGATTGTGGGTTTTCTTTCATCTTATCATTATGATTTCATTTTTTCTTTCCCATATGAATGTTACGGATTTCTTCATAATCATGAGCAACTAAAACCATAGCTAGGGTTTTGGAAACCCTGGCCAACTAACGAAGTAGGGAAAGTGCAACTGCTGATATGAACCAATACCCATAGCATGTATTGCTTTATATTCAATATGATCAATTTCTTAATGGGTGCACATATTAGGATCCCACCTAGATATTTCTACATACTCTAACAAAGGAGCAGTAACTAGGAAAAGATAAAGACAATAGTAATTTGGAAGTTAATAGTCAATCCATTGTAGTACAATGGTATATCAAATAATTATTAACTTTCATCTAATATCTTGAGACTTAAAAGGTGATAGTTAATTGGGATCAAGGTAAGGTTTAGTAATGCAACACCTTGAGACTCAAAAGGTAAAGGGTAAAATACTCCTACTCGTCTAAAAGACTGTAAGAAGTACATACTTATCAGTTCTGCATGTAATAGATTGGGTTGGTTTAACATCGTCTGATAAGCCTATGGAGTTGAGACTCCAGGGGGAACATAATCCTAGAGTCCACTTACGACTAATTTTCAATCAAGTTTATATTATTCTGTGTTTGAGATGACTACTCCAAATCCCCCTAATTATTTTCACATTTTTCCCATAGACTGTTACCACTGAGATCTATAAAACAGCGTGTTCCCTTGGGATTAAACCCCAACCTTAGTTGGGTTACTATATCTTGATAGTAATTGCACCATTATCAAAGAGGACATGCAGCTTGGACGTTATCAAGTATGAGAGAGTTGACTTCTTTGTGAGAGGATTGAGACTTGCTATTTAGATGGCTACTCAGAGTTTAGTTGAAATGGGTAGGAATTTTATTAAGGTTTCTGATAATGCTAGAGTGATGGAGGACATGTATAGAAAGGGTGATGATAAGACGCCCAAGTATCAGGGCAGATTTGGTGGGAGTCGTAGTAGTTCCCAATTCAGAGGTGGTACTTCTTATATTGTGCATCCTCCATGTCCATCTTTTCAGCCTCAAAGTCAGACTAGTCAACCAGTTTATACAGCTCTTCAGACTACTGACGGAGGTCAGTTTGGTACTAGTGGTCGCCCAAGTGACAGCGGTGATCAGTTATTGAGAAGTTCATCTATAGGCCGTGCTAGGTGTATTAGTTACCCCTGTTTAGCCAGATCTTTGAGATCTAGTTCTGCTTGCAATTCTTGTTTTACTTGTGGTCTTCCTATTTATTTCTTGAGAGATTGCCCTAGTTTTGGGGTAATGGGTTTTTAAGCCCACATTATTACTCCTATTAGGGCAACCTATCCCTTAAGTAGAGGTGGTTCGCTAGGTTATAAGGGTAGTTACCAGGGTGCTCAAGGTGGTACTCAGGCAGGCAGGATAGAAGGTCGGTCAAGTGCCCAACTCGATAATGGGCGAGGTTAGGTGTGTGCAGTATCTACTAGAATAGAGGTTGATACTTCAGATGTTGTTGTGATAGGTATGATTTTGGTGTGTCACAAGTCGGTTCTTGCTTTATTTGATCCTAGATCCACTTATTCATAAAGATATGCTTATTATGCATCATTAGACTTGACTGGTGACTTATTATCTATGTCATTGTGTGTATATACTCTCATGGTTATTCTTTAGTAGTAGATCAAGTATTCAGATCATGTGTTGTGATAATTAGTGATGTTGACACTTAAGATGATCTTATTATTCTTGATATACTAGATTTCGATGTGATTTTGGGCATGAACTGGTTATCCCACTATCATGCAATCATGGGTTATTTTGCCAACATTGTTACCTTAACCATGCCCGGTATACCCTTAGTCATATACCAGAAAGAGGTTAACCATGAGTTGATGGGGATAATTTCTTATATTTGTTATAAAAGGCTTATATCGAGGGATTGCAGGTCTTATCTTGCTTATGTATGTGATACACATATAGAGAATCCTTTGCTCGACTCTGTTTTTGTTATGTGTGAGTTTCTTGATGTGTTTTCTACCGACCTGCTTGGTATTCACCTTAACCTTGAGATTGAGTTTGTTATTGACCTTGAGCTTTGCACCCGACCTATTTTTATTGCACCTTACCATATAGATCTTGCTGAGCAAAAGAAGCTAAGCTCTCATCTCCAGGATATTTTTGGTAAGGGTTTTATTAGATCGAGTGTGTCCGCATGCGGGGGCTTCTATTTTGTTTGTACAGAAGAAGGATGGTTCAATGTAAATGTGTATTGATTATTGGTAGCTTAATAAGGTGACAGTGAACAACTGTTATTGTATGCCTAGCATTGATTATTTGTTCGACCAGCTTTAGGGAGCAGCCATATTTTATAAGATATTTTTTAGGTCAATTTATCATCAATTGAGGATTCGGGCTTAGGATATCCTAAGGAGAGCTTTCAGGCCCTATTATTGTCATTATGAGTTTTTGGTTATGTCTTTTGGGTTTGACTAATGCCCCAGCCACATTTATGCATTTGATGAACCATGTGTTCAGATCATACCTAGACTCCTTTGTTATTATGTTCATTGATGGCATTCTTATATATTTGAGAAATAGTAAGGACTATGTGCAACATTTGAGTGTCGTGCTCCAGACTCTGAGAGATCATGAGTAGTTTTCAATGTTCTCAAAGTGTGAATTTTGTCTTGAATTAGTGTCATTCCTTGGACATGTGGTGTCCAATACAGTTATTATGGTAGACCCAACTAATATTTTGGAGATTCTTGATTAGGCTAGGCCTACGTCTCTGAAAAAGGGTCACAGTTTTATTGGTTTGGCTGGTTTCCAGATATTTTGTTGAGAATTTTGCTACAATTTTGGCCCCTATGACTAGATTGACTCTGAAGGAAGTTCCTTTCCGATGGTTCGAGGAGTGTGAGTTAAGCTTTGGAAAGCTGAAGGACTATCTTACTTCAGCTCTAGTGTTAGCTCTTCTAGTTAAGGGTGAGGGATTCACCTTGTTTTGTTATGCTTTTGGTGTGGGTCTTTGTTGTGTTTTGACGCAGAAAGGTCGTGTTATTGCTTATGCTTCTAGACAGCTTAAGGTTCATGAACGCAACTTCCCCACTCATGATTTGGAATTGGCAGAGGTAGTTTTCGCGCTCAAGATTTGGAGGCACTATTTGTATGATGTGCATTGTGAGATCTTCACTAATCATTGTAGCCTTCAGCATCTTATGACCCTGTGAGAACTTAATGCTCGCAAGTGCAGATGGATAGAGTTGTTGAAGGACTATGATATTTCCATCTTCTATCATCTGGGTATGGTGAATATTTTATTTGACGCCTTGAGTCTCAAAGAAATAAGTATGGGTAGTTTGGCTTTTATATCTTTTCCTCGTAGGCCTATGGCATGGGACATTTAGTCCTTAGCTAATTTGATAGTTTTCCTTGATATTTTAGATCCTACTAGGAGTTTGCTTGTGTAGAGGCGAGGTCCTTCTTAATTAAACAGATTCCTGATCATTAGTTTATGGATAGTAATCTATGTTTTATTCGTGATCAGCTGTGAGTGGTGAGCCTGGGAGGCAAACTATTGATTCTGAGGGTATCTTGAGGTTTCATGGACATATTTATGTTCCTCAGCTAGATGACTTAATTCAGTCAATTCTTCCTGAGGATCACAGTTCTATATATTCCATTTATCCCAGTACGGCTAAGATGTATAGAGATTTGAAGAGAGATGTGGCAAACTTTGTGGCTCTTTGCCTATGTTGTCTGCAAGTTAAGGCCAAGCATCAGCGTCCACATGGATTGACTCAGAAGTTGCCCATTCCTAGTGGAAATGGGAATGTATTACTATGGATGTCATTAGTGGTTTATTTCATACTCCCTGTGGTCTTGATGGTATTTGGGTTATTGTGGAACGTTAGACTAAGTAGGCATATTTCATTCCTATTTAGATAATCTTCAGTGTTGAGAGATTAGCCCAGATTTATGTTTGAGAGATTGTTTATTTGCATGGGTGCCTTTTTCTATCATATTAGATCATGGTTCATTATTTACTTCAGGATTTTAGAGAGTATTTTATAAGGAGTTGGGTACTCGAGTGGATTTGAGTACAACCTTTCATCCGCAGATAGATGGTCAGTCCAAGTGGACTATTCAGGTATGTAAGACCTCGTAAAATTCTAAAGATTAATACAGTCTTTTAAGTGTGTCAAGGGGGTCCTAGACTTAGAAAATTTTAGCTACATTCAAAACTTAGCTTAATTTTGGCCTTCAAAAGTTGGCAAATTCATTTTACGACCTTAATGTCTTTTAATGGTCCGTATTTTTATTGATTCATGATCAGGAAGGTCAATAGGTGTTCCCGAACAAGTTTCGGGTTTTTGGGAAACTTGTTTAGAGCAAGATTGGAAGTTCAAAATAGTGGAACAACGCGATCTTGGTATGCCGCATCACTAATCGCGTTGGTCACAAGTTGTGTAGACTGCCAGATCCAAAACAACTGAGGCTTGACGCATTCATGGCGCGCCGCGTTGGGTATGGCATCACAGCCCTTGATGCGCTGCATCACTCATAGTGTCTGTGCCCAGTTATTTAGTCATTAAATGTTCGCATTTTTAAGGGCAGAGGGGTAATTTTCCCAACCCTATATAAGGCTTAAACGCAGGATTAAGCCTCATTTACACTAAAATACACTCTTTTCTCTCAAAATCCTCTCAAGAACACGTTAGGGTTATCAATTGGGGATCCAAATTCAAGAAACTTTCGCTGTAAATCATCAAGAATTTTTCATCTAAGGTATGCATAGTGTTCATTTATGGACTCCTTTTGTCCAAGAACCCCAAGAATCAAGTTTTAAATTACGAATTGTGATATTAATTCTATGAACTGAATTATGTTCATGTGTGGTTATTGTACGAATTCCAAGATGGAACCTTTATTATGTCTTTATGAAATTATGCTAATATGTCGACTGAAATCATGAAATTGGATGGAATTGCGAAGTAAGGTTGTATTAAACTCATGCTCATGCCAAAGCCTTAAATCATGCAATCTAAGTTTTCGATAAAATGCCTAGGAGAATAGAAATTATGCTTGATAATTAAACTATGACCCAAGTTATGAATGTACGTGTTCCCCTATGTTTAAAATGATTTCCATGAGGATTGTTATGTAATACAATTGCGTGATAATATAATTATGATATTAAAATGATGAAGTTAAGACATGATCATTTGCATTCTAAGCTATCTACAAGATTATGATAACCATGTGCTTCATGAAATATCCCCTTCTGTCGTAGTATAAATTGTTGATGTTGGCCATGTATTCAAGAAAGTCATGCTTTGTCAGTTTCCTTCTATCAAGTCCTATACCCAAAAAATATAGGTGTGTACTTAGAGCCAGTGTCATGTTTCACGATATCCTCAGTCAAGCCATGATCCATAGAACTCAGTCAGTCATGTGACTTAGGAAATCTCAGTAAATTCAAAAATCTCAGTAGTATTCCATTAGTCAACGAAACTCCATGAATTCAGTCTAGTCCTGTTCAATTAATTATGTTCAATGTCTATTCAGATGGGAGTAGGAATTAGCACCGATCGAACCCAAGGATGGGAACTCACCAGTTATATGAGGGTGTGATTCTTAGAAGCAATCCTTATGTTCCTGTACTACATGGCCAACGTAGGTTGAGACATCATAGCCTGTTATATGAGGATATATGAGGTGGCTTAAACTTTTATATAAGAGTTCCCACTGTTATTACTAGAGTTACCTATTATATGACGGTTACTCACAGATTGTCCTTACCAGTGGCACGGTATTGACACCCTTCCAATTAGGGTTATAGTTTGGACCCCAACTCAACTATATTGAGATTATTTGGGGCATGTTGGTTAGATAACTACTTCCCACAGTTTCAGTTATAGAATCAGGATTGTCAGATATAGTTATTCTATCTCAGTAATAGAACTTAGATAGTTCTATAAAATTTAGGACTATCAGATACAGTCAACTCAGAACAGTACAGAACTCAACTAGTTTTATCAGAACATAGACCATCAGATACAATCGCTCATTATCAGTTATATCAGTTATACCAGTTATCTCAGTTATATTAGTTATGTCAGTTATCAGTAACTCATGTTACCAGTAATCAGTTTCAGAACTGTCAAATACAGTCAATTAGACCAGTTTTCATAATCAGAACTGTTAGAAACAATTATTCCTCTATCAGTAATATACCATCAATTCCCCAGTATTTAGTAGACTCAATTATCAGTATCAGTAAACCTAGATATTAGTAAATCAGTACTCAAAACTCAGTACCCAGTGTTAGTATGGTCTCAGTTATAGTTACTTATTCATGCATGTATTCTCACGTTCATGTTATATAGTCATTTAGTATTGTTCATGCATATGATCCCTTGCATTCAGCCTACCTCACATGCATACCTGTACTTTCAATCGTACTGACGCATTTACGCTATGGTGTTTTACTTTACGTCATAGGTTCAGAAGCACAGGCTCTACAGCATCAGTAGGATTCCAATATCCAGCAGTCAGAGTTATCAGTGAGTCCTTATCCTTTGAGGACATAATCATTACTTTATCATTTCAGTACTTACTTTATTTCAGTAGTTGGAGTTAGTTGGGGACATGTCCCATCAACTCTTTATTCAGACAGTTTAGAGGCTTTCAGACTATAGTATATTCAAATAGTTTATTTCAATTTTGGGTATTTCCATACCTCATTTAAACATTGTTTTATCAAATTTTATGTTTCATATTTGAACCTTATGGACTTACAACTTATGTTTCCATATTTATATACATATATATGCAGTGTTCAGGTACAGATATCATTCATGGGTTAGCTTGTGGTCCTTCAGGGTCATAAGCACTATGTAGCATTTTGGGTACGAGATTCGGAGCGTTACAAACTTGGTATCAGAGCCTAAGGTTTAACAGTGTTCTAAGAAGTCTAAAAAGCTGCATCTAGTAGAGTGTTGTACATGGGTGTGTTGTGCACCACACTTATGTACAGGGGGATATGAGACATTTTAGGAATAGTTTCCCTTCTTTCAGTATTCATGTTGTGTGAGTGAGCATTAGATCAAGTTGAACTATCAGTCTAATTCGCTCCTTCCTTTCATTATAGAACATTCTCCCAAAAGGACTAATGAAAGGAGGATCGAGAACCAGTCAGTACTTCCATCTATCCAAGAAGATTCCCTGAACGAGCATGTCTTTCATGGAAAATTTAGAATTGAATCTCTTGCTATATCCTATTTAGTAGTATCTCAGAGCAATCAGCAAGACATTATCCCACCCAGGCATGTGATTCATGCCCAGCAGACCGTGGTGGGAAAACGTAGTTAGTAAAAAAGTAAGAGAGAAAATAAGAGAGCTAGAATAGGTAGCCTTAATTTCAACCAGCCTAAGTCAGAGGGTGGTAATGATTTCAATTCCGTCTAAAGTTTTTTGTTCTAGTGTCTTCCATGGCCAGTACTCCAGTCCCTAAATTCAGAGATAGCATGCCAAGAACTAAACCTCAAGGCAGTGTTAGTAGTGCCTGAAGCCATCCTCTTTGGCAGACTTGTGGTAAGTATCATAAGGGCATATGCAGAGTCAGCAGTGATGTGTGTTTCAAATATGGCAAGTCAGGTCACAAAGTCCAATATTGTCCTAGGCCCAGTTCTTAAAGCTAGCATAATCATCCTTCAGCTCAGTCCGGTCGCTCGAATCAGCAGGGTGTCTCCTTTATCTCCATCAGTGGGCAATGCCCAAATAGATTCCATACTCCTTAGCCTCGGGAGAATCAAGAAAGTCCTTCTAATACGATCACTATCAACGTTGAGGTCAGACAAAATATCAATAGGACCTTTCTTAGTCTCCGCCCTAGTGGGTCAGTCTATCATAGCCCGACAGATATACAGGCACTGTTCGGTTATGAAAGCTCAGAAAGAGTCAGGCCTTCAGATTCCAATAGTAGTGCTAGCATGTATAGGAAAGTAGTAAGGGAAAGACAATTCCCGACCCATCCTTATCTCAGTGTAAAGTTTCATACTTCAGTCAGCATGATGCCTCCGCATATTTTACATCTCCGTTCCATGAGCCTAGCTTATATTTATATGTTTTCCATGGAATCATGTACTATTCAAGTTCCCAGCATAAGGAGTTTAGTTTTACTCCCTTCAGCAATCCAAGTCGTGACCCACGAATGTAGAAAACTCCAAATTCTAGTCATGCAGTTCATGAATCATATGCACATGTCACTCTTTACAGTATACTCAATTTCCATTACTCATGATATGCTCTGACTGATCAGTTAAATATTGGATATGTCATATATACACTATATCCTCATTTTAGACCTTTTGGGTAAATCCAAGCTATTGATATTATATTTCTCAGGCCTCAGCCGTGTGTCAAGTTCAGTTAGTATCCATTCATGCTTCAGGTCCTCCTGATTTAACCCTTCAGTAAGCTCTCTTTATGAAAATAGTGTAGTGATGAGTAGTTTCTTAGAAGGGAGATAGTAACTATTTTATGTTATTCAGTTATCAGAACCCGACATTTAGTTCTAGTATGAATCCTAGTTATAGTGTCAGCTTTAGTTCAGTAATCAGATCAGAAACTCAGTTCAGTTCTAGGCTTGCTTGACCATAGCATACAGTTGTCAAATACTCAATTATTAGTATTTTAGTACCTCAGTCTATGAAATATTTCCAAATTATGTCGTACACTTGGTCTTGCATCCATAATTAATCCAGCTTTTACGAAATTCATGCTCAGTTATCTCATGATACCCAGTCAGCCATTAACTTTGGTGTATAATACTTTATAGTCTCAGTCCAGCTATTCAGACCAAGTACAGTTCAGTCTTACACGCCCAATATTCAGTTGTCATCTATCCAGTTAATCAGATGAGTAGTACATTTATGCACTTGTGTTCAGCACCCATGTGAATCTTTTCAGTAATCTTAGTTACATTGCAAGAGGCTTAGTCATTTCATCTTAAATAGTGTTTGTAGGCCTCAACTCATCTTACCGACCTTTAGCCATGTAATGATTTTCTCATTCAGCTATCTTATTTAGACAAGTCTAAGATTTCCTTGCACCCTAAAGCTGCTAGAACTTTATAGAAAGGGTGTTAGAGAAAAGGCTCTAGTCGACTATAATCTTTTAGCATAAGTTAGTTGGTAAAACCAGTAATTCAGTTTAGCAGTCAGACAGATAAGTTCACATGGTTTGGGTTCATGTCCCTTCCATCTAGATATACTATCTGAAGTCTCATGGATATAACCATTCTAAGGTGAACCAACTAAATAGACATAAGCTCAGCTTAGTTCAGGTATCATATTTCAGTTTAAGATCTCATTTATTCAGTTAAGACTGAGTCTGTAGGTGCCTTGTGCCTTGCTTCAGCTTCCCCAGCAGCTCATCCAAGTCAGTATTCTTTGAGGGACATAGTATCCCAAGAGGGAGATTCACTATAATCCCCCTAACTTTCATAACATGAGCATCCCATTCTCTTTTCACGTAATGAATCTAGTTTGGAGTAGGGGATACTCATAATTTAACCCTCAAGTTCCAATATTAGCCATGAGCCATGTATTTAGAGGCTTGATTTAGTTTACGTTATTCAATTCATAGTATTCAGTTCATGCATCATGTTCTAGACTTAGTTCATGTCATCCGTTACAGACTCAACTATGTTCTCATGTTCCTATTTATTCGTGTTTAAGATTTGTGAGTATATGTATCGTATCTCTTCCATGAAGGGATTGAACGGGTTTAGCAAAAAGGTATAGCTCAGTCCCCATATATCGATCCCTTAAAAAATTCTCAGTCATTACAACAAGATAGCTCAGAAGCTCGAGTTGCCTTTAGATCTAGCCTCACTTTTCTCAAGAAGTGTATAGGTGACCCGACAGTTGTAGTCCCTATTCAGAGCATAGATATTTAGAATAGTCTCTCTCATGAGGAAAACGACAGTCGAAATCCTAGATACCAGATTCGCAGACTAAGGAACAAAGAAGTCCCTCTAGTCAAAGTTCTTTGGTGAAATTAATCCGTTAAGGGAGATACTTGGGAAGCAGAAGCAGACATGCGTACCAAGTATCCTTACCTCCTCTCCTCTAATTCAGACTCAGTCCAAGATAAGTTGTCCTTAAGCTTACCCAGTTTATATGTTTACTTTCATTACCAACTTGGTATTCAGTTTCATGCTCAGAATTCTGTTATAAACTTGGTACTAAGTACCATTGCTTAATCATTCATGCATCATGTCAGTTATGTATTTATGCATTAGATATGCATTCTCATTGTAAGAAAATGCAGCTTATCAGAACACTAAGTCATGCCTTCACAAATCAGTTACACATGCATCAGATATGCATGCTCAGTATGATTTATTCAGTTATCAGTTATGTCAATCATGAAATCATGTTCTAATCATTCATGATCAGTATGTGTTTCATTCTATCATTTCTCCCCTCTCAGTTACTCTCTTTCGAGAATGAATGTTCTCAAGGGGGAGACATTATAAGACCCCATAAAATTCTAAAGCTTAATACAGACCTTTAAGTATGTCAAGGGGGTCCTAGACTTAGAAAATTTTAGCTACATTCCAGACTTAGCTTAATTTTGCCCTTCAAAAGTTGGCAAATTCATTTCGCCACCTTAATTTCCTTTAATGGTCCGTAGTTTTAATGATTCATGATTAGGAAGGTCAATAGGTGTTCCCGGATAAGTTTTGGATTTTTTGGAAACTCATTTAGATCAAGATTGGAAGTCTAAAATAGTGGACCAACGCGATCTTGGCATGCCGCATCACTAATCACATTGTTCACCAGTTGTGTAGACTACCAGAGACAAAATAACTGAGGCTCGACACATCCATGGTGCACCCCATCGGGTATAACATCACAGCCCTTGATGCACCTCATCACTCATAACGTCGGTGCCCAGTTATTTAGCCATTAAATGTCTATGTTTTTAAGGGCAAAGGACAAATTTTCCCAACCCTATATAAGGCTTAAAGGCGGGATTAAGCCTCATTTAGACCCAAATACACCCTTTGCACTCAAAATCCTCTCAAAAACACATTAGGGTTTTCAATTGGGGATCAAACTTCAAGAAAATTTCTCCGTGAATCATCAAGAATCTTCCATCTAATGTATGTACAGTGTTCATTCATGGACTCCTTTCATCCATGAAGCCCAAGAATCAATTTTTAAATTATGAAGTGTGATATTCATTCTATGAACTGAATTATGTTCATGCGTTGTTGTTGTATGAATTCAAAGATGGAACCTTTATTATGTATTTATGAAATTACGCTAATATGTGGACTGAAATCATGAAATTAGGGGGAATTGCGAAGTAAGGTTGTATTAAATTCATGCTCATGCCTAAGCCTTAAATCATGCAATCTAAGTTTTTGATAAAATGAACTCAGATAGTTCTATAAAATTCAGGACTGTCAAATACAGTCAACTCAAAACTGTATGGAACTCAGCTATTTCCATCAGAACATAGACTGTTAGATACAGTCGCTTAGTATCAGTTTATCAGTTATACTAGTTATCTCAGTTATATTAGTTATGTTAGTTATTAGTAACTCTTTTTACCAGTAATTAGTTTTAGGACTGTCAGATACAATCAATCAGACTAGTTCTTCATAATCCATACTATTAGGAACAATTATTCCTCTATCAGTAATATACCATCAGCTCCCCAGTATTTAGTAGACTCAGTTATCAGTATTAGTAAACCCAGATGTTAGTAAATCAGTACTCAGAACTCAGTACCCAGTGTCAGTATGGTCTTAGTTTCAGTTATTTGTTCATGTATGTATTCTCACGTTCATGTTATACAGTCATTTAGTATTTTTCATGCATATGAACCCTTCCATTCAGCCTACCTCACATGCATACCAGTATATTTAATTATACTGACATATTTGCGTCATGGTGTTTTACTTTATGCCATAGGTTTAGAAGCATGGGCTTGAGAGCATTAGTAGCATTCCAGTATCCAGTAGTCAGTGTTAGTAGTGAGTCCTCATCCTTCGAGGACATGATCATTACTTAATCATTTCAGTACTTGGTTCACTTCAGTAGTTGAAGTTAGTTGGGGATATGTCCCATCAACTCCTTATTTAGACAGTTTAGAGGCTTTTAAACTATAGTATATTCAGATAGTTTATTTTAGTTTTGGGTATTTCCATACCCCGTTAAAACATTATTTTATCAGATTTTATGTTTTATATTTGAACATTATGGCCTTACAGCTTATGTTTTTGTATTTATATATGTATATTATTCAGTGTTCAGGTACAAATATCAGTCATGGGTTAGCTTATGGTCTTTCAGGATCGTGAGCACCATGTAGCATTCCAGGTACCAGATTCGAGGCACTTCAAGGTGCTTAAGGATATGATCTGAGTCTGTGTTATGGATTTTAGAGGACAGTGGGATTTGCACTTTGCATTAGTGGAGTTCGCTTATAATAGTAGCTATCATTCGAGTATTAAAATTGTGCTTTATGAGGCTTTATATGCTAGAAAATGTCGTTCTCTGATAGGTTGCTTTGAGACTTTTGTGGTGAGACCTCATAGTATGGATTAGCTTTAGGATAGGTTAAGAATAGTCTAGAGTAAGTAGAAGGCCTATGCCAATTGTGGACTCCGTTGATGTGGCATGGAAACATAACACTTGCGATGCTTAAAACCGAGAATTTATGCGTGAACTTAAGGTGTTTTCTTTGATAGGATGCACTTTGGTGTAAATTACTAGTAAAATAGGTCAACAACAATACTTGAATGAAAACTAAAGAAAAAGTCCTGAAAAATACCAACTTTGATCAGTATACGAGTCAGTACCTAAGTCGTAACAAACCAATACGACTCATTTGTTGAATCATAAGTACAACAGAACCAAAAGAGATATTAAAGAACCAAATCTAAGGAAGATACAACTCAAGTATCTCAGCCATAAGGCAGGATACGAGTTGTATACTGAAGTTGTAAGCATAACAACATCCAAGCTACTATCTAGGAATTGAAGTGTCAGAAGAATACGAGTTTGAAGATTGAGTATGACTCGTATTGAGATGTCATATGTAAACTAGTGATCAAGATCTAAAAATACAAAATTCCAAGTGGATACAAATAAAGAATCTAAGTCATACATATGGTTACGACTCATGTGCTGGAATTTTAAGCTGAGCAGAGAGTTAAAGCCATGGGCGTGCCCAATACTGGACTGGTTTTGACAAGGCAGGTATAACTCATAAGCTGAGGATACGGGTGACAATCGTGTCTATCAACTACTGACCTTATTTTACCTTTCCCATTTTTAATAGGAATTCACTGTTTTTTTGAGATATTATGAAAACCCTAAGGTTTATCATTTATGAGGTTAGCTTCTATTGCATTCTAAAACATACTTTACAAGTGTTCTTAGGATTTTAGGGTTTTATTCATTTCAAGACTTTAGAATTTATTCGTATTATTATTGTGCAATTGATTTTATGTGTTCTTCATTGATAATCATATTTCTTGCACAAACATATGCAGCTAGTCTCTTTAGCTAGGGTTGTGAGAACCCTGGCAGATTAGCAACGTAACGTAAGTGTGAGACATATCTATTCTAAGGTTATACATGTATTCTAATTCTTCTTTATTACAACTGACTTTAAGTACCTACAGCATCTTGAGATAAAAGTTTTTAGTCGTATTTTTTCAATAACCAAGAATGTTTGTGATTGGGAAAACAAGATTAGGACAGAAATTTAGGATTTCTACCTCTATTTTACAGTCCCTGCATTCTATCTTATCACTTTCTCTAATAACCAAGGATCAAGGGAACTGGGATTGTAGCAAGGGGCAACTAGGTGACATCTGGCGATGACAATCAAGTCAAAGGGTGAGATTTATCTTCGCACTCAAAAGGTAGCTGATAATACATAACTTGTAGGCTTTGCATGCATAGAAACAAAATAGTTGGTTGATCATAAGAAAACTATAAAGTTGAGATATCAGGGGTAATACAGACCTAGCATTCATCTCTGATTGTTTACAACTCAAAAGCACTCAAGAATTGGTTACTCTTTGATATTGATAACAAAATCTCCCTATTTACTTTTATGCACTTCTCATGGATTAATCCAAACAAGAAACTGCTCACGTTCTCCCTTTGGGATTGATACTAACCTAGTTGGGTTATTATATTTGCATCAACTCTATTATACTTCTGACTAAGGTATAGTTTTGGGCGACATCAAATTTTGGTGTTATTGTCAGGGATTTGGATTGAGGAGCAATTAGAATTGGTGAAGTTCTTGAGTTTTTATTTTTTTGTTTTTGACTTGGCATACACCGGTGTACCAAGAACTAGGAGTAAAGGCAATCCCTTACTTTCTTTTGATCTAGAGCCATAAAAGATCTTTCAAAAACTAAGAAGGATGTTAGAGCAAGTTCATGAAGGGGTACGAGATCCCTACCTGTGGACTAAAATGCAATAATACTATATGATCCATTAGACATATAGAATCTTATAGACATTCATACACAACAACTATTAGAGAAAGAACGGAGAAAAGCCAAAGAAGCTAGATTAGTTGTTGAAGACAAAGTAACACAGCGAGGTGGACTAGACAGACCGAGATAGATTATTGGTCAACGAGTTCAGAGGGGTATAGTTCCATATGTTCCAGTATAACAACATTTAGATCCATATGATGAGGATGATGAAGGCATGGGCAATGTTAACCCTGCCAAGATAGGATTTATTGTTCCTCCTGCATTAGCCCTTAATGTGAAGTTTGATATTACTACTGCTATGATACAATTATTGAATCTGAAAGGTGTATTTTAGGAGCAGTTAACGATGATGCAAATTTGCACCGTACTATTTTTCTTGGGATCTACACAAATTACAACCTCCTAGGGGTTGATTAGGA
>JAPEIP010000002.1:143937567-143965345 GCA_026120095.1 Capsicum chinense | reverse complement strand
TCAGTGTTCAGGTACAAATATCAGTCATGGGTTAGCTTATGGTCTTTCAGGATCGTGAGCACCATGTAGCATTCCAGGTACCAGATTCGAGGCACTTCAAGGTGCTTAAGGATATGATCTGAGTCTGTGTTATGGATTTTAGAGGACAGTGGGATTTGCACTTTGCATTAGTGGAGTTCGCTTATAATAGTAGCTATCATTCGAGTATTAAAATTGTGCTTTATGAGGCTTTATATGCTAGAAAATGTCGTTCTCTGATAGGTTGCTTTGAGACTTTTGTGGTGAGACCTCATAGTATGGATTAGCTTTAGGATAGGTTAAGAATAGTCTAGAGTAAGTAGAAGGCCTATGCCAATTGTGGACTCCGTTGATGTGGCATGGAAACATAACACTTGCGATGCTTAAAACCGAGAATTTATGCGTGAACTTAAGGTGTTTTCTTTGATAGGATGCACTTTGGTGTAAATTACTAGTAAAATAGGTCAACAACAATACTTGAATGAAAACTAAAGAAAAAGTCCTGAAAAATACCAACTTTGATCAGTATACGAGTCAGTACCTAAGTCGTAACAAACCAATACGACTCATTTGTTGAATCATAAGTACAACAGAACCAAAAGAGATATTAAAGAACCAAATCTAAGGAAGATACAACTCAAGTATCTCAGCCATAAGGCAGGATACGAGTTGTATACTGAAGTTGTAAGCATAACAACATCCAAGCTACTATCTAGGAATTGAAGTGTCAGAAGAATACGAGTTTGAAGATTGAGTATGACTCGTATTGAGATGTCATATGTAAACTAGTGATCAAGATCTAAAAATACAAAATTCCAAGTGGATACAAATAAAGAATCTAAGTCATACATATGGTTACGACTCATGTGCTGGAATTTTAAGCTGAGCAGAGAGTTAAAGCCATGGGCGTGCCCAATACTGGACTGGTTTTGACAAGGCAGGTATAACTCATAAGCTGAGGATACGGGTGACAATCGTGTCTATCAACTACTGACCTTATTTTACCTTTCCCATTTTTAATAGGAATTCACTGTTTTTTTGAGATATTATGAAAACCCTAAGGTTTATCATTTATGAGGTTAGCTTCTATTGCATTCTAAAACATACTTTACAAGTGTTCTTAGGATTTTAGGGTTTTATTCATTTCAAGACTTTAGAATTTATTCGTATTATTATTGTGCAATTGATTTTATGTGTTCTTCATTGATAATCATATTTCTTGCACAAACATATGCAGCTAGTCTCTTTAGCTAGGGTTGTGAGAACCCTGGCAGATTAGCAACGTAACGTAAGTGTGAGACATATCTATTCTAAGGTTATACATGTATTCTAATTCTTCTTTATTACAACTGACTTTAAGTACCTACAGCATCTTGAGATAAAAGTTTTTAGTCGTATTTTTTCAATAACCAAGAATGTTTGTGATTGGGAAAACAAGATTAGGACAGAAATTTAGGATTTCTACCTCTATTTTACAGTCCCTGCATTCTATCTTATCACTTTCTCTAATAACCAAGGATCAAGGGAACTGGGATTGTAGCAAGGGGCAACTAGGTGACATCTGGCGATGACAATCAAGTCAAAGGGTGAGATTTATCTTCGCACTCAAAAGGTAGCTGATAATACATAACTTGTAGGCTTTGCATGCATAGAAACAAAATAGTTGGTTGATCATAAGAAAACTATAAAGTTGAGATATCAGGGGTAATACAGACCTAGCATTCATCTCTGATTGTTTACAACTCAAAAGCACTCAAGAATTGGTTACTCTTTGATATTGATAACAAAATCTCCCTATTTACTTTTATGCACTTCTCATGGATTAATCCAAACAAGAAACTGCTCACGTTCTCCCTTTGGGATTGATACTAACCTAGTTGGGTTATTATATTTGCATCAACTCTATTATACTTCTGACTAAGGTATAGTTTTGGGCGACATCAAATTTTGGTGTTATTGTCAGGGATTTGGATTGAGGAGCAATTAGAATTGGTGAAGTTCTTGAGTTTTTATTTTTTTGTTTTTGACTTGGCATACACCGGTGTACCAAGAACTAGGAGTAAAGGCAATCCCTTACTTTCTTTTGATCTAGAGCCATAAAAGATCTTTCAAAAACTAAGAAGGATGTTAGAGCAAGTTCATGAAGGGGTACGAGATCCCTACCTGTGGACTAAAATGCAATAATACTATATGATCCATTAGACATATAGAATCTTATAGACATTCATACACAACAACTATTAGAGAAAGAACGGAGAAAAGCCAAAGAAGCTAGATTAGTTGTTGAAGACAAAGTAACACAGCGAGGTGGACTAGACAGACCGAGATAGATTATTGGTCAACGAGTTCAGAGGGGTATAGTTCCATATGTTCCAGTATAACAACATTTAGATCCATATGATGAGGATGATGAAGGCATGGGCAATGTTAACCCTGCCAAGATAGGATTTATTGTTCCTCCTGCATTAGCCCTTAATGTGAAGTTTGATATTACTACTGCTATGATACAATTATTGAATCTGACAGGTGTATTTTAGGAGCAGTTAACGATGATGCAAATTTGCACCGTACTATTTTTCTTGGGATCTACACAAATTACAACCTCCTAGGGGTTGATTAGGAAGCATTGAGATTAAGGTTGTTTCCCTTTTCCCTAACTGGAGAAGCATATCTATGGTTAGGGAAACTACCAAGAGGATCTATCACAATGTGGAATGAGTTGAAGAAATAGTTTTTGAGCAGATTCTTCCCTCCTGCACGGATGTTATAGCTGAGGGATAAAATTTATAATTTCAAACAATTACCTATAGAATCATGTATGAGTCGTGGTTTAGATATAAGAAAAAGTTGAGCTTAGTGCCAAACCACAGAATCAGAGGATCTAATCTGTCAAAAATATTCTATAAATTACTAATTGATAGTTCGAGAGCCATAATAGATACTATCTCTGGAGATTCATTTATACCTCTTCGTTGGGATGTGGTGCAAGAATTTCTTAATGATATTGTAATCAGCAATAGTGGATGGCATACCAGAGATTCTGTCTGGGGTAGTGGTACATATGCTACTGGAGCAACAAATATATATAGAGCAGGTAATGATATGGTCACACAAGAGGTGCCACAGCTTTGGACTGATATTGGTTTTCATATAAAATATTTTGCTTTACTAATTGCTAAGAAAGTGAAAAAAATAGCAGGACAGGGATCCATACCCAAACTATTTGAGATTGTATCTGAAGAAGAGGCAAACTATCTTGATCACTGATTTGGCTAATTTTTGAGCTCAAAGGCAAGGGAATCAAGGTCAGAACTAATATAATGATAGATACAGAGATAGGAGCAGAGATAGAGATAGTGATTGGCAATGCAAGGATGATTATAAGAAGAAGAGTGATAAATACATTCCACCAAGAAGCCGAGATATAGAGTCTAGAGTTGAGACTCTTTTGCCTAAGCTAGTGAAAGGGAAAGAAAGTTAAGAAAATTCTCTAAAATATATCAAAGAAGATGTATCTATACTCAATCAAAAAGTTAAATCACATGCCACATTAATCAGATAATTAGAGCAATAGTTTGGACAGGTGTCGGCCACAGTAAATTAGAGACAACCTAGCACTTTTCTAAGTAATAGAATACTAAATCCCAAAAATAAAAGTTGGTAAGGTTACTACAGATCCACCTGCCCCTACTGTTAATGAGAAGAAGAAATATAATGATAATCTAGTTGATGTGGGAAGCAGTAGCAAATAGAAGATAGAAGATGAGAGAGCTACAGGTCCTGTATTGAAACCTATTCCAAGGCCGCTTCTTCCCTATCCATAGAGACTGCATAAAACACAAGAAGAGGGTAAGTATCATAAATTTCTATCTATGTTAAAAGAGTTATCAGTCAACATACCGTTGGTCAAAGAATTAGAGTAATTGTCTGGATATGCAAAGTTCATGAAAAACCTAATAACGAATAAAAGAGCAGTGCGCTATGAGCCGGTTGATAATGTCCATCATTATAGTGTTGTATCCACTAGTTCATTTGGTGGAGAAGAATGAGGATCCTGGTGCAGTCACTATACCTTGCATCATTGGATCATTCCACTTTTTGTGTACTTTGTCTGATTTGGGTGCTAATATCAACCTCATGCCATTTGCAGTGTTTAAGCATTTAGGGTTGGACTCTCTAAAACCCACCTCCATGAGGCTAATCATGGCAGACAGAAGTGTGAAAAAGTCAGTCTGTATCTTTTATGATGTTCTAGTAAAAAAAACTTCTTTTATTTTTCCTGCTGACTTTATTATTTTAGATTGTGAAGTGGACTTTCAAGTCCAAATTATTCTTAGCAGACCTTTTATGGCTACAGGTAGAACATTAATTGATCTGGAGCATGGACATCTGATATTGAGATACAATAACGAACAAGTGATATTTGACATATGTAAATCCATGAAGCAACCTGATGAGTTGAGGGTGATATCTGTGGTTAATATAGATGATAAAGAAGCTGATTCATTCCATAACATTGATGTGGTGACTTTTTGGGATGATGGTTATGATGCAGCTATTCCTACTAAAGAAAGACCAGGTGTTAAAGCACTTGCATCTGTGATCATGAATTTTGACTCTGAAGGCATAGAAAAATATGAGGAGATTATTGGTGCATTGCATGGTACTGGTTATAATTTTTCATCGAAGAAGCTTGATCAATATTTAAAGACTAGAACAACTCCACCCGCTCGCCCATCTATTGAGAAACCACTAGTGTTAGAGTTGAAGGCTCTCCCATCTTACTTCCAATATGCATTCTTAGGAGACAACAATACCTTGCTGGTTATTATTGCAGCAGACTTGAAACAGTCAGAAGTGGAAGCATTGTTATTAGTTTTGTAGAATTTCAAAAGGGCCATTGGATGGTCCATTGCAGATATTGTAGGCATTCCACCTAGTTTACATACTCACAAAATTCATCTTAAGTTGGATTGTGTTTCGTCTATTTAGAACCATCTCCTTCTTAATACACCTATGCAAAAGGTGGTTAAGAAGGAGATAATCAAGTGGTTTGATATTGGTGTGGTTTTTCCCATTACTGACAGCAAGTGGGTTAGCATGGTTCAATGTGTTCCAAATAAGGGTGGAATAACTATTGTGCCTAATGAGAAGAATGAGATGGTGCCTGTGAGATTAGTCACTAGATGGAGAGTTTGGATGGACTATAGGAAACTGAATGCATGGACTCAGAATAACCATTTTTCAATGTCGTTCATGGATTAGATGCTAGACAGGTTAGCAGGAAGAGAATGGTATTTTTTTCTTATTGGGTACTTGGGTTATAATCAGATGACTATTGAACTGGGGATCAAGAGAAGACCACTTTTACATGTCTTTATAGGACTTTTGCATTCAAATGAATTCCATTTTGGCTATGCAATGCCCCAGCCACATTTCAAAGATATATGATGTCCATTTTCTCCGATATAGTGGAAGACACCATAGAAGTTTGTATGGATGATTTTTTGGTGGTGGGTGACTCGTTTGATTATTGTCTTATTCACTTGGAAAGGGCTCTACAAAGATGTGAAGAATGCAACTTGGTACTGAATTGGGGAAAGTGCCATTTTATGGTTAAAGAAGGAATTCTGCTTGGGCATAAAATTTTGAACAGAGGCATAGAGGTTCATCGAGCAATGATTGAGGTGATTGAGAAATTACCTTATCCAATTTCTATGAAGGAAATTAGAAGTTTTCTTCGTCATGCAGGTTATAATAGAAGGTTTATCAATGATTTCTCAAAGATTGCAAGTCCTCTTTGTAAGCTTCTTGAGAAGGAAGTAAAATTTAATTTTGATGATGCATGCATGAAGGCTTTTGAAAACCTTACAGAGAAGTCGATGACTGCTCTAATCATTGTGTCTCCTAATTGGTCTACACCTTTTGAGATTATGTATGATGCTAGCAGATTGGCCTTAGGGACTGTACTTGGCCAACAAAAAGAAAAGATCCTCCATCCCATCTACTATGCTAGTAAAGCACTAAATCCCGCTTAAAAGAATTATACTGTCATGGAGCAGAAGTTATTAGTTGTGGTTTTTTCCTTTAAAAAGTTTAGATTTTACTTGATTGGGACCAAGGTGATAGTACACACTAGTCATAAAACACTATGGTACCTAATGGCTAAGAAGGATACAAAGCCGAGGCTGATTCGAAGGGTGTTCTTATTGATATAATTTGACTTTAAAGTGAAGGACAAAAAGGGCAGAGACAATCAAGTTGCAGATCACTAGTCTAGACTAGAGGAGGAAGCGATGCAGAAGGTTGCTACTGGAGTGGATATTGATGATAGTTTCTTGGACGAGCAGATAGTAGCAACCTCTCAATATCTTATTCCATGGTTTGCAGACTTTGCAAACTACCCAGCCAGCGATCTAGTTCAAGAAGATTTTTCATATCAGCAAAGACAAAAATTCATGCATGAGGTAAGAAAGTTTATCTAGGATGAACCTTATCATTTCAAAATTTATGCAGATGGAATCATTCGTAGGTGCATACCTGAGGAGGAGATAATGAGCATACTTGAGGCTTATCATTCATCGCCAGTAGGGGGTCATTATAGAGGGACTTGAACAGCTCATAAGATCATGCATTGGCCGACCATATACAAAGATGCTCATGTCTATGTTGCCACCTACGATTACTCCCAATGATACTATTACTAGAAGATATGAACAACCTATGACCCCCATCTTAGAATTGGAAGTTTTTGATGTATGGGGTATAGATTTTATGGGACCTTTTGTGAGTTCGTGTGGCATGAAATACATACTTGTGGTTGTTTACTATATTTTAAAGTGGGTCGAAGCAATCACACTTCCTAATAATTAAGCAAGGAGTGTCACGACATTTTTGAGAAAGAATATCTTATCATAATTTGGTATGCCACGTGCTATTATTAGTGACGGAGGGTCACATTCTTAAAATTATCTATTCAAAAGTTTGCTTGACAAATATGAAGTAAATCACAACGTGGAAACACCTTATCATCCACAGACTAGTGAAAAAGTTGAAGTATCCAATAGAAAAAACAAGTCTATATTGGCAAAGACTATTAATGCCAATAGGATTGATTTGTCCAAGAAGTTAGATGATGCATTATAGGCTTACCGTACAGCTTACCAAACCTCCATAGGTGCTTCACCATATCAGCTTGTGTATGGAAAGGCTTGTCATTTACCAATTGAGCTTGAACATAAGCCAATATGGGCATTGAAGAAGCTAAATTTAGAGTGGAGGGATGCAGCAAAGTCAAGGTTGAATAACATCAATGAGTTGGGTGAATTTCTACTCCGAGCATATGAAAGTTTAGTAATCTACAAGAAGAAGATGAAGTTGTATCATGACAAAAAAATTGAGTAGAGGGTATTTGAGAAAGGTGACAAAGTTGTACTATATAACTCCAGGCTTTACTTTTTTCCTAGAAAGTTGAGGTCCAGATGGCATGGTCATTCAAAGTTTCAAAAGTTTATCCCTATGGTGCATTAGAACTACAGAAGTATGGTGCACAACCATTCAAGGTAAATAGTCATAGAGTAAAACACTATGTGAGAAATATAGAAGAGGTGAATGAAATAGATGATATTAACCTTGATGAAGTCTGAGTAGTCAAGGAAAATCCAACATGCCACAACGTTAAATCAAGCTCTACATGGGAGGCAACCCATGAGGCTAGTTGGTGAAAGCTAAGTATCCAACCTACCCACGTCATGTCGTGATGTTAAATCAAGCGCTGTGTGGGAGACAACCCATGTTTTTGGACTTATTTCGTTTATAGAGTAATGTGTTGGTTCAATGTGCAGGACTAAAAAAGTGCAGACACAAATTCTAAGGAGTTAGAAAGGTCTCATACAGACTCTTCACGAGTCTTATATATACGGTACTACTTGTGGGTAGGAGCCGTAATGTCCTGGGAGATGAATCAGAATCCAAAATTAAGTTTTGGAATACTTATGACTCTTGTACGAGTAGTAGTCTCTGGTTATGGATTGTGGCCAGGAGTCATACCAACTCCAGAACATTGGTAAGAATCCCAGGCCATACAATTCAAGGGAATGATCCGTAATCTTGGGTATGAATCGCATTGATAATTTGTACCTCGGCTTACTAGGTCAGTCCTCGGGTTGCCAGATCGAAGATTTAAATAAAAAGAAAAGTGTTGACTCGGTAAGAATCCCGAGGCTTCTCACTCGAACCCTCACTATTTTCTTCCAAATTTTCAATTCAAATCCTAAAGATTTACTTGTTTTTGACTGAATATAACTACTAACAACTTCAATGTCTCAATTTGGTGAGATTTTTATCTTGAATTTGAGGCTTTTTAGATCCAAAATTGGAATCCTCTACTATACACATACCAATTAAGTTCTCGATTCTATATTTGGTATGTCATAAGTTGAAAAGTGTTATATGAGGTATTGACAACTTGGTTTAAGTGAAATTTCTTCAAATATCGAATGTTGGTAGCCTATATTTGGATTTTGATTTTGAATAATAGAGAATAGGGATAAACTAAGGTTTATACTTGGAATTTGTGTGCTTATGTGTTTTTAAATGCTGGATATAGCTAAATAAAGTAATTATGTGAGGTATTGACAACTTGGTTTAATTAGATACAGGACTCATTACGACTCCTACCCACCGGTATAGGAGTCGTAATTAGACTCGTACCCACTTACAACATGGAAATTTGACAAATTCATAGTTTTAGAATGGATATGTCTCAAACTTATGAGTCATATCCATACCTTACAACTCGCAATATATCATACCCACCTTGGAAGAAAATAAATTAACCAAAATTTTCTGACTAGCTTACGACTGTAGGTCACGAGTCGTAACCAGTCGGTACGACTGGTGAGGAGAAGTCATAATCTAGCTAGTAAACAAGGATCATGCACTGTATAGTTTATGAATTATGTATATGAATCATGCCCAGTGGATACGACTGATACCCACCACTCGTAACCAACTGAAATCAAGTCACATTGAACTTTCAGTTTGAATTTTTTCTTTTCTTTTCTTTTTCTTAGTTACTAACTTTAAGTATATTTGCAGGAAAAATGCCTCCAAAGAATACTTCTTCTATTAAAGTTATGGAAAATAAAGGAAAAAAGCAAAAGAAAAGGCCACAGCTAAAGCTAAGGGGAAAAAAGCCATTCCCTAAGATTCTGATACTCCACCACCAAAAAGACCGAGAAGAAAGAATGTGATTGTCTCTCCTCCACATACACCAGTACCAAGTGACGGTGATGATAATGAGGATGATTCTAGCTAAGCCAAGGATACTGCAGAGGAAATCCATGGTCCCAAGGTGGATGTACCACCGATAGCCATATAGGACCCCCATTAGCATTAGCCCCTGCTTCGATGCCCATTAGTTTAGTTTCTTCTTACTTTATTTTCAATTTTAAAACTCTATTTGCTACATTCCTCAATTGGTTAAACTAAAATTAGATAGGCGACAAACGCAAGTCCCTGAGAGATCGATACTTGGTCTTTATTGAAGCCACTTTACTACTTGATAAGACCACGTGCACTGACGTTTGTGCTTGGGCACTGTCAAGTTTTTTATGCCATTTTTGGGGACTTGTAACTAGGCAGCTATCTAATTTGTAGTTTTTCTATATTGAGTTTTAAATAGTTTTTGTTTAGTTTATTTTTATTTTCTTTTATTTATCTTTTTATCACACTTGTTGATATGTCAACCTGGGATAGATGGTTTTTGAGTGATGATGATTCTTGTTGTTTTTGTGGGGGACCACATCAAGTGGCTTATTATCCAGATTTTGATAGAAGTTCATGGACGGGACCTTCACAATGTGATGCAGATATTGTTCTATTTGTGTAGCAAACTGCAGCTTGGTGTTTGATTTGAGGTCAAAGTGGCCATATTGTGGCTATGTGTGTTGTCAATCCCGATTCAAAATTGTTTGTGGGCTATACTGAAAGGAAAAATTTTATAAACTACTACTATCGAACGGGGTTGAATCAGTCATAAATTCAATCATAAACCAACCAGCAGAAGTTTCAGCAGCAATAACTAAACATATAAGCCACAACTAAAATAAGCAATTTGGAAGAGATGATGAAACAAGTTTTGGAATATCAGGTTGAGTTATTGGCATACATGAAGAACCAAAGGGAGGCTACAGAACAAGTTATTTCCCAAACTATTATAGATAAATTTACGGATAATTCGAGGAAGTCTGAGTACTCAAAAACTAAAATTGTTGAATAGGTTGAGGATATACCACTGCCACCATGTCTACTGTGGCTAAGCACAGAAAATATGAGGAGGATATTAGCCTTTTTTTGGAGCAAATACAAGAATCCCAGCCACTAAATTGTCATCTTTATCTTAAGATTAAAATTAAGAAAGTGAATAAAAGTGAGTGTGTAGTAGATTGTTTAAATTTTGAAATAGTATTGTTAAGGCCTTACTCAAAGAACTTTTCCACATTATGTTTAGATGATGTCTTGTCTGTGGAATCATTTAAAATAGTGAAAAAGTGTGATAATGAGGAACAAGAATCCTATATTCTTAATTTTACACCGGATAAGTAATATAAAAACATACCTCACTTTAAGGAAGAGTGGTTCATCGTGCACATCCCCTGACCCTCTTCCTTAATCTTTGTACCACCTTCCTATTATCGAGTCAAAAAGATGGATGCGATGTTGGGGGTGAAATTTACATCCTCACGGTGGAGGAAAAATTTGATTTGGGTCATGCCGCGACACTAAATTAGGCACTTCTTGGGAGGCAACCCAAGCTAAGGTATATTTTTTTTTTTAGTTTTTGGTTTTATTTCTCATAGTTTTTTGTTTTTTACCGAGTCACAGGTTAATGGAAAGTCTGAGTGCCATAAACTTGAGCTAAGAAGCATGGCAAAAACTGAGTGTGGGGTCCCATGGATCTCATTGATGCAAAAGATGCTACTAGCTAGGCCTAGAGGACTCAGGGAGTATTTCTATCTTTTTACTTTTAAATCCATTTTGGGGACAAAGTAGATTTTTAAGTATGGGGTGAGGAAATTCTCAATTTTTAGCTAAATTTAAAAAATTTTAGGGTAAGAATAAGTGAGAAATTCTTGGTTGTGTTATTTTTGATTGCATGGTGCAAGTATTTTGTTTGGTAAAAGCATGTTGAATTGTGTGAATTACTATTCTTTTAGACTCTTAGGCTCATGTTTATGACTCTTGTTGTTGGCTTAAATTTGAATTTGTGTTATTGTTTGGTTGGGAGTCTATGACGATCCTATTGAGTTGAGCATGTGCCATGCGCGTCTGAGATTTTTGTATATTCCTTGTTGCATGTGATGTATAGAACTTGCCCAGTGTGTGTGTGAAGAAAAATAAAGAATGAGGGTTTAGGAGATGATATAGGCATTTCTTTGATAGCCTTATTTTATACCTTCTATTTGTCCTACCTATTATGCATTATCCTAGTTAACCCCCATTGATCCCTTAGCTTAATTTATTTTGTAGCCTCAAAAGTAACTTTATCCCCTTCTTTGATAGACCATAATTTGATCCAAAAAGCTCCTAAGTGCTTTAAAGAAAAAAAGAAATAATTGAAAAAGGAGTTTGAGAAATTGAAGAAGAAAAAAGAGAAATTGATGCCACAAGGTAATAGTTATTGGTGTATAATTGATGTGTGGTGGATGGTTGTGATATAATTTATGCTAAAAATATTTTCATGATTGTGAAAAAGAGAGAAAATTGATTCTTATGGTTGTAATCTATATGTCCACTAAGTGTTTGTGAAAATGCTTAAAAGAGATGGGGCAAAAATAAAATGTATGTATGAATGAAAAAATTTAATTTGGTTGTTGAAGATTGGTTTTAGATGTATAATGTAGTGTATTAAAGCTCTTAGAGAGGTTAGTCACTATCCCCAAATAGTTCCTACCCGTCCCTTAGCCTATATTACATCCCGAAAAAGTCCTAATTGATCCTAATCTTTACATTCGACTATTAGTAGAGCATTACACTAAAGGAAAGTCTATGGTTCATTATGTGTAATTTGTAAATTCTTTGTAAGAGTGATTGTAATTTGATTGTTGTACCCATCATATTCTTAATTGCTTAATTGTGAGTGATTATGGGTAACTCTCTTGTTGTGAGGGCACAAGTTTGATGAATTTGGGTGATTTTTATGATGTCTTTGATTGAATTATATGCATGATTTTTCCAACTTGGTGAGTCAATTCTTGAGGCTAGGATGTTTCGGTGTATTGTTCATGAGCTTTCAATTGTATAAATAATATGCTTAGTGTAGTAACTTGCATTCTGTGTAGTCATTATAATACTAGCTTGAGTGTATTATATTTAGTAGAAGTATAGAGTCTTCAAAGGTTATGATGACTATAGTTAAGAGTTGTTCGAGGATGAACAAGACTTTAAGTGTGGGGTGGTGATGTTGGGTGTATTTATGCATTCTAGCATCACTATTATAGCCATTTTAGCCATGTTTCGAGGATGATTCATGTTCTATATAGGTTGATAATGCGATAAAAGTGTATCAAAGTGTTTAAGCATGTGTTTTTGATTTTTAGAGTGAGTTCCAAACAAGTTTGTACCTAAAAGATTCATTTAGAGTTCAACTCAAAAAACAAGTGTATCTAGCTTGAGTTAGGTGCTTGTCTAGTTGATTTCGGTGAATTCTATTGTGTTTAATGTGTTTCAAATGGTTTTTATGAGTTATTATGAGTGGAATAACTTGTTGGTGGTGAGCAAAGTTCAATTTGAATGAGTCTACAGCTGGAATAATAAGTGAAAGATCAATGCAAACTAGCTAGCTTAGCTCTTATTTTGATTCGTTGTTATGGGTGTTGTGTTTTTTTTCTATTTAATTCGTGTGGTGTGATGATGTATAAGGATTTTGGAGAAGAATATGATGATTTTTGGATGTTAAAGAAACTTGCAATTCATGGGAAAGACGCCACAAGACAAGGAATTAAGAGGGGAGACTCAACACTTAACCAAAATTTGGAGAGCAAATTCTAGTAGCTCAAGGCTTTGCTGAGGTGCTGCCCTAACTAAGGCGGGGCTATAAGAAGGGCTTAGCCTTTCCTAGAGCATGGCTATATCCAAGGATCAGCCTCACCTGGAGAGGGTCTATAGCGAGGGAGACGCCCCACCCATTCCCGTGCTCACAAATTGCTGAAATTTAATTCAAACAAAGACTTGGTGTACTCCTATACTATAAATACATGTTATATCATGTTTTTACATACTTTTGGATGTCTTGGACGAGTTGTGGGGCTGATCAATACTTCTTTTAGGGTTTATATCTCTTTATTTTAGTTTTCGCTATGGTTTGTATCATCAATCCAAAGGATTGGATGATAAATATTTTCATTAAACGCTAAAACTCCCTTTCTGGGGTTAAGGCCAAGATCATGATTACTTTCATTTTGAATTATATTTGTTGATTTTCCTATCATTATTGGTTACTTGCTTATTCTTGTTTTAATTATTTTAAGGATTAACTACCCTTAGAATATATCAATTGTCAACCTTGTGATCTCGGGAGAGGGGATAGGGAGATAGAAAAAAGAAATATGTAAAGCAGGGTTCTTATTTTTTTTATAAAATAAGAGACTTGAATTAGTATCTAGGACAGGAATGTACTTAGATACCTTACTTGATTCGCACATAGGAAGATAGCTTAAATAACTTAATTGGATCATTACATCCCCGCTCAACGATGTAGTTGTAAGGTTTAACTTTTGTAAAGGATTAGATGTTGGAAAACCATAATCATGCGATTACCCCTACTAATCAACAACCAAGATAAGCAATTTAACGAGTGAAGTTCAATAACGTAGTGTGATTGTTCGTAATCCTTAACCCTGCGCTTCTATCCATAGAATATCCAAAGTTATTTATTTTTCCACATTAGTTTAGTTTCTTTTTAGTTTATTTTCAATTCTAAAACTATATTTGCTACTTTCCTCAATTGGTTAAACTAGCATTAGATAGGAGGCGAATACAAGTCCCTGAGAGATCGATACTTGGGCTTTCTTGAAGCCACTTTACTACTTGATAAGATCATGTACACTTGTATGTGCGTTTAGGCACTATCAGCTAGCTTACTTTGTGAGCCTTGAATTATGTCACAACTCTTATTATGATTCAAGCTTAATGACTAAGCTAATGTTTGTGTAAAATAAACTCTTGCACTAGTATTATGAATCATGTGGGTAATAGAAGTATTCTAGGAGGCCTACCTAAGACTTATAATTGACTTGTTAATAATCATGATTAAACTCGGAAGAGTAGTTATTGCTCATGTCATTTGGATATACATGCCCATGCATCTACTCATATAATGTATTAATGATTAATGGTGAAGTACTATGATATGTAATTCCTTACCTCTCCTACACTTTATTATTATGGGCTTGTACTTGTTATTGATTTGGCTTCATATGTCTGTATTTATTTTATGTTAGTGGTTATACATATGATGATGATGACCGGTGAATTCAGAAGAGGTAAGGATGTTATGATGATGTCCGGTGAATTTGGAGGATATATTAATGTTATGATGATGCTCAGTGAATCCATAGCATATATTGATGTTATGATGTATGTCTGGTGAATTTGGAGGATATATTAATGTTATGATAATGCCTGGTGAATCCGAATAGGGTATTGATGTTATGGTGATGCCTGGTGAATCTGGGGAATATCTTAATGTTTTGGTGATACTATGTATGGTGAGCATATATGAATATATAGGTATATGTGTGGGTATGCCATTGTATGATTAAGTTTGTGTGTGCACTTAGGATATGATGCTTTTTTTGGAAAGTTGTCAATAATTCTCTACCGTTAATCACTAGTTAAGTAGCGTGGCTCTTATGAACACTAAATAGTAAGTAGAAGTAGAATATGTTGAATATTGAGTTAAGACTAATTGGTAAGTGTAATCATGTGTAGAATTATGGATTTACCTGGGGGATATATATTTGTCTTAAATAAATGGTTATGTTATGGGATGTCGCCTAGCAAAATGGGTTATGTTATAACTAGTCATCTATATAAAGTGGACATATTACTTGATGGCTAGAAACTTAGCGTACTAGTTGGTGGACCTTGTTTAGTTAAAATATGGTTACTAGTGATTATGGTTGTAATGGTTAATGATGATAATAGACTTAGTATTGTTGATGATTAGTGATATTGATGTTTAGTGTGTAATGACATTGGTTTCTTAAATGAGGATTTAGATAATTATGGTCCTAACTAGAAAATGGCATTGGTTAATAGATAGATAAGTGCGTTGGTACTAGGAAGCT
Organism: Capsicum chinense; assembly: GCA_026120095.1. Classification (NCBI taxonomy): domain Eukaryota; kingdom Viridiplantae; phylum Streptophyta; class Magnoliopsida; order Solanales; family Solanaceae; genus Capsicum; species Capsicum chinense. Next base: position 143,949,974 of record JAPEIP010000002.1, on the reverse strand, counting down.
TCTCACTATTTGATGACTAGTGTACTTGTGATAACTAGGAATGGGTTTGTTAAATGGTGATTATGGTTTAGTGATACGTCTTGTCTAGATGTGGGTGTTGGCTCTCTAATGAATCATAAATAGTTGCTACTCCATGAAGGAGTATATGAGGTATCAGTTAGGCTAATGGTTGGAGGTTTTATGATGACTAGCAAACCAGTAGCTTAATAATAAATGATGGTTAGTTAATAGAGGATAGATAGAGTATATTAATGAGTTGGAGGTCTGAATAACTATATAACTATGGTTATGATTACTTTGGTATATGTTGGTTTGACTTGCGGTAGTTGATGATGATTATGGATCTTTGCAAGTAACCATGATAGGGAATATGGAAATCATGGTAAATGTTCGTAGGTTGTGTGTATATATTTATATATTGAAACATTGATGAGTTTATCTATTGGTGTGCTCTCCGATAGTATCGGAAGCCGTGATGAGTTTATTACTTTGTGTTCTTTTGGGTCTACTTCCTGGTGGTAGGGGATGCTCTAGGAAGTTCTTTTACTTTATGCTTTAATGATTGTATGCATGTTGAACTTGGTATTTAAGCAATTGTAATTGTATATACATGTTGTTTTATGCTTCCAAATCATTTATTCACTTTGTATGACAGTTGTGGTATGCCTGATATGAGATTTCATATATTTGTACTAGTTGGTTAGTTATTTTGTACAGTGATGATGGAGATGATTCATATTTGATTTTGTACCTTGACTTATAGTTATTATCTTACTTTATATCATTTTTATATCATGATTTATCTCAGTTGTTCGATAATGTCTATTGAGTACCCATTGTTTTGGTACTCATACTATATTTTTGTACTTTTTTAGTGCAGCCCTGAGTACTAGTTGTCGTCGTTGAGTTGAGATCGTGTTGTGTTGATCTTCCATAGATAGGGTAAGATCTTGGAGTTTGAGTCCCCCGTTTCCCTCTTGTCTTTATTCAGTCTTTTGTATTTCATACGAATATGTAAGACTATGTAGACTTTGAGTTATATGTTCCTATTGTCGTACTTAGATGCTCTTGTACTAATATTACCAGGTCGTGGGAATTGGTATCCATAGTTGTTTGCCTATTGTGGAGAATTTTTGTTTGTTGTTGTGTTCATCTATTATGGTCCTTGTCGGGCATTTTTACTAGAGTAACCCATTTCCTTACCTCTGAGTTATGGTGTTGGCTTACCTACTGGTGGGTTTTAGTAGGTACCATCATCATTTGTGAATCGGGTCGTGACAATGTTTCATCTTTGGTTGCAGATGAAAGGGAGAGTGTATGATGATTTGTGGATGGACTTGAGGCTCGCTATCGTGGTCCAGTGATATGGGATGTGCGTAATGAATCCTATTTTGAGGTTGTTAATACTACTCTATATTTTGAGTCCTATTATGAGATGAAAAGGATTAATTGAGAAGACAGAAAGGTACATAACTCGGGTGGGTTTAGTGGTGCTCAATCTTTGGGTAATGGCAGTTTTCATTATGGGTAGTCTTAGCCTATACAGTTAGAGTCCATGGAGCAAACTTTGAGAGATATTTATTCAGCTAAATAGGGTGAACAGCAGATGCAGAGTGAGGGTAAGAATTTATATCAATCAAGTAAACATCCATGGTGTTCTAATTGTGATAGAAATCACAGTAGTCATTGTTACAAAAATGTTACACCCTGTACTTTTGGGCTAAAGTTTGAACCACCTTTTCTATGTATATAGACTCGAACCCAATGATTATTTGTTAATAAATGTGTGATGATCAATCCTATAGGGTGTGAATACCTTTGAATATGAATTGAGCTCATAAAAATCTCCTAACTACAGACGAGTTGAAAACTTTCCTATCGCTTATATTTTTGTGAACGTCTAAACTTGGGACAACTTCCACCGACCATAACTTCTTGTATATAACTAGTTAGAGGGAATAATATATATCAAATGAAAGTTCCTTGAGTCTTCTTTCCACCTCCATCGGTTTTACCTTAATCCGATATCGGCGTACAAAGTTATGCTTATTTTACTTCGAAGTATATGTTAGCCAAAATGTGACAATAAAGCAGACGACTTATCAAATAGGTGACGACCAAGTTGATGGGTCGTCAACTAAGTGATGGCACATCATCCCTAGACATTAGCCTAGGGAAATAAGTGGTAAAATCCATCCCAAAAGTGATGACCTAGGAGACAAGCTATCACCTGAGAGATGGGCCATCAACTATAGTCGTTAACTGAAGATATTTGCAATTTTCTTTGGTTTCCTTTGGGGTATTTTGGCATTTTTCTCACCTCAAACCCCACCCTCATGACTTAAATTACGTATTAAACCCCATTAATTGAGAAAATATCAGTTTATCATCACTCAATCCTCTCCACTCTCAAGAACAAGAGAAATTAGGGTTTCTATCAAAGATCAAGAATCAATCCTTAAGTTCAAGATTTTTAAGGAACAAATCAAGATTTGGATCTCCATCCTCTAACCTAAGTAATCTAAGATATGTGGGGTTTTCCTAAACGACATGGGCATGATCAAATTATTTTAATAAGGTTTTGGAATGTTGAGAAATCATATGTTTATGAAGGGTTTTAAATTACATTAAGAAGTATGCATTGTGAACGTTTTGATCTTGAGGACTTCTCTTAAACTAGAATTTTTTCTCGAGTATATGTATATATCTATTTTTAGGTTTGGGATATGAATTGTGAGCATGAAAAACATATTTCCCTCTCTCATGGTGTTATTTCTTGATTTACAAGTTATAGGTTACTCAATTGCATGTCTTAAAGAACGAACCAAGGGTTTTACTATCGTATATGAACTTTATGTTAGTTGAGAATTGTAGAAAGGGATAATTTCTCATTTTAAATGTTAAATATGGTAATCAAAAGAATTGCATGATTGTTTTGAGAAATTGACCACTATTTGTTGAAATATTAAAAAAGAGAATCTTTACATGGTTTGACATATGTTTTGAAACATGAATCCTATTGTACTATTTGAATGACATGGTGGTCTAAAAATTATTTGAATGAAAGAGTTGTAATATAATAATGTATGGCTTAGATATATGACTTGCAAGTCTTGGTATGACGATACCAAACATATGAATGCCATAGCAGATTCAGAATATACTAAAATACAGATTCTACTAATCTTTTGAATTCAAAAAGATGCATGTTTAGAAAAGGTTAAAAATGGTCCTTAAGAGAGTTCTATGGTTACTCGAAGAAAGTACAAGTTGAAAGACTCAATGCTAGAAATCGTGATATGCCGACACGGGATTATGGTACCCTCCTTTGTGATCTTATGTACCTTGATTCATTTCATCCCAAATTAGGACTATGGTTAGGAGCCCTGCTTTGTAATCTTGTGAAATATAATGATATGTTGATTTGATTGGGGATTTTGTCACCCAACTGTGTTATCTTGCGTGTCCTCCTAATAGATACTCCAATCCTTGGGGTAAACTTGGATTAGGAGCTTGGCCGCTGAGTCAAGGGCAGATTCTATATAGCCCATAGAATTATAGATTGTAGGGTATACCATCTAGTTCATAAGTATAATAAAGAGTGGGTCATGTCTTCAAAGAAATGTTACCAAATCTTTAAAGAATGCCCATATGTTTTCATATATCATAAGTAAAATATTTCATAAATTGGTCTCACTTATGTTATATAAAAGTATGTTATTTTGGATTTCTCTGTGTACCAGTATATTTGTATTGACCCCCTATATTTCAGGATCTGAGGATCAGTCCTAAGGTCTCGCTAAGTTGTAGACCATCGTCAAACCATTGGAGTTGGTGAGCCTCCCTTATTTCGGAAGGTCTTATCTCATGATTTTATTATTTTAGTTTATGGTCCGACCGGGGGCCTTGTCTCAATCTCAAAATAGATGTTTTTTTCTTTCAATTAGTAGAGATTTCACAGACAGGTGTTAGATGGATTTGGGTCTTGTTGAAATTATAACTATATGGTTTTGTTAAAATTGGATGACCATGATTCCATTTTGTTTTCCACATTTCCTTAGAGTTTATGAATTGTGTATATGATTGCTAATAGAGAAGGGCTCTGGGACTTCATGGTTCGGAATGCTCATCACAGCCTGGGCCTCGATTCGGGTCATAAAAAACTTGGTATCAAAGAATGGTTCATGGTCCCAGGATATCTGCAAAATTGTGTCTAGTAGAGTCTTGCTTATGGGTGTGTTGTGCACCATACTTATAATCAGGAGGATACCGGGCATTTAGGAGTTGTTTCTTATTCATTCATACTTTAGTTCATACTATAGCATTGTTCATAAGAAAGTTATCCAAATTCCTTCCTTTCTCTAATTTAATGGGCCATGCCCTATTATTGAGGCGATATAAGTCTAAGAGTCTAGCTCCCCCAGCTATGTGGTTCTCTCTGATTGAGTTATCCATAAAGTTATAAGATAGCACAAGGACTTAGGAGGAGTCCATTAGTGGTTAAGGTGTATTGGTTCAACTTTATACCTTTATCCTAATGAAATCGTGCTTTTTATCCTTAGGTACGAAATGTATTCAGCCCCCTTTCAAAATTCTTGTTGCAGATATCATACATAAGGGTAACAATTTGTAGAAGAATGTTGGAACTATATTTCCACCTGAGTGGTAGGATATGTTAAAGTGTCATGACCTATTGGTTATGAGATGGGCCAAGAAGTTGGTGACATGAAGTAACAAGGTTGAAGTCAGAATGAGGGTGACTTTTGTGTAAATAAATTTTTTTATTTGTATAACCCTTTTATTGAGGGGTGTTTTTTATTTTTATGGTGGTTAGATAATGTTATAGCAAGATTTATAGATAGTATAGTAGTTTGTGAAGGAAGTGTTTGGATGTGGTTATTATTGATTCAAATTAGGGAATGAGCCTAGAGTAGATAGTTATAGTGGTTATAGAAATCAGTTATAGGTTGTGAATGGAAAGGGATAAACTAGTCAATATGTTATGGGTAGAGACTCATTGTTGTTTATGGGATTTGGTGATAGTGAGAATGTATGCATGGGTAAGTAGACTTAATGTGAGAAGATATGTAGTGGATTTTGAGGTATAGTAGTAATGTCATGGAGAGGATGAACTTATGGGTCATAGTTAAGTGAAGTAAGAGACTTAGGTTTATATTTCTATTTGATGGACTAGTATAATATACGTCATGCTTCATCAGTGTTACATGATTGGTGTTAGACAATAGGCTAGATATAATACCCTGAACTTTTTTTAAGTAAAATCTACTCTCCAGAAGAGTTAGTGATGACTTCCTAAATTATTAATGTTTAAATCAGATAAAATTTCACCAATTTCGACTTTTTATCATGTGGAAAATTGAATTAGCTTTCCAACTATACCAATTTCATCCAAATTCAGTATTGGAGTAAAATGTTATAGACGTTTTACAAAGAACAGTTGGAACTGCCCAGAAACGATGGTCAGGCCGATGGACCATTGAGCTAGCGACGGACCATCGCCCAAGCTGTTGCAACTAAGGTAGTGGACCTGACTTATGGTCAAGTGCGATGGCCAAGACCGACGAACCGTCGAGCTAGCGATGGACCATCTCCCAAACCATCACAGACAAGGCAGAAAGTTCAGGTTCTGGCCAAGTATGACGGTCAGGACTGACAAACCATCTAGACAGTGATGAACTATCACCCAAGCCATCGCCACTTTTGATCAGCGATTTTATGCCAGTTTTAAAAGGGTATTTGGGACTTTTTTTCATCCGTTTTAACCCCTAATTATACCAGACCAGAGCTCATAACTTCATGATTCATCTATAACACCAAACTAGGGTTTCTCTCAAAGATCAATCCCCAAGAACAAGAAACCCTAGGTGTTTAATTCCAAGTCAAGAATTCAAGCTTTCCTCCACCAATCTTTAAGAAATCATCCACCTAGGTATATCAAGTGTTGATTCATGGGTCCCTTTCACCCATGAAACTCAAGAATCTCTTTTCAAATTCCAAAGATTATGTATATATGAATGTTCATGATTTAGTTGAATTGAAATTCATGTCCATGTTGTTGTTCGGTTTTGATTCCTGTTTTAAATTACATGTTCCAATGATTGATCCTAATATGTGATGATTTGTAAATATTAATTATAAACCCTTCAAATTGCAAATTTAATTATGCAACCATGATAATTAGTTACATTGATGATGGTATAACCAAAGTATGCTCCCCATATGTTTGATTAAATGCCTATGTGAATGAAAAAGTGTCATTTTAGTATGATAGTATGAAATTCCCATTCATGTACAAGTTAATGCATGTCCAGTGTCTGATGAAATATCTTAGTCAATGAATTATGGATTTATGTGTAGCCACTGTTGTACTTTCAAACTTGTCCCATGAAACACTTTTATGTTATCGAGTCCTGGGGGTATTTACACCCGACAATTTAGCTGTGTGACCAGAGCCAATGTCAGTTAGATAACTAAAACCCACAGTTACAGTCTTAGTCTCAGTCTCAGTAATAGAACCTAGCTAGTTCGACAGAATTCAGAACTGTCAGATACAGTCACCCAGCTCAATATGGAACTCAGCTAGTTCCATAAAAAAACTGGACTGTCAGACACAGTCATTTAGATAATAGTATATCAGTTATATAAAACTTATGTTATCAGTATTCAAATTCAGTGATGTCGTGATCTCAGTTATAGTTCACGTGTTCATGCTTGTGTTCTCAAGTTTATGTTATTCAGTCAGTTAGTATTGTTCATGCATATAAAACCTTTGCATTCATCCTACCTCACTTGTATACTAGTATATTCAATTATACTGGCACATTTGCGCTATGGTGTTTTATACCATAGGTTCAGAAGCTCCAGAGCATCCTTAGTAGATTAGACGTTCAACAGCCAAACTAGCAGTTAGTCCTCATCATTTGAGGATAGCATAATTATTTTATTACTTTATTATTTCAGTAGTCCAGAGTTAGTTGGGGACATACCCATCAACTCCACAGTTTTTAGATAGTTTATAGTCTTTCAGACTATAGCATATTCAGATAATTATTTCGATCATTTTGGTATTGATATACCATATTTTCCAGATGTTATGTTTTATCATATTTTTGAACCTTATGGCATTTTAGCCTTTTATTTCATATTTACACGGTATGTTATGCAGTGCTCAGTACAGATATCATTCAAGGGTTAGCTTGTGGTCCTTCGGGGTCATGAGCACCGTGTGGCATTCCGGGTACCAGATTTGGGGCGTTACACTTGAACTTTAAATGTGGATTGTGGTTATAAGAATAGTAGATTAAGATTAATCATGTATTTTTTGTGGGAAAGAATTAGTAGGACTTGATGTGATTTGTAAAAGAGCCTAGGTTGTTTAGTATGAAAAGTATAGGTGGTAATTGTGAGGTATATTTGTACATGAGGACTAGTGTTAAAACGAGGAATTATGGTTAAATCACTAAGTGGATAAGAGCGTGAGTATATAGAAATTAGTTGAACCCCAAGGTAGCATGTTGTTAGATAAGGCATCATATGTATGAGTGTCACACGTACCTAGTTTTCGTTCTTGAATCTTGTAGTATGAAGAAGTCTGGGAAGTTGTTGTAGGTGTTCTTTAGAGTTGAATTGAAGATATATAGGTAGCCAATGCACCTTTGGTGTAGTTTTAAAAATTTTGTTAAGTTGTAAGTTGTGTGATTAGAAGTGTAATGCTAGTATCTAAGGAATTGATGATGGAGTGCTAAGTGTTTAGAAGTGTGGAGGTTTATGCCCATTATAATGGTAGTCATAAGTTGATGGCTTTGAGGGTTAGAGGAAATTACGCTTAGTGTCCCTGAAGGGGATGTTCTAGAAAGAATTTAGCATCTTTATATTAAAATTATTGAGGGAAATTTGTGTTCATGTGTATATTAATACTCTCTTTGTGATAGGGAGTGTGGATGTGTACACTTATGAGAGTGGAATTGTAGAGTGTGGCTATAGAGGCTAGCGAAAGTTAAGCGCAGTATTTTCGAAAAATGAGGCCTTTAGAGTATAGTTCATCAGGGAGAGTTTAGAGTTTAACTATATGGTGATGTCTCTTTTGTGCTGAGAGTTTTGGCTATAGATTTTGATGTGAGGTTATGTCTGGAAGTCTAGGTGTGTGACATTGAACTAAGGGGGAGATGATGGATTAAAGTAGTCCCCGAATTTTCTTGTGGTGTCAAGTTTAAAGTAAGAACCATGATAAATCAATTCTCATTCAAGCAAGATCCTCCTACTTTGATTTGAATGGATATCTACCAATGTCTTATGTATTTATGTCTTACTTATGCCTAAGGTTTGATCTCTCTATGTAACTCATGTCATGCTCCGACCTCCAAACTAGAAGAACTAATGTGTTTTAATGACCCTCTATATGTTAGTATGATGGTGGTTGTGGAAGCATAGTAATATATTAGTTGGGAGAGTAGATGTTCTTAAAGGTAAAATTCTTTATATGATTTCTTGAGCTAAGGCTATAGGAGAAGAGGGAAGAAGGAGATGAACTTTCATTACGTTAAATAGTTAAGAAGGAGTTATGTGGCGAAAATCTTTGTGAGAATGATTTAATTGGCTGGTCTTAGTGGGGAGATCCATAAAGTGGGTGTAGTAATGTTAGGCTTGAATGTTGTGATTAATGAAAATGCAAACCAATGGGTTATGTGTTTGGTGCTCCTTGATTTAAAACTTGAGTGTGTTTGAGGGTAGTAAAAATATGAAGTAATTTTCTTAATGGGGTATAGAATACAGAGTCCCGTAGCTAAAGCTAGCGCCTCTTTCCTCTGAATTAGGCTTCGACATGAAAGTACTATACAGTAGGACTCAAACTCTTGTATTTAGATGTGTAATGGGAGAGTTATAAGTGGAAATTATGAAGTATGTTGGTTATTTATTATTTGGGGCATAGTCGAGTAATGTCTCTAAGTAAGGTTCATTCATTTTAAATTGTACGATGGGGAATGCTTCGATCCCTATCTTCCGTAAAATCTTATTTCATAATTAGTACCAATGGAAATCAGGCCTATGATCACCAAATACTCATACCATATGTTGTGATGATCATGATCCCTAGAATTCATGTACAAGGTCATCTCTATGTCAATCCTTATTATCTTACGCTTCGTACTTACACGATTCACTTGGTGACATCATAAATGCTCTTCTTGAGGCCTACGTATGTTTCCTTCAAACGAAATTCTTATAGTAATGTTACGTCCTTTACTCCATATTTTTAGAGCCTCAACAAGTCCCTACCCATCATTTGGGGATGAATGATCCCACGAGGGAGATAATGTAACCCCCCGCACTTTTGGGCTAAATATTGAACCACCTTTTCTATGCATATAGACAAGAACCCAATGATTTTTTGTTAATAAATGTGTAATGAAAAATCCTATAGGGTGTGAAAACCTTTGAATATGAATTGAGGTCAGAAAAATACCTTAACTCAAGGACGAGTTGAAAACTTTCCTATCGCTTAAGATTATGTGGACGTCTAAACTTGGGTCAAATTCCATCGACCATAACTTCTTGTATATAATGAGTTATAGGGACTAATTATATATCAAATGAAAGATCTTTTAGTCTTCTTTCCATTTCCACCGGTTTCACCTTAATCCGATATCGGAGTAGAAAGTTATGCTTATTTTACTTCAAATTGTCTATCTGCCAAAATATGATGACGAAGCAGACGACTTATCAACTAGGTGACAACCAAGTTGACGGGTTGTCAACTAAGTGACAACCCATCATCCCTAGTCATCATCCTAGGGAAGTAAGTGGTAAAATCAAGACCAAAAGAGATGACCTAGGTGACGAACTATCACCTGAGTGACGGGTCATCAACCATGGTCATCAACTGAAGATTTCTGCAAAAAAGATTTGGTTTTTTGAGGGGTATTTGGTATTCTCCTTAGCTCAAACCCCACCCTCATGACTTAAATCGCACATTAAACCCTATTAATAGATAAAATATTAGTTTATCATCACTCATAATCCTCTCCACTCTCAAGAACAAGAGAAATTAGGGTTTTCATTAAAGATCAAGAATCAATCCTTAAGTTCAAGATTTTCAAGAAACGAATCAAGATTTAGATTTCTACGCTTCAACCTAAGTAATTTAAGGTACGTAGGGTTTTCCTAAACTGCATGGGCATGATGAAATCGTTTTAATAAGGTTTTGGAATGTTGAGAAATCATATGTTTATGAAGGGTTTCGAATTACATTAAGATGTATGCATTGTGTACGTTTTGGTCTTAAGGCCTTCCCTTAAACTTGAATTTTTACTCGAGTATATGTATATATGTGTTTTTAGTTTTGGAATATTAATTGAGAGCATAAATAACGTGTTTTCGTCTCTTATAGTGCTATTTCTTGATTTATAAGATTCAATTACATGTCATAAAGCATGAACCAAGAGTTTTACTATCTTATATGAACTTTATGTTGGTTGAGAATTGTAGAGAGGGATAATTTCTCATTTTAAATGTTAAATGTGATAATCAAAAGAATTGCATAATTGTTTTGAGAAATTGACCACCAATTGTTGAAATGTTGAAAAAGAGAATCGTTGCATGGTTTGACATATGTTTTGAAACATGAATCTTATTGTATTGTTTGAATAACTTAGTGGTCTAAACATTGTTTGAATGAAAGAGTTGTAATATGATAATGTATGGCTTAGATATATGACTTGCAAGTCTTGGTATGACGATACCAAACAGATGAATGCCATAGTAGATTCATAAAAGACTAAAATACAAATTTTACTCAGATTTTGAATGAGCCTAAAGAGAGTTAGATGGTTACCCGAAGAAAGTATAAGTTAAAAGACTCAATGCTAGAAACCGTGATTTGCCAACACGGGATTATGGTACCCTGCTTTGTGATCTTGTGTACCTTGATTCATGTCATCCCAAATTGGGACTTTTGTTAGGAGCTCTTTTTTGTTACCTTGTACACTACCATGACATGTTGATTTGATTGGGGATTTTGGCACCCTGCTGTGTGATCTTGCATGTCACCCTTATAGATACTCCAATCCTTGCGGCAAACTTGGATTGAAGGCTTAGCCGCCGATTCAAGGGCGGATTCCATATATCCCGTTAAAACATAGTTTGTAGGGTGTACCATCAAGCCCAGAAGTAAAATAAAGAGTGGATAATGGTTTCAAAGAAATGTTTTCAAGTCATTAAAGAATGCCCATGTGTTTTCATATATTGTATGTAAAATATTTCATAAAATTCTCTTACTTGTGTTATATAAAATTATGTTATTTTAGATTGCACTGCATACTAATACATTTGTATTGGCCCCCTATATTTCAGGATCTGAGGATCAGTCTCTGGTCCTGCTGAGTTGTATACCATTGTCAGATGATTGGAGTTGGTGAGCCTCCCTTTTTTTGGAAGGACTTATCTCATGATTTCATTGTTTTTAGTTCATGGCCCGACCGGGGGCCTTGTCCCAATCTTCAAATAGATGTTGTTTTCTTTCAGTTAGTATAGATTTTGTAGATAGGTATTAGATGGATTTGGGTCTTGTTGAAATTATAACTGTATGGTTTTGTTAAAATTGGATGACCATGATTCCATTTTGTTTTTTGCATTTCCTTATAGTTTATGAATTGTGTATTTGATTGCTAGTAGAGAAGGGCTCTCGGGTCTTCGCAGTTTGGGATGCTCGTCGTGGCCTGAGCCTCGGTTTGGGTCATGATATGAACAAATAGGGCTTGTTATACTTGTGGTGAGCAGGGAGATATTGCTAAATTTTGTCCTTAGAGAGATTCAAGTACTGCTCAAGCTACAGCTCAGGTGCAAAGAAATATTATTGGAGCATAAAACCAGGCTCTGTCGGCTAGAGCTTTTCCACATAGTAGATATGGACAGAATCAACAAGGTGGATAAGTTGCTCAGATAGGGGGTGGACCACCGAGTCTTCGCTATGGCTAGACTGGATATTGAGGCATTTGGTGTGAGGTCTAATGGATAAATAGTTCTGGGATAAAATGAAGGATTATTTAATCTCATGTGTGGTTTGAAGTATTAGTTAGTATCAGGATTATTTATCCCATCATTTACACCATAGTTATGGGATAAGTTATCCCATATACATGTAGGAATAACTAATCTCGGGTATTCTGGGATAACTAATCCCGAAATTAATTATCCCGGAATAACTATTCCTCAACCAAACAATCTTTGCTATCAGCAATTTGTCCATGTTTATGTTATATTTGATGTTTTTTTAAGTTATTTTAATAATTTTTCACTAGTTATTATTTTGGGTTTTTTCGCTATTGATGAGATTGAAATTTTTGGTCGGTGACGATGAAAATGGTGACTTTAGAGATATCGTTGATGGA
>JAPEIP010000002.1:143919338-143937321 GCA_026120095.1 Capsicum chinense | reverse complement strand
GGCTGGTTAGATTAGGCTTAACATTTAAATACAATTTTTTAACTAATAGTTATTTTTTTAGACCCTTTGCCATGTGTTTTTTTAATTGATCACTTTGCCACGTCATCGCGAGTGTATTACACACATTCTGTACTTTTGGTTAATTGTCAAAAAAATGTTTAATAGCTACAAATTTTGGGTTGTTTAATTGTTCAATAGGTACAAAACTGAGTTGAGGGTCCAAGTAAAATCCCGAAACAAGTATAACGATGATTTAAACATAATTTCAATTTCTTCAAAATTAATTTGCAGTGCTCTTCTTTCTTAAAAAGAAAGAAAATGTACATTGAAAAAAACCATGAAGCGTTCGTCCATGTCCTGGATTGGTTCATTAAATTGAAAACAATATTTTATTTTCATTTTCCACATAAGTTAGTTATAGCTCATTAATAGAGCGACTATTTTGAATCCAATAATGCAAATGTTCCATTCTCACTAAACCTCCACCCAAAAGAGAAAAAGTATTTTAAAGTTCCGTTCTCACTAAACCTCCGTCCAAAAGAGAAAAAGTATTTTACAGAACAATTTCAAAACAATGAGAAAAATGAAAAGAACGTCTGGTCTAAGATGATGCAAATTAGTTTTTAGAAATTTTGGCAAAACTCGTTTGGCCATAAAGTTTGTCAAATTTTGTCAAAATGCAAAAATTCCAAATCTAGGGAAAAGGGATTTTTGGGTCAATTTAATTTTTGCTTTAAAAAAAAATTAAAAGGGCATATTATGTGATTGTGCAAATGACAAAAAAATAACTCAACAAAATGCATATACATATAATGCAAAATATAATATGAATAAAAAGAATTGTTCCTCTTTGCGAACTAATATCATAATTGTTCGAGTACCTTCATTTTGATAATGACCTCATGCTATTGATCTAAATTGGATTTATACACCTAAGTGTTGTTATCTAACCTTAATTAGCTTAGTTTTGAGGACTTCTTGTGTGCGTAATGAGTTATTATTCATATAAATAAGCATATAAGTGTTAAACTATGTGTTATAATCTTAAGGTGTGTTCAAATCAAGTTTGGGAACAAAACGTCTATTTAGAGTTTAATCGAGAAAACTAGTATTCTTAGCTTGAGCTATATGGTATTCCAGTTTGTCCTGTTTGATTCTGTTGTATTGTGAGCTCTAGTTTGTGGTGTTTTATGTTATAGTAAGCTTAGTGAGATGATGAACTTGATAATGTTATTGTATACAAGATGGAATTGAAAAGAAAAATCTTCCACAAAGAAAGGGATGAAAGTCCAAATGCATGGAGTAAACTATGACAAAATCTAGAAATTTTAGGCTTAGGAGCATGTCACGCTGCCTAGCCACCTTTATTAGGGCATGCCACACCCTTAGTGTCAAACAAAGATGTTAATTTCAGCCTCCATGATTTCAATGTCCCACACTGCTTAGGCACCATGATAGGTGGCACGGAGGCATGTCATAATCGATCAATTGTGGCCTACTATAAATAGGACACTCGAATTTATTTGTATTGACCGAGGATGACTTGTGGGGCTTTAAACACACTTGAAGAGACTTTAATTAGGGTTTTTAATCCTTTCTTTAAGTTTATGTTTGGATTATTACATGAATTTTATCATTATGATTCGTTGTAATTCCATGAGTGGTTAAACACCCTCATGCTGGGTTAAGACCAAGAACATGAGTACTTTTGCTTATAATTAAGTTGGTTTATGTTTATTATCATTAGTGATTGTTCATGTTTCCTTGTTTTAACTATTCTATGGATTCACAACCCTTAGAATAAATGCATAATTCTATCGTAAGACCAGTAGAGAGGAACAATAGAATAGAATGTGGGATATATGGGATAAGATCATAATTATTCAAGGGATTGAAGTTATGATTTACATTTTGGATAGGAATATACCTAATTCGACCTATTTTGTTCATACATGGGAAGAAATACAAATATATCTAGTTTAGTTCTTGCATTCCCACTCAACGATGTAGTGTAAGGCTAAGTTAGAAAGTTGATTTAAGGTTTGGAAGACCGTAATCATGTTATCAACTTGATGAACCAACAACCAAGATAATTAATTAAACCAATGAGATTCTATAGATAAGTAGGATTGTTTGTATTGCCTTAGCCTGGGTTTCTCCCCATTATATATTGTTCAAGTACTTTGCATTACCGCATTGTTTAAGTTTACTTTTAGTTTTTAATCTTCAAACAGTTTAGGTTACTTTAGCACTTGTTTAAATTTCTAGTGAACTAGAATTGGATAGTTGTTGAACATAAGTCCCTGTGGGATCGATACTTGGCTTTGGAAATCCAGCTTACTACTTGGGTGACCACGTACACTTGTATGTGCGTTTGGATGCAACAAGTTTATAACGCAGTTGTCGGGGACTTGTAAATTGACAACTGTCTTAGTTTTAGTTTTGCTTTTTGATTTTGTGAGTTCTAATTACTTGATCTTAGCTTCTAAATTTGCAGGTTCGATATTAAAAAGCTAGTATGATGGTAAGGGTAAGGGACTCATATCCTGCACTTGAGCAACATTTACACCAATTGAGAAGAGAATTAGTACTTCTTTACTGGATAGCTTAAATTCGACAAAAAGAGGTTATTCCTGCACCCATTGCTGAAGATTCTCCAGCCCGCATAATAGTACACGAAGTAAAAATCCCGCTCGTAACTAATGTTACCTACGCCATCTGCATACCGGCTCCTGGATGTAGATTTGAACTGAAATAGAACATACTGCAGCTTTTCCACAACAGTGGGAAGTTTACTGGCTTGTTGCATGAAGATCCACAGGTCCATTTACAGAATTTCTTAGAGATCAGTAACACGTTCATTCCCACTAGAATCTCTACTGACTATGTGATGCCCACTATCTTTCCCTTCTCACTCTTGGGGGAAGAAATTAAGTTGTTGAACACTAAGTTAGAATGTTCCATCACTACATAGGATGATTTGTCCAAGAAGTTCCTTAGCCATTTCTTCACATCCGGCAAGACTGCAAGGTTATGAAGTGAAATTTTGAGCTTCTAGTAGAAGCCAGATGATAATTTATATCATGATTGGGAGAGGTTCAAATCTCTTCTTAGGGACTGTCCACATCACCAATAGTCCAACGAGGTATTAACTCACACTTTCATTGAAGCTTTTGATCACAATACAAATATTTTTTCAGATTCAGTTGTAGGTGGTCAAGCATTAGAGAAAGTTTATAATGAGATATATACCTTATTGAACCGTATTGCATAAGGTAATCCTAACTGCCATAGTAACATATCCAGAGGGGCAGTGAAAAAGTCTACAGGGATGATTGAATTTGATAGTGTCACAACATTAGCTGTCCACTATCAGCTCTTTAAAATCAGATGATGACTTTTAGTAGATTGTGTGTGAATGAATCTTAGGCTTAGGTGAATCTGGTTCAGCAGATGTCATCTTGGTATGAGGTTTCTGGAAATAGTGGTCCCTCTGTAATCTTATATGGAGTAAATTTGGATTCTGTGAATTTTATAGGCAATGCACAGAAGGATTCTTATGGTAATGCCTACAATCACAAATGGCAGAGTCAGCCCAACTATTAATGGGGCAATAATAAAACTCAGCAGTTTTAGCAACACCAGAATATGCAGTCCAGTAATATTAAGGAGATATTGAAGAAGATTCTGACCAACCAAGAACAAATGATTTCTAAGATAAAAAATCAACAACTTGCTCAAATGTATTTAGAGGCATAATTAGGGCAGCTAGCTTAGGCTCAGCTACCAGACCCCAAGGTAGATTTCTAAGTGACACAAATAATCCAAAGCAAGTTAGGAAAATCACTTTTAGAAGTGGTAGAGACCGTATTGACAAACCTTCTAAGAAAAATAAGGAGGTTCAGGCAGAGTTGGTCCCACAACAGGTGAGACAAACTATATTCTAAGTAAATATGCTAAAATTTTGAGAAATTTTGAGTACCCAAAAGAAAAGGCTGCTGAGCAAGTGCATGAAAGACCATCACCGCCATTCCCTCAAAGGCTTAAAAAATTCAAAGGGGAAACATGTTTTAAGAAGATCTTTGACACGTTCAAAAAATTTTACATTAATCTTTCTTTATTAGATGTTTTGCAGGGTATGCCTAAGTACCTAAGTACTTAAAGGATATGGTGACTAATAAGATGAAGCTATAGGACATTGGGACAGTAGTACTTATTGAGGAGTATAGTTTAGTGGTGATAAGGAAAATGCCCAAGAATCTGAAGGACCCATAGAGTTTCACCCTTCCCATACAAATTGGTGCTACTGATATGGTCCATGCTCTAAGTAATATAGGGGAAAGTATAAACTTAATGCCCCTATTAGAGTTGTGGTACTCTAAATGGCAGAAAAAACCAGAGTTTAGTCCAAAGCAATCATTGAGGACATGCTCATTAAGGTTAGTAAATTTATTATTATTATTGAGTTTATTGTTCTTGATTATGATGCAGATGGCAGAGTACCCATCATATTGGGATGTTTATTCTTGACAATAGGAGGAGCACTGATTAATGTTAGAGAAGGGACTCTCAAGATGAGATTGGATGATGAAGAGGTGGTTTTTAAAGGATATAAACCACTCAATCCATATTTGCACTATAAAGACTTATGCATGATCACAACTGTGGAAGTGGATAAGTATGGGTTGGTAGAGTGCAAACCACTAGTAACCTCTTCAGACTATCTCATAAAGTTTACCAAACCACCATTCAAGCCTGGCATTGGAAAAATTAAGAAGGAGCCTGAAAAAAAGAATATTGAAAAAGATGATGACTTTAAAAGAGTGAAAAAATAGTCTCTAATTAAGAATAGATGATGAAGGAATATAAATAAGATGCAGTGATATGGTTCGTGTCGTGACACTAAATCAGGTGCTTTTTAGTAGGCAACCCAAGATAAGGTAGGTATTTTATTTTTGTTTTTACTTTACATAGTTTTTTTTTAATTGAGTCATAGGTTGAAGAGAAGTCTGAGTACCGAAGCCTCGAGCTAAGGAGCTTGGAAAGGACTGGCTGTGGGGTCAACCCGACCTCATTGATGATTTAAGATGATACTAGCTAGGCCTAGAGGCCTTATAAAGTATTTCTATCCTTACTTTTGAGTATACCTTAGGGACAAAGTGTTTTTTAAGTGTGGGGTGGGAAAAATTTCCATGGTTTAGGGCGAAGTGTTGCTATATGTTTTTCATTCTTAGTTTTATTTCTAGTTTTTGAGTAATATTTTTTAAAAAGTTTACAAAAAGATTTTCTCTTTGGTAGTTTTTAGTTTTAGGTTTGTTGGTGTCAGTCTAGCAGGGGCACACTTCACCCACCCCTTGGTTGTTCTTTTTGATTCTTTTTCAAGAGACGCCCTTTGAACCTAATATCTCTTTTTTATTTTTAGGAGTAATTTTAAAAATTTTAGTTAGGAATAAGTGAGATGTTTTTACTATTTACTATGTGTGATTACATAATACAAGTCGGGCATGAAGGTGAAAGCATGTTGATTGTGTTGAATGACTACTTTTGAGACACCTAGGCTCATTTTTATAATTCTTCAGTGATGTTGGCTTAGTTCTGAATTCATGCTATTGCTTGGTCTAGTGTCTATAATGATCCTACTTGATTTGAACTTGTGCTACGTGTGAGATTTTTGTTTTGTTCTTTGTTTTATTCTTTGTTGCATATTGATGTCTAGAACTTGCCTAGTGTGTGTGTAAAGAAAAATAAAAAATATGGGTTTAGGAGATGATATAGACATTTATTTGATAGACCTGATCATATACCTCTTTTATCTACCCTTGTACATGATCTTAGTTAGCCCCGTTGAGCCTTTAGACTATATTCTTTGGCAATTTCATATATAGCCTATTCCCCTTCTTTGACTGACCATAATTTGATCCAAATATCCTAAGCACTTTAGTTAAAAATTTATTAGGGTTAAGTAATAAGAAAAATAATAAGAAAAGAGGTGAAAGTGAAGCCCCTAAGTATGTAACGATGGGTGTTTAAAAATAATGTGTTATGGTTGGGAGTTATGTAATGAAAAAAAAAAAGAAAATTATGCAAAATTGCATCATAAGTTGCTAGTGAATGCTCCTCCTTAATATATGTGAACTACCTTAATGAGATGGAGAAAAATAAAAGAGATGTGTGAAGGTAGAGGTTGTGAAAGCTTAGTTGTTTATAGAATATCTTAACGTATAATGTGAAGTATTAAAGCGCTTAGGGAAGGTAGCCACTATTGTTGGCCATGATAGTTCCTACCCGTTCCTTAGTATACATTACAATCTTTAAAGTCCTATTTGATTTTAGGCCTTAACATTCTGATATTAGTTGATTACAACACTAAGGGAAATCTTATGTTTCGTCTTATGTGTATGAGAATTCTTTGTGAGAGTGAGCGCAATTTAATTCGTATATCCATTCCTATGATAAATTATATCTATGTGAGTGAATATGGGTAACTCTCTTGTGGTGGGGAACATTTTGATGATATTTGGGTGACATATATGATCTCTTTGATGGAGTAACATGCATGAGTTTGACAATTTGGTGGAGTCAATTCTTGATGTTAAGTTGTTTTGAAGTAGTATTCATGAGCTCTCAATTGTATATGACATGTTTGAGTATGACACTTCCTATTTATGTAGTCATTATAGTGCTAACTTGAACGTGTCGATTGTATTATTAATATTGGAGTCTTCCTTAGATGATGCTTATGGTAAAGAGTTGCTCGAGGATGAATAAGCTTTAAGTGTAGGGTGATGATCTTAGGTGGATTTATACACCTCGGTGTTGTTATTCTAGCCTTAATTTGATCAATTTTGAGGACTTTTCATGTGAGTAATAAGTTAATCCTCATATAAATGAGCATCTAAGTTTTAATCTATTTGTTATAATGTTTAAGGTGTGTTCAAATCTAGTCCGGAAGAAAAACATTCATTTAGAGTTTAAATGAAAAGACAGGTATTCTTAGCTTATGTGCTATTTTAGTTTGTCTGGATTGATTCTATTGCATTGTAAGCTTTAACTCATGGTGTTTTATGTTATAGGAATATTGGTGAGAGGATGAACTTGATAATGCGATAATATACAATCTAGAATTAAAGAGGAAAAAGTACCATGAAGCAAGGGATGAAAGGCCAAACGCATGAAGTAAACTATGATCAAATCTCAAAATTTTGGGCTTAGGAGCATGCCATGCTTCCTAGCCACCACATGCCCTTAGTGTAAAACCATGATGTTACTTCTAGTAAGACTCCATGGTTTCAATATGCCATGCTGCCTAGGCACCGCATAGGGGCTTGGCATGGAGACATGTCAAAATTGGTCAATTGTGGCCTACTACAAATAGGACACTCCAATTCTTTTGTAATGACCGAGGACGACTTGTGTGGATTGAAATACACTTGAAAAGGCTTCAATCAGGGTTTTAATCCATTCTTTAAGTTTACTGTTGGATTATTACATGAATTTTATCATTATGATTCATTGTAATTCCATGAGTGGCTAAACACTCTAATCCGGGGTTAGGGCCAAGAACATGAGTACTTTTGCTTATAATTAAGGCCTTATGTTTATTATCATTATTGGTTGTTCATGTATCCTTGGTTTAACTATTCTACAGATTCAACACCCTTAAGATAAATGTATAATTCTATCATAAGCTCAGAAGGAGGAACAATAGAATAGAACGTGGAATATATGGGATGGGATCATAATCATTTTGGAATTAAAGTTATGATTTGTATTTAGAGATATGAATGGAGCTAATTCACCTTATTTGGTTCATAAACGGGAATAAATACAAATGTGTTTAGCTTAGTTCTTGTATTACCGCTCAACGATGTAGTTGTAAGGTTAAGTTAGTTGATTTAAGGTTTGGAAGATCGTAAACATGTTATCAACCTCATGAGCCAACAACCAAAATAATTAACTAAACAAATGATATTATATAGTTAAGTGGGATTGTTTATAATGCCCTAACCCTGGGTTTCTCCCCATTATTGTTCAAGTACTTTGTATTACTGCATTGTTTAAGTTTACTCTTAGTTTTTAACCTTCAAATACCTTTGGTTACTTTAGCACTTGTTGAAACTTTGTAGTGAACTAGAATTAGATAGGTGTTGAACACAAGTCCCTGTGGGATCGATACTTGGCTTTTAAAGACTACTTTACTACTTGGGGTGACCATGTATACTTGCATGTGCGCTTGGGCACAACAGCTATTTAATAATCCCTTTGTTCCTAAATACTTGTCATCATTACTAAAAATGTAGAACATAATATTAATTCATATAGGTTTTTAAATCCAAGATTGATATTCTAAATAACAATAACAACATACCCAATGTAATACCCCAAAGTAGAATTTGGAGATGGTAGACTTTATCACTACCTCATAGATAAAAAGGCTATTTCCAATAAAACCTCCAACTCTGTCGTGACCTGAATTCCGAGTAATTATGGCACCTACCACATCCCACTGGTAGGTAAGTCAATACCGTAACCCGGAGCTAATGCAATGGGTTACCTAGGAAGAAATATCTAATACAAACCATATATGTGAATACAATATAAAAAATAGCATTGCACAACTAAAGACAACTGATATTCGAACACAAATCATATGACCTGATAGTATTAATACAAAAGCTTCTAAACTTGACAATAGGAATTTACAATCTCAAAGTCTAAACTATCTTAGGTAGCCTTATACATTTGTCTCGAAAGCAAAGGACAAATAAAAATAGTGGGGAAAGAGGGCAAATCGAACTCCAAGAGCTCACGCTGTCTCCAAATATTCAATGCAGCATGAACTAGCTAAACGATGGAAACTAGAACCTAGGGCTGGACTAAAAAGGTACAGAAGTGTAGTATGAGTACCAAAACACAGGTACTCAGTAGGCATCATCGACCGACTGAGCTAAATTATAATATGAAGATGATATAAAGTAAGACAATAACTTAAAGTCAAAGTGTAGGATCGAACCTGAATCTTCTTCGAAACACTATATAAATAACTAATCAATTATATCAATAGTACCACATTCCATATCCACATATACCATAACTTCCATACAACATGAGTAATCATTTCAGAAGTGTAAAGCTGCATAGGTATACAATAACAACCATGTATTTATCGTAATCAACACCAAACATCATTAGAATGTAAAGAACACAAACTTACCACGACATCCAATATCGTCGGGAGCTACATACAAAAGAACACAACAAAGAACTGGTCACGGCATCCCATATCATCGGAGAGTACACCAAAATTATACAATACAAGGACTCATCACGGCATTCCATACTGTTGGAGAGTACACTAAAAGATCAAACCCTCAATACATCTAGGCACAATTACACAATTACTTACCCAAAACTATGTTTCCACATTTCTATCATGGCCTCTTACTGAGGTTTAAAATCATCATCCAAAACACATTTATATACAATAACCTGATATCACCATGACAGAGATATATAGACGCTTATTCTCTATTTCATTAATGAAATCTAGTCTATATTAGCCAATCATCAAATCCATGTATCACTAGTTTACAAGTCTTATAGCTTACTAGCCATTTGAATAAGGAAAAGCTACAAGTTACCAACACCATTATTTATTCACCTATCTCAAGGCCATTATCTAGTTACCAACCTTATTATATAAGTCGTTAATTAATCCACCATGGCATCTCACACTAGGTGTCAACTTAGCTATTCATCATACAATACTAAGACCTATATAATTAGGCATATTATAACCTTAAAGACTAGTTTCCATATTTTAACCAAGTAAGGTCCACCAACTAGTTTACTAGATTTCTGGCCCACAAGTCATAGCCATTTATTAGAAACAACTAGTTTACTAGGCGAAATTATACAACATGATTATTTATCCAAGCCAGGTAGATTTACTAGGTGAGACCTAGATTCTACATAAGATTACTCATATCACTAACCCTTAACCCAGTACTTGGCATAATCTACTTCTAGTTACTAATTAGTATCATTACGGGTCATACCTCTTAACTAGTGATTAGTGACAAAGAATGATATCAATTACCAAGAAAGACATTATGTCTCGAATACATCAACAATTGGCCCAATATGGAATAACCTCACATATATAAACATGCACTTATATAAAGTTGCCTCACATAGAATAATAACATTATTACCTCTTCCGAACTCATTGGGTATCAACATAACATCATTACCTCTTTTGGATTCACTAGGTATCTTCATAACATCATTACCTCTTTTGGATTCATCGGGTATCATCATAACATCTCAATAGTATCCTCCAAACTCGAACTGAGTATCAATTTCATCATAATATCCTCCAGTCTTGCCGGTTATAAATATGCCAACACAATAGTGTCCTCCAGACTTGAACTGGGTATCAATATCATCATAGTATCCTCCGGCCTTGCCAGACATCATCATAGTATCAATATTTCCTCTGGATTCACCGGACATCATCATAATATCAACCATATTTTCCAAGGAAAAAACATACACAAATATATGGACCAAATCAACAAATATACACAAGTTCACAATAATTGAGTAATGGGGATGTAAGATACGTAAACCATCATACTTTATTTTTAGTCATTATCATAACAAGTAGAAGCATAAGCATGAGTATTTAGATGATATACATAATTTCCATCTTTCCATGGCTATCTATAACATGGAAATAAGACAACCAATCAAGTATACATATTTTCGAATCATCGCCCTTATTCATAAACCAACAACCGGGTTTAACCCTTGTAATCTCAATAACGTAATTTAGACGCTCATCAAGTATCTAGGTCGCTAAGGAATCTCATAGTTAAGCTTAAGGTGGGTCAAGTCCCACACCTAAATCCCAATAATGCCAAGGATCACTTCTAACAAGACTAACTTCTACCCGGAATTAGTATAGGTAATCTAAATCATACCATAAGGACTTATAAATTCTTACTAAGCCTAACGGGAAATATTATTCAAACATTCCTTCTAAGTCAACCCAACGCTAAGGTCAATCCATAATCAAGTAATATCTTAGTAAACATACTCTTAAGGTTATCGAACAACATCATTCTCATCTAGTAGAGCAACCAAAGAATTCTCATACAATTTATGAGACTATACATAGAACTATCCAAGGTTCTAAGCTAAAGGTCAACAATCATACTTTTACAAGTTTAACAACCTATGAGAATCAACTAATCTCAATCATCATCATTCAACCATTTATCATCTAAAATCCCGCCCAATATCACAAGCTATCAATAATTATATAACAATGAACCTCAATCTAACTATGGGTAAGCCTAACCTACCTTGAGTCCAAGCAATTCATGAATCAACAAGATTTTTCTTTCCCTTTCTTGAAGCTTCCTCTTCCACAAGCCAAGCTATAACAAACAATACAATCTAAGCATTACAATAAGAAAAACAATACCCATTATGGCACCATTGTGCCATGGGTTCAAAATGACATCAAAACACCAAGTGGGTTCCACCTTCGAAAAATGAGTTTCCGAAACCAACCCGTAACTCACATATTATTAGGGAGTTATAACCCTAAATTAATTTAAATAAATCAATAATAATTGGGCTCAATCTAAGTCTTAAGCCCTTAGGGGTTTCGGGTCAAACTTTCAAGAAATTAATTACCAAACTAGAAGGAACCATACCTTAAATTTGTAGCAAGATTTGATTTCATAAGTTGATTAAGCTTCCAATCATCCCACAAGACTCACTTGGAAAATTTTTCACTCTATCAGGGTTTAAGCTAAAGAGGGAGGCACAAAATAGCCAAAATCTCATCTAAGACAGCCTTTAAATATGCTTTTCCTAGGCTTGGGTAGCGCGGTCGCGGTCGCGCCCTCCGCCTAGCCGTGGTTGAGGCACTGTAGTCATACCCTAGCCTCTGCGGTCTTGGCATATCGGTCAACACAAGGTATGGTTGAAGCTTGGAACTTAGTTCCGAGCTTCGGTCAATGCCTCGAGATGCATTTGGGGTCCGTTTTGAACAAATAAGATATGCAACCCCATAGTTTTTGACATTTTAGATGCGATGGCAAAGTCGTATTTTATATTTAAGGTCATTTTACTGAAGTTCTTGCTCAGTAGCCAACTAGAACCAATGAAGACTTCAAATTGAGAAAGTGGTTCTAAAAAACAAATAAGCCACCATGTAACCGAACTATCGGTCCTCGTAAGTCACTAAAGACTTTGACAGCTATAGAGAAGCTCTATCAGTGGAAATAGGCAAGAATATGGATAATGACCTGAAGGGTCAATACAGACTCAAATTAAATAACTCTTATTATAAAATGCTAATGTAACTAAAGGCCTCCTTTTAAAAATTAAATGTAACATGCCTTATTAAACAACTTAGATATGCCTATATAGTAGAAACATTAAACTAAAGTCTTGATGGAATCAAAATTTTCACCAACTGATCATTAAGAGTATCAAATGAAAAAGTGATCTTTCTTATTTCCTGTCTCTTTCTTAGCCCTCTATTACTGTTAGAATTTTTTGTCCTAATTTTCTTACCAAAATTATATTTTACTTTTCCTTGTAAGAAAAATAAAAGTAATCATAAATACTTTTACTTTTTCTAAAAGAAAAATATAAATTCTTTTCATATTTGGAAAACTTCTTTCTTGGAGGAAAGGTTTTGGAACTCTATAAATAGAAGACCTTCCTTCTCATACAATAACACAATAGAATCCACAAAGTAGTCCTTAAAAGAGTCTGATTTAGGGGGAGATTTCTCCTTTTGATTTATGTGTTTTTAAATTATTATTTTAAAATGTAGTTCATTTGACCAAATTATATTAATAATACGTTCTTAGTATTTATTTTTTGTTGTCATTTGATTTATCATCTATCTGATTTGCAAATGAATAGCTTCCACATGTCGCCCTCTCGATTTCAAACCCAACAAGTGGTACAGTGGTTTGGTGAAATGAGGTTGAAGAAAAGTTCATGACGGTTCAAACCGATTTGCAACCAATTTGATGATAATGAAAATTTTTGTCGAACTACATGTGGAGAACAAGTTTCAACCATATTTTCAACATTCCTGTGTTACTGTATCTTTAAAAATATAAATAAAATATTACTTTTAAACTAATTTTTAACCATGATATTTTAAACTTTATTTTTAACCATGGCAAGGAGCAGTTATGGAGATTATATCAAGAACAAAGTTTATGCATGTGATGTGAAGAAGGCAGATCAAGAGAAGAAAATCAAGCCAAAAAGGAAAGATTTGTTAGAGTTTTTGCCCTAATCATTTTCTTACCAAAATTAAGTTTTACTTTTCCTTGTAAGAAAAATAAAAGTAACCATAAATACTTTTACTTTTCCTAAAAGGGAAATATAAATTTTTTTCATATTTGGCAAACCTTTTTTCGGAGGAAAGATTTTGGAACTCTATAAATAGAAGGCCCCCCTTCTCATACAAAACACAATAAAATCCACAATGTAGTCCTTAAAAGAGTCTGATTTAGGAAGAGATTTCTCCCATAGGTTTATGTTTTTTTAATATTATTTTTAATATGTAGGTCGTTTGACTAAATTATATTAATAATATGTTTTTAGTATTTGTTTTTCATTGTCATCTGATTTATCGTCTATATGATTTGCAAACTAATAGCTTAAGCATGATGCCCTCTCAACTTAGAACCCAACAATTATTTCTAGAAGATGCAAGCCGGGATTTGATACAGTCTATGGTCATCTCCTGCATCAATGCACTTGTGTGACTCCTATTTAGCCACCTCTTTTTGAAAGTGTTGTCCCAAAATAGTTATACCAGAATAGTGGTGTTTTATTTTTTTGATTTCCCATCTGGTGTTCCGTGCCCACATTGGAGCCTAAATAATTCGGATTCACTTAGGGGTAGCGCTATCTACCAAGGATTTTTTCATACTTAGGGCTCAAACCCGAGACCTCTGATTAAGGGAGAAGTAGCCCCATCTACTGCACCACATCCTTTCGTGGTAGAATAGTGGTCTACTATTCTAATGCTATATGCAAAATTAACTCTCAAAATTCATAAAAAAAAGTTCTAGAAAAGATCTAATAAATAAAAAGCTTCAAGTGTATCTCTATTTACTGTTATCAAATAATGAAAATATTTGATATTCCATCTACATTCAATTTCTCCTAAATAAGAACAAAAAAATACCTCCAGTTTATTGCCTATTTAAAGGAAACTTAGTCAGGCATCTTAAAATCAAGAAGCGACAACACAAAAATATCTTATCTTAATTCATAAGAATTTAGAAATAAAATTTAATAAATTAAACCAATTAACAAAAAAAAATTCACACAAAAAGGACCTCAAAATAATCAAAAGATGCAAACTTTATGACTATGTATCAAAAGCAGAAATAAACTCTAAAAGTTTACTTGTCCTTCACCTTTTTTTGGTTAATAGGATATTCATATGTTAGAATACCTAAGAACAAGAGCAGAGCCCAGCTAAATTAGCTCAGACAAATTACATAAGAACATAGGGCATTCCCCATTTCAAAGTTAGTGTTGGAGTTTATCCTCCTTACAAGAGCAGTACCAAGGATGTTTGTCCTTATAACTTCTTGGCCATACATGGGAGGAACTACAAAAACTTTTATTGTTTCAAAATCTTTTGAGCTTGCTCCTTTCTTGGTTAAGTTATCTGCCGCTCTATTTTGCTCCCTATAGCTACATTGCACCGCTGGACATCCCAACTTCCTTAGTCTTTACTTGTAGACATATATAATGGGGTTATAGTATAGGTTTTTATTTTTAAGCATTCTCATGATTTTCTTTGAGTTAATAATTATCTCTAGAGGTATAAAGTTACTATCCTTGTCCAACTTGAGCCCTTTATACATTGATAAGATCTCTATTTGAATGTTAGTATCTTTGTGGTAGCTCTTGTGGAAACATAATACGCAATCACCTTTAAAGTTCCTAATGACTCCACCAAATGCCTACCTTGCTAGGATTACCAAGACAAGAACCATCTGTGTTCAGCCTGTAGTGTCCCTTAGCAAAGGGGTTCCACTTAATGTTAATAGAGATATAATTGTTGGAGGGAGGGTGATCTTTGTCTAAATGGATGTATTTTATAGTCTTTAAGTAAGCTTGTGCAAAGGAATGCTTATCAGACTTAATACTGAAGGTGTTATTCTTTCTGATTTTCTAAATTATCCAGAGACAGAAGGGATGCAGAGCCTTCCAAGAAAAATATTGATCAAAGGCAAGGTCATGGTGAGTGGTCTGTATGCTGGACCAACTAGAAGGGTGAAAGTTAGTAATGGAGAGGGAAGTAATGAGAGTTCTCTGAAGGATGGTATGTCCAAAAATTTTGAGTGATAAGGTATTCAAAAAAGATGTGGGAGATTTCTTCAAGTTGGTCGTATGTTAGACATGCAGGGCTGATATTGATGCCTTTTCTTACAATTGTTTGATTAGTAGGCAGTATTGTGGTGGAGTAATTAGAGGAAGAACATGATTTTGAGAGGAGTCTGCGATTTCCAAATCTAGGGAAAATTCTTTTAAATATGGATTTTGGAGTTCTCCTCTCCCTATCAATAAGGTTGTAAGAACTGTTGGTAAAAAATGCCATTACTAGTGAGATTCCAAATGAGAAAGTCCTTAGAAGCGCTTGGATTAGGGAAGAAGGAGCTTTGTATGGACTAGTAATATTGTGAGGAAGAGTGAAAAGAAGGCTATCAAATTTATAGACCCATTAGACCAAATATCTGAGAGGCATAATCCATCAAGGTACTAATAAAGAGGCCCTATAATATGCTCCCTAAGAGTATTATGGTTGGAAATCTATATGCCAATCCAATAATTAACTATATTCCCATTATGCATCATGGGAAGCTTTCCTGTAGACATTCCAACCAGTTTAAATGGCCTTCCAGGTCCTAGAAACTTGTTTTCTACAATGGATGTTATTCCTAGTGTATTTGGCATTAAAATACTAGCCCAAAGCTATTGAGAATTATTATTAAATCTTCAGCTAAAGATGGCGAGCATTGCATCATTTTTCAAAGAGCTTTTTTCATGCCTAACCCTTTATTCTTCTTAAGAAGATTCAAAGTATCCCACCCAACCACGTGCATTTTTTTTTGTCATCAGAGGACCCTAGATAAAATTCCTTTGAGTTTTATTAAAAAGATTGTAAAGTTTTCTAGAAAGTAGGATATACTGCGTGATATGAGTAAGGTTACTACTTAGAGAGGCTTTATCTAGAGTGATTCTCCTAGTTAAATTTAGGGATTTAGTTTTTCAGTACACCAACATGGTGTGGAGGTTGTCAGTTATGAATTGAAAATCTTCAGTGATAGGAGCTTTGTGGAAGATGTGAATCCCTAGATATTTATCAAGGTGTCTTTAGATTGAATAGTGAGCTGGTTGGAAAAAGTATTCCTATCCTTCCTATTGTAGTTCTTGGAAAAAATGGTCTTGGATTTGGCTTTATTGATTTTCTTGCCTAAGTGATAGCTAAATCTGGAGAGGGTATTCATGATGGTTATGCGATTTTTGTTATTAGCTCTTGCAAATAGAGTCAAGCCATCAGCAAAGAATAGAAGAACGATTTTGGATTCACGTGGGTTGATGGATATTGGGGTCTAGTTTAGGGTATCCACTTAATGTTCTATTCTCCTAGAAAGGAGTTCCATATAGAGAATGAAGATGTAAGAGATAGTATCGCCCTGTCTTATCTCCTTTATAGGTTTGAAAATCCAGTTGAACCAACAAAAAAATAAAAATAGAAGAAAAAATGATAGAGTCATCACCTGTGACTATAGGATTATGACAAACTAAGACACTCATGTGTAAGATCACTAGGTCCTATGAATTATTGAACAATACATTACATTGGACACAATAATATGGAACAACAAAAAATTGGGGCACAAAAAAAATCTAATGGGTTTAAGAAGTTATCTTAAAAACAATTATGTTGTAAATAAGAATAAACAATATAAGCCCTGCGTCAAGACAGAAAAAGCATAGAGAATTTTATACGTTTGAATCTTGTTCTTCTGAAAACTTCTTCTCTTGTATTGATGTTTTACGCATTGGGCAGACTAAAAAGTAAAATTTGGAAAGGTTTGGTTGGAACGATTAGTGAAGATTCTGGCATAAAACTTTTCAGCAAAGTTAATTTCCAACTGGCGCTCTGACTGGTTTTTTATTTTTAGGAGCAATAAAATAATTGAACTTTATTTTTTAGTAATTGATTAAATTGAACAAAAGAGTTCAGGTTGCAAAAGAACAGCAATCTAGAATAACAATATACCAAAACTTGCTCTTATTTTGCAGCATTGGGGCAAGAGTGACGGTGATTGATTAAGCCTTCGAACCTGTTTTATTAAAAATTTAGAGCTATTCATTACAACTAATATAGAATATATCATAATTTTAAACTACAATATTAAATATTAACCTTTAAATTCATCACGCATTTAGTTCTGAACACACATCAAAGCGTGCAAGAAATCAAATCTTAGCAAACTCGATGTGCTTCAACAACATTATTTCCAGTACTGAACACATACTCTACTTCTCCACATCAATTCTCAGTTGTAACGTTAACTTCTGCACCGAATCTCAGATTGATTCACTTTGCACTAAATTCAGGAATCAAAGATTCATCCTTGTTTAATTTTTGTGTTCTCATGATTCGTCATGAGAGAAAAAAGATGAACCAAAAAAATTCTTTCAAAATCATACGAAATAATTAAAAATAAAAATAGTAACGAACTAAACTAAGAAAAAAATTACAACACATACATTTTATACCCTCTTAAAAGGAATCCTAAATATTACGTAAAAGTAAGTGTGTCAAACGGGCCGGGCTGACCCGGCCCGGCCCGGCCCGACCCGGCCCGTGACGTCAAACCGGACCGGTTTGACCCGGCCCGGAAAG
>JAPEIP010000002.1:143891956-143906685 GCA_026120095.1 Capsicum chinense | reverse complement strand
AAATTTAGAAATAATAAATGATAGAATAAGTACAACGAAAAGAATAGCTGATGAAAAACCAGAATCATCAAGCTCATAAAAAAGAACAAGTTATAAAATAAATTCAAAAAATAATTTAAACCAATATTACATAACAGGAAAGGTAAATGAAAAAGAATATTTAATACTCTTAAATACAGGACAAGAAGAAAATTATATAGCAAAACATCTAGTAAAATATGTAGAAATAAAAACTGATAATGATATATGCCCAGATCTACCAAGAAGTTTAATAAATAGTAAAAATATAGCAGAAAAAGAAATAATAATAGGAATTAGAAAAATAAAAATAGAATTTGAAGTAAAGGAAGAAATGCAAAAAGCATATATAATATTAGTAATAAAATGGCTAGAACAAGTAAAACCATATAATATAGAACATACACAATTAACCTTAACATATAACAGAGAGAAATTATTCTTAAGAAGAGCCTTAACATAGAATGAAAATATATGTATTAATGAAGAGAGTAATAGAAGGATATTACAGTAGATATTATACGCCTATGATAGATACAGGAATAGAAGCTAATTTATGTAGATATAACTGCTTACCAGAAAGCAAATGGGATAAATTAAAAACACCAATAATAGTTAAACGATTTAATAATGAAGGAAACTTAATTACTTATAAAGTTAGGAATGTAAAAATACAAGTATGGAATAAGATATTAACAATAGAAGAAATTTATAATTATGAACTAATATCAAAAGATATACTTTTAGAAAGAAACTTAAATGGTTGAAAATGGAAGAAAAGAAAGAAGGGGGAGGAGAAGAGGATGACACTAATGGCTGAATATGAAAGAATTCAGGAAGAAAAGAAGGAAGAAGAACGCGAAAAAAAAAGAAGAAGAGCAAAGTAGATGGGCCAAAGAAGAAGAAGTGCACTTGCCCGTAATAAAGAAGGTGGAAGGGCCATCTGTTGTAATAATGGATAGTTAGATTATCTGTGGTAAGAAATTTAGATTCAGTGACTATTTTGTCTAATTTTCTCATTTTAAACGTTACTTCAAACTTTTAAATATTATATTAAAGAAACTTATCAATTACAACTCCAACTATAATTCTATTTATCCAATTCCCCATTAAATACATTCGTATTAAAAAGATTATTCGTCTAATAAGAGAAATTATATTCAAGAATAGTGTACTAATCCATCTATGTTCGTAACTAATTGTAATTTGAAAAATTTTACTACGCAGTAATTATATTAGTAATAGTCCTATTAAAATGTTTTGTATGATTTTTAGATAAAGTATCATCTAGTTCATTATAAAAAAGATTATTTTGTGTTAAACTTATAAGCATTTTAAATAATTTTAAAACTTATGAATATAAATAGTAAACTTCCAAACAGAAGTAAGAACAAGATGTCATGAACAGAAAAAAGGAAAATCATTCTAGGTAACAAGGATTTATGAGAATAATTCCAGGATTTCAAAATCTCAAAATGTGGAACTATATCTTTTGTGGCGATGATCACGAATCTTTCCATCCAATCTAGTTGAAAATCGTCATCTGAAATAGAAATGATGACTTTTTTCCCCATTAGGATAAACTAATGATACCCCCTCAGAAAAATGAGGGGCATAACGTAATATCATGGGGTCGACGGAGAAAGGCAAGCTAGATTTAGTGGCCAAGTGCCAGAGATGATATCACGACTCGAATCAGGGTCTGGCCGTGACGGGTATCCCAAGCCCATCATGGATCGGAGACCCCTCTATTACCTAACCTCATGAGCACAATGATAATAATAATGACGATGTGGAATCCAACTCAAAATAGAATAAAGAGATGAATAGATGCTCTATGAAAGCTAAGAGTACATCAATATCCAATAAATCCACATCTGTCCACAAAAGCCTCTAACAATCGAATATCAACCTACGTCGTGACATGCCCCCAACTATGGCCAAAAAGAAGTCCAAAGAGATACTCTACTACATAAGAGAAACAACACTATGAAATGACAAAGCCTTCCGAGGGATGGAAACTCACCTCTTCAAAGCAGATCAACGGATAAATATAAATCACCTAGCTCTACACAAGATAACCGAAACACCCCTAGGACTCTCCATTGCGTGGAGATATAACGTCCGGGGATGGTTAGTGGGATGAGCACTAGCATGTAATTCAGGGACAAGGGACAAAATAATGTCATTTCAAAATATTTAAAATCAATCAAATCCAATGCGCATAATCCGATGCATATACATACATACACACACATATATATACATGTCACATGTTGGGATAAGGAACAAAGATTAACATGGAGTTTAAAACTTTAACCTAGATTGTGTAGCTTGACCGCCATAAAATCACCCACAGGCTATATAGGTCTAGTGTCACCCTTAGATGAGCTCCAGTGCGTATTAGCCACACGAACCAGAGATACCATAGATGGTCCTGGATTCTCTTGTACCCTTGCCCTCCATGATACATATGTACACATATACACTTGGGGGATTTTCTTGTACCCCACAAGAACACGGTCATCAAGGCCAACCCTCATGTCGGAAAACATGAGTTTTCAGAATCAGTCCTTTAGACTCACACATTCACGGCTAAATAACACAAACCCCATTAGTGGAAAATTAAAAAATTTAATGCATAACCATCCACCAATTTCAGGAGTCAATTAATAAGGCATTAATAAGTGGTATTTTCATACCGACTATAACTTATAAGCAATGCCATTATCCAATACTTTGGGGATTCTCGTGTACCCCGCAGACTCCATTATTAAAATCACTTAGGGGACTCTATTGTACCCCACAAGGTTTTCAAAAATCATTAACTTGGGGGAGTCCATTGTATCCCACAAGGTTTTCAAGATCATTCTTATCTGTTAGCCAGTTATAAAATGCATTAGTTTTAAGAAAATAGGCCAAGTCAATTGATAAATTACATTCTCAAACCAATTATGTAGGTGGGTTGGGTTTTTATCAATTTTAATACCAAAATCTATTTATTTGGGGAATCCTTGTGCACTTAATTTCATTCTTGACAATTATGGGGAATCCTTGTACCCCTATTTTCATTCTCCATCCCCATGCACCCCAATGAGGGTACAAATGAAAAATTCAAGTATAATTAATCCATAATAATTATTGAAAAAGTATTTAAACAAATCAAATCCAAAACCCTCAACTCAAACCATACATAATTCATAAAAGCCTTAAGAAAAACTATTAATTCCACAATGTTCAATAAATTCCAACCCATATTTAAAATCATCAATAAAATCGTATGAGTACAATTATAAATACATGGTTTCAATAAGATAAGATTTGGAAAAGAGTAACATGCCTGAGACATCAAGGATTACGGAGAGAAATAAACCCTTGAAGCTTTAGATGACCAACCTTGAGAAAACCTTAGTATTCTTGACTTAGGATTTAGAGAGAAGAGAGCGACATTTTGATTTGTATAACTGAAGATAATAGGACATCTTAGTGTTTTTAAATCGTGTGGGGGGAGGATTGGGTAAGTAAAAGACAAAAATACCCCTAAAAACTGAATAAAAATTGCAAGAATTTTCAGTTGATAACTCAGTTTAAATCTTATCAACTAGTTGATATCTTATCAACCTAATCATTACCCTCTAGCTGGGCTTGGATACTTTCTGGTTAAGGTTGATGACTTAGTTGACAGCTTAACAACTAGTTGATGGATTATCAATCTAGTCATCGCCTTATCCAAATGATTTAGGATATTTTATGGTTAAGGTTGATGACTTGGTTGGTATCTTGTCACATAGTTGAAAGCTTATCACTCATGTTGTCACCATATTTATAGATAGACACTCCAAAGTAAAATGAGCATAACTTTCTACTAAAATATCGAATTAAGTTGAAATCAGATGCATTGGAAAGAAAACTCGAAGAACTTTCATTCGATATATATTAGGACACCTAACTCGTTATATTCTAGGAATTCCCCTTGTTTAAAGTTTATTCTTGTTGAAACATTCACTAAAACTTAATCGATACAAAAGTTCTTAGCTCGACTTTGAATTAGGAGATTTTTTTATTATCTCAAATTATCTACAACGATGTTTTCATTCTATTGAATTGATAATAACACTCATATTGACACAGAATTATTGTATTCGAGTCTATACACGTAGAAACAATGATTTGAATTCTAACCCAAAAACATTGGGTGTTACATTATCTGTGCTTTGAAATCATTCGTCCTCAGATGATGGGTAAAGACTTATTGAAGCTCGAGAAGTATGGATTAAAGGATATTACTTCATATTAGGAACATTTCTTCAACAAAACTTACATAGATACCAAGATAATTAATCCTCATGACATCAACAAGTAAATCATGTAAGCACGAATCATGCGATAACGAGACATGACATAGACATGATATTGGGCATTAGTTCTATGGAACATGAGCATCATAACATAGAGCTTGAATACTTAGAAGCTTAGATTTCTGAGAATCATTATTATTTCTAGTTCAGGGGTTGGAGCATGGATATAAGTTGCATAGAGAAATTGGACTTTAGGTATAGGCACAATTTAAATACATAAGGCATTGGTAGAATTCTCTCTTAAATCGAAGTATGAGGAATTTGCTAAAATAAGAATGAATTTATCATGACACTTTCTTGAAAGTCACCACCATGAGAAATTTAATATCTACCTTAGTTTATAATCTTTCCCTTTGCTCAAAGGTCATAATCCTAGACTTGAGAACATATCCTCTCATTAAATCTATGAGCACAACATTTAGCACTATAGGGAGTATCACCATACACATGAATACTAACCCCTATAGACCTTTCTAAACATAATGAAATCACCCACCAGGGTAGACATAAAAAAAGGACCAAAAATACACTCAGGACCAAAGCTAAATAAATAACCCCTTATGGGGTAACATAAAAGAGAGTGGATGTAGATCAAGTAAACAATACATATTACGTGAGAAGATCTTTAACGTACAAGTGATAGTGTTGGGAGATACCTCATATTCCTGATAGGTAGTGATAG
This sequence comes from Capsicum chinense, assembly GCA_026120095.1. Taxonomy (NCBI): domain Eukaryota; kingdom Viridiplantae; phylum Streptophyta; class Magnoliopsida; order Solanales; family Solanaceae; genus Capsicum; species Capsicum chinense. The sequence continues at coordinate 143,901,627 of JAPEIP010000002.1, read as the reverse complement.
AATAGAGATGATTTTCGCCAGTGCTGGTACCAGGAGTAGCACCCTTTGGTACTTGAGTTAATAAAGTAGAGACAGTGACCTCATTAGGCCCGAAAACAACCACACCTACAGGACAATTTCTCCACACATGTCCAGGTTGACCCTAATTGAAACAATGGTTCCTCTCCCTACCACATAAACTATGATGCAACTGACTGTATGATGTTGGGTATATTTATGCATTCTAGCCTTTTTAGCCTTGTTTTGAGGATGATTCATATGATTCACGTGTTGATAAAGATATAAATATGCATCTAACTGTCCAAGTATGTACTTACAATGTTCAATGTGTTTTCAAAACAAGTTTGTGCTTAATTGAGTCATTTAGAGTTCAACCGAGAAAACTAGTTTACTAGCTTGAGCTAGGTGTGTGTCTAGTTGGTTTCGTTGGATTCTACTGTGTTTAAAGTATTCCAAATGGTTTGTGTATGTAATTATATGTGTAACAACTTTATTTTAAGGTATAAGTTTCAAGTGAGTCAAGTCTAAAGTCAGAACGATAAGTGAAGATTAATGTGAACTAGCATTGTCTTAACTTTTGATTTTTATTCATTGTTGAGGAAATTGTGTTGCTAGGATCTCTAATTTATGGTGTGATTATGTAGGAATCTTTGTAAGTTGAATACAGTGATCTAATGATGATAGAAAGGCTAAAAATCTATGGGAAATACACCACAATACAAGGGTCAAAAGATGGGACGATCAACGCTTAACCAAAATCATGGAAACAACTTCCAGTGTGTGCACGCGATTGGCCCGTGTCGCATCATCCATTTTAGTGCCTCTATGCCTTATAAAAATTTTTGAAAAATAATTCCAGAGGCTGTATGTGATAAGCCCGCAATGCGGGCTTCACTCCTGTACAATAATGTCTGTGATGCCCCCTCCATATCGGTTCAATAAAGCCAGCGGCGTGCCCTATACTTTGGTGGAACGGTGCCCGCACCGTCTGCAATATTCCAGGGCTGAATTGCATGCTAAATCCTTGTCCAATACAGCTTTGGCTTACCTTTTTGCTATAAATACATCTTTATACATGTTTTTAATCATTCTTAAACATCTTGGAGCATTGAGGGGCTGCTACAACTTCATCTTTTAGGTTTTACATTATTTCTTTAGCTTTTTTTTAGATTATATCTTGTATTCAACCTTGTGAACCATGATTATTACTATGAGTGGCTAAAAACCCCCCTTTGCGGGGTTAAAGCCGAGAATAAAAGTTATTGTTTTAAATTAATTTCATTTATTTTGCTTATTATATTTGGTTGTTTGTTTATTCTTGATTTAACTATTTGAGGATTAATAACCCTTGGATTACATCTATTGTCACTCTTGTGATTTTGGGAGAGGGAATAGGGAGATAGAACATCGAAATAAATAAAGTATGGTTTGTATTCATTTATAAAATAAGGAATTCAAATTAGCATGTAGGATAGGGATGTACCTAGAAGCCTTACCTGATTCACACGTAGGATGATAGCTTAAAGAAATTAATTGGATTATTAAATTTCCGCTCAATGATGTAGTTGTAACATCCAAATTAGGTAAATAGTTAGAGGTCGGGAGACTATGATCATGCAATTAACCCTACGAATCAACAACTAAAATAAATGAATTAACGAATGAAGTTTAATAAAATGTATGATGGTTCGAAGTACTTTAACCCTGTGTTTTCTCCTATTGATTGTCTAAAGATCTTTACTTTACTCATTGTTCACTTTACTTGCAATTTACAATATTCAAAACTATATTTTGGTTACGCTTGCATCAATTAAATCTAAATGGTGAAGTAGAATAGAATCGTTGTTAAATCAAGTCCCGGTGGGATTAGTTCTTAGATTCTTGAAGGCCATTTTACTACTTAGTTGACCACGTACACTTGTATGTACGCTGTCAAGTTTTTGGCGTCGTTGTCGGGGACTTGTAATTTGGCAACAGTTTATTTTAGTTTTACTTTTAGATTTCTTTGGTGTTCTTACACTTGGTCTTGGTTTTGTCTTTGTAGAAAATAGGTTTTAAAAGTAGGAATTGGCAAAGGCTTGGGAATTGATTGAACCAAGCCCCAAACCTGAACCACTTTTTCATCAACGAAGGAGAAAAGCAATCCTTCTCCCTTGAATTCTGTAAATCCAAGAAAACCAAGAGAATTCTGCTCAAATGGCTCACGAATAATAAACCCATAGGACAGTTTGCGAAGTGGCAGTCCTACTTATGAAAAACTTCACTTCCCCAATTTAAAGACTGTCTATTGGGGGAACCTCGAGTTAAAGTACAACATAGTGCAGCTTCTAATCAGCAGTGGACAGTTTTTAGGGCTTTCACACGAGGATCCACAAGTCCACTTGCAAATTTCATTGAGCTTACTGACACATTCATTCTGATGGGTGTGTCCAGAGGTTATGTAAGGTTGATACTCTTTCCCCATTCACGGTTGGGGTAAGCAAAGAGGTGGTTGAATGCAGAGCTAATAAATTCAATTACTACATGGGGAAACTTGGCCCAAAAATTCCTAATTTGATTCTTTACATCTGGAAAGACTGCGAGACTTTGTAGTGAGATAGTGAGTTTAAAGAAAAGGCCAGATAAAAATCTATATCATGATTGGGAATACTTCAAGGCTCTTCTTCGAGATTATCCATATCACTAACAGTCTAATGAGGTACTTTCGCATACTTTTGTAGAAGTACTTTTCACAATACAAAGATTTTGCTAGATTCAGTTGTAAGTGGTCAAGCACTGGAATTGACTTATGATGTGTTGTATACCTTATTGAACCGCATAGCACAAGGAAATCTTGAGTGGCATTTAGATTCTAAAAGTCCCACAAAAAGAATTGCAGGTGATTAGAGGTTGACCAATTCACTGCCATAGCTACTCAAATCTCTGCATTGCAAAATTAAATTAGCAGTCTAAAGTTGGGAGTAGCACAGTCTGCAGCTACAGTCAATGCAATCCAACAAACTGCAGGTTGGTGTGAAGTTTGTCGTAATAGTGGCCATCTAGCAACTAGGTGTGCTTCAAATCCAAAATTGGTGATGTATGTGGGAAATGCTCAAAAGGCCAAATTATGATAATGCCTACAACATGAAGTGGAAGAATCAGCCATAGAATACACAACAACAGCAAATTTAGTAACTGCAAGCATAAGGGAATCAGTCAACTAGCAACTTAGAAGTGATGATGAAGCAGGTTCTAGCTAATCAGACACAGTTGGAAGCCGACATAAAGAACCAACAAGTGGCTCAAAGAAACTTAGGGTTGCAGTTAGGGTAGTTACAATAAGCATTAAATAATATGCCTCAAGGTAGTTTGCCTGCAGATATAGAAAATCCAAAACAAGATATGACAATCACTTTGAAGAGTGGTAAAGAGCTTTAGGGAGAACCTCCCAAGGCAACAAAAGAGGTAGATGCATATTTGACTCCCGAATAGGTAAATAACAAAGTTGATGAAAGGTAAAGGAAGTCTAAGTACTCGAAAGAAAAAACTGTTGAAGAAGTAAAGAAGATCCCACAACTACCCTTCCCAAAAAAAATATGAAGGCAAAGGAGGATGTGTGTTTCAAGAAGTTTTTTCACATGTTCAGAGAATTACATATTAACCTTCCTCTTTTATATATTTTGCAGGGTATGACTGAGTACACTAAGTACTTAAGGGATGTGGTCTCTAATAAGGTAAAGTAGTAGGAGGTTGAAATGGTAGCACTCACTGAAGAGTGTAGTTTTATGGTTACTCAAAAGATGCCTAAAAAGCTTAAGGACACTAGTAAGTTTACTCTCCCCATTAGATTGTCAACAATGAGGTGGTGCAAGGACTTAGTGATTTAGGGGCAAGTATCAACTTGATGCCCTTATCTTTATTCAACATATTGGGTTTGGGGAAGTCTAGACCAAACTCTGTACTACTGCAGCTGGAAAACGTAACCATAGCCCATCCTGAAAAAGTGATAGAGGATATCCTCATAAAGGTTGGTAAATTTATTATTCGTGTTGACTTTATTATTCTAGATTTTTAGGCAGACGAACAGGTACCAATCATCTTGAGGCATCCATTTTTAGCGACAGATGGAGCTTTAATTGATATGAGAGAAGGTACGCTCACAATGAGGTTGGAGGATAAAGAGGCAGTTTTTAAAGTTAACAAATTGCTTAACACACTATCCCACTATAAAGACTTGTGCATGATTATTGTTATTTAAGGGGATGAGTATGGGGTGGTTACTTTGCTAAAGACATCTTTGGGCACCCTCTTTGAGCACCCTAATCCACAACCATCTAAACCATACATGATATAGAATTATTATCCTAAAAAGTCTAAAGTTGAAATAGTTATTGACCTTAGGAGTGCAGACTCAAGAGGTCAGAAACGAATAAGAAGATGACCTCAAAATGTGAGGAAAAAGAGGAACGAATTTGGTTATGTGGAGTTGGGTCGTGCCACAACACTAAATCAAGCACTTTTTGGGAGGCAACCCAAGTTAAGTAGGTATGTTTTAGTTTTAATTTTTTTTGTTTTTTTTACTTCGCATAGTTTTTGTTTTTGTTGAGTCACATGTTAATGGGAAGTCTGAGTATTAGAAACCTGAGCTAAGGAGCATGGCAAAGACTGAGTGTAGGATCCACAAACCCTCTTGATACTTAAATATGCTACTAGATAGGCCTAGAGGCCTCAAGGAGTATTTCTATCTCTTACTTTTAAGTTCACTTTGGGGACAAAGTAGATTTTTAAGGGGACAAAGCAGATTTTTAAGTGCGGGGTGGGGATATTCTCAATTTTGGGCTCACTTTAATTTTTTTTAGGTTAGGAATAAGTGAGATATTCTTGTTGGTGCTATTTTTGATTGCATGGTGCAAGTGTTTTAGTTGTATAAGTATGTTGATTGTGTGAATTGCTACTACTGAGACACTTAGGCTCATGTTTGTGGCTCTTGTTCTTGTGGCTTAAAATTTGAATTCATTCTATTATTTGGTTGAGAGTCTATGATGATCCTATGTGACTGTGCATGTGCCATGTATGGTGTGAGGTTGTAGTATATTCCTTGTTGCATGAGATGTCTAGAACTTACCCGGTGTTCGTGCAAAATAAAATAAAGAGTGTGAGTTTAGGAGATGATTTAGGTGTTTCTTTAATAGCCTTTTTATACTTTCTTTTTACCTACCCATTGTGCATAATATTAGTCAGCCCCTTTGAGCCTTTAGCTTTTTCTTTGGTAGCCTAATATGTAGCTTAATCCTTTCTTTTGTAGATCATAATTTGATCCAAAAGCTCCTAAGCGCTTTAATATAAAATTGAGTAAGTAAGGAGTTTGAAAAATAAGTGGAGAAAAGGTTAAATTGAAGCCCCATAGTGATAGTTATTGGTTGATGAAAATTTATTGTGTATTAGGAAGTAGCAAAAATTGTTTGAAAAAGCTCCCATGTTTAGTCCATGTGTGTTACAATGAACTTTTTTTGGCCCTGGTCCTTCTTGGACATTGTGTACCTCAACCAAGGCAAAGCGCTTAAGTTGAGGGTGGCTATCATAGGGGTGCGTAGCATAATATGGGTGCGAAAAAGGAAAAAATTTAAAGATTTGCATACTCCCACCATAACGTATGTAAACGATCTTAATAAGATGGGGTGAAAACCAAATGAATGGGGTAGACAAAAGCGGTGTAAATTTTTTGTTGAAGAGTGGTTTGATTGTAAAAAGTGATGTATTAAAGCACTCAGGGAAGACAGTCACTATTATTCTAAAATAGTTCCTACCCGTCCCTTAGCCTTTACTATAGCCCAGAAAAGACCTAATTGATCCTAAGCTTCATCATTATGATATTAGTGGAGCACTACACTAAGGTCAAGCCTGTCGTTCATTGTGTGTAACATGCTTAGTGTAGAAACTTACATTCTGTGTAATCATTGTACTACTATACTGAGTACCTTGAATTTAGTGTAAGTGTATATTCTCCAGCTCATGATGTTTATAGTGAAGAGTTGTTTGAGGACGCACAAGGCTTTATGTGTGGGGTGGTGATGTTGGGTGTATTTATGCATTATAGTGTTACTATTCTAGCCTTCTTAGCCTTGTTTTGAGGATGAATCATGTGCTTCACGTGTTGATAATGATAAAAATATGCATCTAAGTGTCTAAGTATGTACTGACAATGTTTAAAGTGTTTTCCAAATAAATTTGTGCTTAATTGAGTCATTTAGAGTTTAACCGAGAAAACTAGTTTACTAGCTTGAGCTAGGTGTGTGTCTAGTTGTTATCATTGGATTCTATTGTGTTTAAAGGGTTCCAAATAGTTTGTGTATGTAATTACATGTGTAACAACTTATTTGTAAGGTAGAAGGTTCAAGTGATTCAAGTCTAAAGTCGGAACGATAAGTGAAGATTAATGCGAACTAGTCTTCTCTTAGCTTTTGTTTTTTATTCATCATTGAGGATATTGTGTTGTTATGATCTCTAATTTGTGGTGTGATTATGTAGAAATATTTTTGAGCTAAATACGGTGAAATAATGATGATAGAAAATCTGGAAATCCAAGGGAAACACACTACAATACTAGGGACGGAAGATGGGATGATCAACACTTAACCAAAATTGTGGAAGCAACTTCCAGTGTGTGCACGTGATTTGCCTATGTCGAATGGTTAATTTAAGTTCCTCCATACCTTCTAAAATACTTTGAAGAACAATTCTAGAGGCTGAACGTGATAAGCCTGCGACGCGGGCATCACTCCAGTGCAACAATGCCCGCGACACCCGTCCATATCGGTGCAATGGAGCCCGCGGTGTGCCACATACTTTGGTGGAATAGTACCTGTGTAGCCTGATGTATTCCAGGGTTGAATTGAACGCTAAATCCTTGTCCAACACAAATTTTGCTTACCCTTTTGCTATAAATACATCTTTATACACGTTTTTAATCATTCTTTGACGTCTTGGAGCATTGAGAGGCTGCTACAACTTCAACTTTTAGGTTTTACATTATTTCTTTAGCTTTCTTTTAGATTATATCATGTATTCAACCTTTTGGATCATGATTATGATTATGAGTGGCTAAAAACTCCTTTTACAGGGTTAAAGCCAAGAACATGAGTATTATTGTTTTGAATTAATTTTGTTTATTTTGCTTATCATATTTGGTTATTTGTTTATTCTTGATTTAACTATTTTAAGGATTGATCGCCCTTAGAATACATTTATTATAAACCTTGTGATCTCAGGAGAGGGAATAAGGAGATAAAATATGGGAATAAACAAAGTATGGTTTGTATTCCTTTATAAAATAAGGAATTCAAGTTAGCGTCGAGGACAGGAAGGTACCTAGAAGCCTTACTTGATTCACAAGTAGAATGATAGCTTAAAGAACTTAATTGAATTATTACATCCCCGCTCAATGATGTAGTTTTAATGTCAAAATTAGGAAAATGGTTAGAGGTCGGGAGACCATGATCATTCAATTAATCCTACGAATCAACAACCAAGATAAATGAATTAATGAATGAAGTTCAATAACATAGTACGACTGTTTGAAGTGCTTGAACCCTGTGTTTTATCCTATTGATTGTCTCAAGATCTTTACTTTATGCATTGTTCACTTTACTTGCAATTTACAATATTCAAAACTATATTTTGGTTACGCTTGCATCAATTAAATCTAAATTGTCAACTAGAATAGAATCTTTGTTGAATCAAGTCCCTATGGGATCGATACTTGGCTTCTTGAAGGTCACTTTACTACTTGGTAGACCATGTACACTTGTTGTGCGCTTGAGCTCTATCACCATAAAATCAACAAGGAGTGTATAATGGGGCTGACTGGGCTCCACTAAACTGAGATTGGGTACGCAGTTCCCTAGGACCATCACTACTCTGGAAACAATAATCATCAGTATGCTTTGGAAATAGTGCACTAGCTGTAGAATATGAACCAGAATTCCTCTAATTCGACCACTTCTTACCAACCCCTACCACTATTTTTCTGACCTTCACCTTGATCCGAATATTTGCGCTTCTTGTTTTGTCTCTCCCTCATCTTCGATTGCTTCTTTTTTACTCCTCAACTTGTTGTATGTACACCATAAGTCTACAGATATCCATATCTTTGTTCAACAAGGCAGCCTTGCACTCTAAAATCAAATTACGAGACTGCCAAAAAGTAAATTTCCTCATTCTATCCCTCATGCCAGACACCAACTCAGGAGAATAACGTGATAGCTGATGAAATTTCAAGGCATACTCTTTCACTATTATTTTACCTTGCTTTAAATTTGCAAACTCCTCAGCCTTTACTTCCCTCAACACCTGATGAAATAAACAGTCAAGAAAGGCACTAAAAAAGTTATCCCACATAGCCTGCTCAGCATCATCACCCCTAAGCTGATCCCACTCCTCATACCACTGATATGCCACATCTTTCAGCTGATATGCAGCAAATTTCACACCCTTCACCTCAGTGGCAAGCATAACTCAAGAAAATTTTCTTTATCTCATCTATCAACCCTTGAGCATCCTCTTCAACTTTAGAACCAGTTAAATCGGAGGATTGAGACTCATGAACTGTGCAACACTAGTGACCTCAGAGAATGGAGTAGTAGAACCAATATGCTTCAACTGGCGTGACTGAGATATCACCTGCTGAGTTAATATATGAATAGATCAATGACACTCAAAATTAAAAATGTCTTCTTATGGTGGTGGGGCATAAAGATCATCAGCCTGAGAAGCTCAATGAGGACTGGTACGGATCGGAGGAACTCTACAAGGTCAACCAAAAGTAGGGGCCCTAGACTGAGTTTGTACCCCATAGGTAGGACGAGTTCCGTACATATTGTCCTCAAGCAAGAAAGAAGAGTTTCCATGTGCATTAGATCTTTTGGGAGTCATGATATGAAATGCGAACAAATAGGAATTAGAAGAGTTTCAAACCTTAGTCTCTATATCCAGAAATACAGTAACAAGAAAGGGAAACTTTCTTAAATTCCTCGCAACCTCTCTATTATAAGTGTGGTACACTATACACCCATAAAAGAGACTATACTTGACACAACTTTGTAGATACCCTGGCACCATAAACATAGCTCTGATACTAATTTTGTCATGACCTGACCAGGGCCTAGCCATGACGGGCATCTGAATCACACTAAGGACTAGAGACCACCCCCATTGCCTAACCTCATGAGCATAATGATAATAATGACAAGTCAGAAGATAACTCAAAATAGAATAAAGAGATAAGAGTACATTAATGTCCAACAAACCCACATCTATCCACAAAAGCCTCTAACAACTGAATATTAACCTATGTCGGGACATGTCCCTGAATGTAGCCAAAAAAAAACAAAAGAGATACTCTATTACATAAGAGAAATAGGACTATGAAATGACAAAGACTTCCAAGGGATGGAAGATCACCACTTCAAAGCAGATTTAAGAACAAATCTAAATCAGCTAGCTTTGTACAAGATAATCAAAACACTCCTAGGACTCTGTATCGCATGGTGATATAATATCCGGGGATGGTTTGTAGGATGAGCACTAGTATGTAATTTAGGGATAAGGGACAAAATAATGTCATTTCAAAATATTTAAGATCACTTAAATGCATTGCACATAATCCGATGCATATATATATGTATATATATATA
>JAPEIP010000002.1:143872591-143891856 GCA_026120095.1 Capsicum chinense | reverse complement strand
TTAGGGATAAGGGACAAAATAATGTCATTTCAAAATATTTAAGATCACTTAAATGCATTGCACATAATCCGATGCATATATATATGTATATATATATACACATATTTCTGTTACATGCTGGTGTAGGGAACAAGGCTTAGTATGAACTTTAAAACTTTACCATTGATTGTGTAGCTTGACAATCATAAAATCCACCCACAATTTATATGGGTCTATTGTCACACCCTGGATAGGCCCAAGTACCTATTAATCGCACGAATCAGACTTAACAAAGATGGTCGAGGATTCCCTTATGCCCTTCACCCTCCATGATACATATGTATATATATACACTTGGGGGATTCACTTATACCCCACAAGCACAAAACCTTAGAGACCAACCCTCATGTTGGCAAATATGACTTCCCAGTATCAGTCCTTTGCTTACACCTTTATGGCTAGCTAACACAACCCCCATTAGTGGATGATTAAAAAATTTAATGCATAACCCATCCACCGATTTCAGGAGTCAATTAATAAGGCATTAATAAGTAGTATCGTCATACCGACTATAACTTATAAGCAATGCCATTATCCAATACTTTGGGGATTCTCGTATACCCTGCAGACTCCATTATTAAAATCACTTAGGAGACTCCATTGTACCCCACAAGGTTTTCAAAAATCATTAACTTGGGGGAGTTCATTGTATCCCACAAGGTTTTCAAGATCATTCTTATCCGTTATAAAGTTATGCAATGCATTAGTTTTAAGAAAATAGGCCAAGTCAATTGATAAATAACATTCCCAAACCAATTATGCTGGTGGGTTGGGTTCTTATCAATTTCAATACCAAAATCTATTTATTTGGGGAATCTTGTGCACCTAATTTCATTATTTACAAATATGGAGAATCCTTGTACCCCTATTTTCATTCTCCATCCCCATGCACCCTAATGAGTGTACAAATAAACAATTTAAGTATAATTAATCCATAATATTCATGGAAAAATCATTCAAAAAAATCAAATCCAAAACCCTCAATTCAAACCATACATAATTCATAAAAGCCATGGGAAAATCTATTAATTCAATAATGTTCCATAACCCTCAATCCAAATTTAAGATTCGGGAAAGAGTAACATGCCTGAGATATCAAGGATTATGGAGAGAGATCAACCTTTAAAGTATTCGATGACCAACCTTAAGAAAACCCTAGTGTTCTTGACTTAAAAATTTAGAGAGGAGAGAGTGGCATTTTGATTTGTATATCTAAAGATAATAGGGCATCTTAGTATTTTTAAATCATGTGGAAGGAGTTTTGGGTGAGGAAAAGAACAAAATACCCCTACAGAAATTGAATAAAAATTTCAAGAATTTTCAGTTGATGACTTAGTTGAGAGCTTATCAACTTGTTGATAACTTATCAACCTAGTCATCACCCTCTAGCTGGGCTTGGATAATTTTTGGTTAAGGTTGATGGCTTAGTTGATAGATTATCAACCTAGTCATTGCCTTATCCAAATTATTTAGGATATTTTCTTGTTATGGCTGATGACTTGGTTGATAGCTCATCACTTAGTTAAAAGCTTATCACTCAAGTCGTCACCTTACTGACAAACGGACACTCCAAAGTAAAATGATTATAACTCTTTACTACGATATCATATTAAGGTTAAATAAGAAGCATTAGGAAGATGACATGAAGATCTTTAATTTTATATATAGTAAGACACCTAAGCCATTATATTCTAGGAGTTACACTTGTTTAATATTGATCCTTGTTAAAACATTCACTAAAACATAATCTAAAGAAAAGTTCTCAACTCGAGTTTGAACTAAGAGATTCTTTTACTATCTTAAATCGTATATAGAGATTTTATTTCACACTATAGAGTTAATAAGCATACTAATATTGACACATAATCATTGGGTTTGGGTCTCTACACATAGGAATGACGGTTTGAATTCTAGCCCAAAAATATTGGGTGTTACATTATCTCCTCCTGGGAATCATTCATCCTTGAATAATGGGTAAGGACTTGTTGCAGCTCTAGAAGTACAGAATAAAGGATATTACTTGATATTAAGAATTTTCCCTCTACAAAATGGAAACACCTATACTTAGAAACATTGATAAATTTCTTCATTTGATGTCACTGGGGTTGGTACGACTAGGGGCATGAGTTGTACCATTTGGATATGAGTCGTATCTACCTTCCCTTACATCTCGTACCCTAGTAAATGTGGTGAGGCTTACTCACTGTCCTAAGTATGAGTGAGCCTCCTCCTAATCATATCTTAAGTGTACGAGTCGTACATAACCCAATCATATAGAGTGAGGCCTTAACTTATAGTGGGTTGTTTTTGGTATGGTTAAAGTATATGAGTGGGAATGGGGATTACCCTTTGTGTATGACTAAATAGTGGATAGTCGTACCCTAACTAGTATGGATGACCAAGGAGAAGCCTAGGGTATGAGTTAGGGTACCACCCATACCTTAGGGTACGATTGACTAAAGTGAGTCGTACCTAACATCGTGGCCATTTTTAAGCTTATAGTTGAGGACCTTATGGTCATTTACCTAACTCCAAACCCTAATTCCTCTCACTATATAAGTGTATATGTCTTTCTAAAATATATTTTTAGATAAAACATCCAAAACTCTCTCTCAAACATATTTTGGAAGAATTGGAGGCTAGGGTTCAAGGGTGTCCATCTAGGAGAAAGAGGAGTCAAGTTTATTAGGTTCATAAAGGTGTTTAAGACATGCAACTCTCTCCCTTTTTAAATAATTCAAAAACCATGTATTTCACACTTGGATTAGTAAGTGTACATAGTGGTTTTGAAATCAAATGAAAGGGGATTTTGTTGTCAATGATGAATAATGTTTGTTCTTGCTTGAGCTTGTTAGAATACATGTTATTAGTAATGGATTACATGTGCGGGTACTTGTTGTATGTGTTCTAACATATGGGTCTTCAATAACCCTAATAATGATGAATTCCACCATGAATTTTGTCTTGATAAAGGTATGCACATAAGGTGTTTGTGAAAATATCTAAATGAATTGCCTAGTCATATGTTAATGGTGTATTGAACTAGGGTATGAATGAGACAAGAAAATGTTGCCATGCATGTGAATACTTAGTAAATAATTGGTAAAATCCTTATTGACCATGTATGAGTCATGATGAATCTAAATGCTTGGTAAATGGTTAGTAATAATCTTGTTAATCATACAATGGATTAATTTATGAATTTACATGGTGTGATGGCCCAATAAGTATTAATGGTTGATAAATGGTATTGTAACAACGTTGTTATCCATGTAATTAGTTAAATTATGACCATGTTTGTTTGATGGAAAAAAAAGGGGTTCAATCCCCTAAACATGAACTTAAATAATGCGTAGAACTAAAGTGTGGTATAGAAATACTAATGAAGAATGATTGGTTTAGTAAGGGTCTTGGTGACCACTAAATGAATTGAATGATGATTTAATTTAAGGCATTGGCCTAATAAAGTGTTCAATTGGTAAATGTTCCCATGAAGACCTTATGTTCCTATGTGGTTATGATTTGAATAAATGGTTCAAGTCCTTAAGTATTTAAATGTATGGTTTGGATGTTAAGAAATGAACTAAAGAGGTTAAGATATCAAATGTCGACTAGCAATGACAATAAAATGACTAGTAGTTTGAGTCCCAAGTCCAATGAATGGGTTGTGGTTGGATTCCGTAGCCCAATGAAATGGTTTGTGGTTGGAATCATTCGCCCAATGAAATGGCTTGTGGTTGGAGTCCCTCGTCCAATGAAATGGATTATGGTTGGAGTCCTTTGCCCAATAAAATAGCTTGTGGTTGGAATCCCTCGCCCAATGAAATGGCTTTTGGTTGGAGTTCCTCGCCCAATGAAATGGCCTGTGGTTGGAGTCCCTTGCCTAGTGAATTTGCCTAAATTAGTTTGAGGTTTGGATCCCCTTAAATAATGTAATGGAGAATTTTAAGGTCCTAAAATTTGTAAGGTGAAAGGTTGAAAGTTCTTCACTCCATATCTCATGAATGAATGCTTTACGAATGATTACTATAGCTCTTCCTATGACTTTGTATGCTATATATAAATATATGTATGTGTATCTTCATATATGTCTATGGTAATGTAAATGTGATTTCATATGTTGGTTTGACTTGGATTGAACTAATCCATTATTTTATCCTTATCCTCGAGATTCATGCAGGCTCTCTAACCGTTAACCATCTCTGGACACTATGTCCCCACGCGACATAGGTTCCGGAGCTTCTTCTTATTTTTTTATATAGTGACCAAGTGTACGGGTAGATCGTGTGTTGGCATTGAACTGGTGAGCTTCCATTCTCCAGAAGGCATACATTTTATAGTCTTTTAATTTAATCCATAGACTTGATTTATTTTGACTTAGTATTGGCTATTGTCGGGGGCATGTCCCGACATGTTTTAGACATTGGCTTTGTAGAGATTTTGTGGATGATTTTGGACTTGGGTATATTGTCTAGATTGTTGTCTTTAATGAAATGTTAGATATTGTCTAAGTATTGACTATTAGCTTTATTTTTTGCTACTTTGATATTTGGTTGGAGCTCATCCGACACTTGTGAATTGAATAGATGGTTAGGTTGGGTTGATGGGATGATCTCTTATCCAAGTGGGATTGAGATGCCCACACGACATGGTCTGGTTTAGGTCATGTCAAAAACATACATAGATACCAAGATAAATGAGCCTCATGTCATCACCAAGTAAATCATATCAGCATAAATCATGCGATAACGAGACATGACATAGACATGATTTTGGTCATTAGTTTTATAGAACATGAGCATCATAACATATAGCTTGAATTATTGGAAGCTTGGATTTCTGAAAATCATTATTGCTTCTAGTTCAGGGGTTGGAGAATGGATATAAGTTGCATAGAGAACTCAAATCTTAGGCATAGGCACAATTAAAGTACATCAGACATTGGAAGAATTCTTTCTTGAATTGAAGTTTGAGAAATTTTCTAGAATAAGAACAGATTTATCATGACACTTCCTTGAAACTTACCACCATAAGAGAATTTAAGATCTACCTTAGTTTATAATCTCCCCCTTTGCTCAAAGGTGATAATCCTAGACCTGAGTATATAATCTCTCATTAAATCTATGGCCACAACATTCAACACTATAGTGGGTATCACTATATATATATAAAAGCCAACCCCTATAGACTTTTCTAGCCACAATAGAATTATCCACCAGGGTAGATATAGTAAAAGAAGCAGAAATGTACTCGGGATTGAAGACAAAATGAATAGCCACATATAGGGTCACATAAAAAAGAGTGGATCTAGATTAAGTAAGTAATACACATCACTGAAGAAGATCTTTAACATACCAGTTATAACATCGGGAGATACCTCAAATTCCTGATAGGTGGTGAGAACATATAGATGATTTCAGCCTGTGCCGGTACCAAAGTAGCATCCTTTTTTGCTTGAGCTGATGAAGCAACGAATGAGACCTCATTATCCCCTAAAGCAACATACCCATAGGACAATTCCTCTGCATATGCCTAGGTTGACCATAATTAAAACAATGGTTCCTTCTCTCACCACAGAAACTATGATGCAACTGACCACAAAATTGACAAGGAGGGTATGATGGGGTTGATTGGTTATTTTAATTTGACCAAGAGTTTTAATTTTCATTGGAAATTTTTTATAATAGTAATATAATGGATTTGGATTCAGTATGAATTCATTCTAGGTAGTTTAGACATCTTTAGTGATTAGTAGTTATACCTTGGATTTTGAGATTTTAATTTGATTTTAATTTGGACTGGTTGTAGCATTGGCATGGATTGCGTTCCACGATTATCTCTATATATGTACCCAGATAGTGCCTTATGAGCTTATTCTCATGTTTGTCATATGGACTTTCAGTGGGTCAGCTTCAGTTTTTTGAGTTCTCTATGATAAGATTGCGTAGGCAAGACTCAGTTGATTTTCCTCCTGGTTTGGAGTGGATAACAGGTGCAAAATGGTAAAGAAAGGTTATATTTAAATTTAAATTCGGTGATATGACTTATGCCTTGGTTTACTTTTGGCTTGGATTAGCCTTGGAAGGGTTATGCTTTTAGAAAGATGGTATCAGCGTGATGTGGTTTAGATGTATGTGTATCAGTTTTCTTGGTTCAGTTTGAGGCTAGTTAGCGGTTAAGTTGAGTTTTGGATGTGTGGAAGAAGAATGATAGTGTTGGTTCAAAAACCGATACCGGTGGAAAAATCCTGTAGAAGTATTTTCTCTCTGCTAATTTTATCTTGGAAGTCAGGCTTTGAGCATGCGGGCTAGTATGTCATCCCTTCGAGCTTTTGAGATTCTTTCTATCCATTGAGTTTCGGGGACAAAATTCCTTTTTGTAGTGGATAATGTAATGACCTTTCAGGTCATTTTCCATATTTCAACCTATTTTTTCCATTTGAGCTTCTCCATATTTTCCCCAAGTCATTTACTTGTTGGGATGGAATATTTTTTTTTAGAAATGGACCTTATCCGGGGCTCTCACCCCTCATGGCTGTCAGGGGTTAATCCACACACCTCCAAGCCTTATCATAAATAAAATAAATAAAAGTACAAGAAGGGGGATATAGACCTTACCTCCGACCTATGGTGGTTCAATGTCAACTAACCTACTAAGGCTGGTCGACTCATCCACTATACTAAAAATGAAACCTAGATCAAAGAACCTAGAAGAGAGAACTCTTCTTAGTACAATATAATCTAGGAAAACATAAATAAGGGAGACTCTCCCCTTACAAGGTAAGAAGAAAATCAAAGAAAAACTTAATCTCTTTATGAAAGGTATAAACTAATGAGAATATCCTAAATGAAGATGATGAGATGGGATAAGCAAAACAAGTGAGTACCTGTGCAAGAAGATCCAACCCAAGTGAATCTAAGGAGGCTTCTTTATGCATTTCAACTTCTTTCGTCTGAAATTAATCATTCCCATCCTATCCAACATATAATAACATCTAGTATCATGTGGTAACTGATGATAAGTATAATACTGCTCTGTACTATCGATAATATGGTTGTTCATTGAAAGAGTATCTGCTGGATAGTTTTCTTCTCTATAGACTTGCTTACAATAAAAACAATCCAGTAATTTGATCAAATCTCGTAACTCAGTGATGTAATGAATAAGGTTCCAAGGAGGTGAAATAAACTGTTTGGGCCACTTAACAAGCAACTTCAAATCAACTTCAAGAATAACCCTACTATAACCATTTTGAATATATCAAGTACTACCAAATGCAACCACTTGCACTTCTGCCTGATTGTTGGAACCGATTCTAAGAGAAGATGTACAAGCATATATTAAATTACCTATGTGATCTCTTATGAAGCTACCATCTCCTATCTTTCCTAGATTATCAATAATACTGCTATCCATATTAAGCTTAACCAAAGTAGAAGAAGGTTTTATCCATTTAACTTATGCCACCCTCATTTCATGTTGACAACTCTCAATTATCAAAACTAAGTCCTTCCAACTATTAGGCCACTGAATATAAGGATAAACAGTATATAAAATCATGATAACCTACTTAATGATGGAAAATTTAACTCTTCTAGCACTTGATGGTTTTCCCTCGTACTTACTAGCATATCTGTTCTTCCATAAATTCGAGCAAATAAAGATAGGGAGAGTATGAAATATAAGTTTTTGGACTTTATTTTCTGATTTCACCAGCCACCTTTCATAAGCAAGTTCCGTAAGGGTGTGACTGTATACTCCATTCCCATCCAATAAGAAAAATATTGCCATACATCTTTAGCAAAATTCCCAAAAAAACAAATATATGGTCTATCGTGTCAAGCCCAGGTCTGTAGCAACAAGAACAATTTGCTGCATCCTTTCCAAATGAGATGATCTTTTCATTAGTAGAAAGCTTCCCCTAAGTTCTCTCCACAATAGAAAAGAAGTCTTGAAAGGAACTTGTTAATACCAAGTAAGAGAATCTGACAAAGTTTTATTCTTTTTCTTTCTCACTAACTCCCAAGTAAAAGAACAAGTGAAATTCCCACTACTGTGAAGCTTCCAAATGTCCTGATCCGAAACACCCGCCTTATATGTGAAATTGGTGTTGAGAATTTTTTGAACCAAACTATGAGGAACATGTTGGCTCACCAAAACTTCATCCCAGTTTCCATTATGCAACACCTAGGAAACTGTCATATTGTTCAGTCTTGGAATAAAAGCATTATGATAAAAAGTGGTCCTACTCCAAGCCAGTTATCCCACCATAAAGAACAAGTACCCGAGTTTAGGTACTACTAAATGTGAGGTTCAATATTGCTCTTATTATTCGTCATCTACTTCTAGTTAAGAGAGTGACTAGTATGCCACTTCTTGATGACCGGATTGGCTCTTTGATAGTATTTAGCCCTGAGAAAATCACCCCATAATGTTTTCTTTGATCTGAAAATCCACCATTTTTTGTATTGAAAAGCTAAAAAAATATCATCTAGATGTTTAAATCCAACACCCCAATCTTCATAAGGATAGCTGAGAGTGTCCCACGAAGCCCAATGATATTTCTTCTTCTCTTCCTTCTAACCCCAAAAGATATCAGCAATTAAACCTTTAATTTGCTTAAGAGTAGTAAAAGTTGGAGTGATAGCCATGAGCAAATGTATAGGAACATCTTGCAAAACTGATTTCACCAGTGTAACTCTGCCTCCATAACTCAACATTTTAGTCTGCCACCCTTTGAACTTAGCGATCACCTTAGCCACCATACCTGTGAAATAAATAATTCTAGGACCCCCAATGTAAAGTGGGCATCCCAAATAAGTAATAGGAATCCCCTTGTGAGTAAAACCAGTGATGGACTTGACCCTATCAATCACTTCAATAGGCGCTTTGGAAGGAACCATAAAGTGACTCTTATATTTATTAATAAGTTGCCCAGAAGTCTTCTTATAAACTTGCAAAGTTTTAATATTAAGCTGAAGAGAATATTTGCAAGTGGATGTGAAGATAATGACATCATCAGCAAAACTCAAATAGTTCACCTGTGGACCATTAACCTTCATGTGAAAACCTTGATAAAGATAATGAGTATGCAAATTATTCATCAACCTGGATAAAACCTCTGTACTAAGAATGAAAAGAGCCAGTGATAAAGGATCTCCCTACTTGAGACCTCTCGTAGAGTGGAAAAACCCATGCCTGGACACATTCACAATAATAGAATACCAATTATTGGACATAATTCTCCATACCATATTGATAAACCTTTCACCAAAACCCATTTTTCTCAAAGTCAAGAAAATGTAACACTAAAAGACCTTGTCATAATCCTTAGCCATGTCTAATTTAATCACCACATTATCACCTTCCTTCAGTTTTTTATCTGATGAATAATCTCCTGAGCAAGCATGATGTTTTCTGATATTCTTCTACCCTTAACGAATCCTGACTGATTATTAAAAATGAGATAAGGAAGAATAGGAGATAATTTGAGACACATGAACTTGGAAATAATTTTATTAGTGAAGTTGTTGAGAGATATAGGTCTGAAATCCAAGAGTTTATTTGGATGGTATACTTTAGGAAGTAGAATTAAATAAGTATGAGAGAAGTACTTAGGCATCTCATGGCCACAAAAAAAGTATTGCACCACATCCATAAGATTACTGCAAATAACATCCTAACAAAATTGGAAGAACCTACCTCTCATACCATTAGGACCAACCACAGATGTTGCACTCATAGAGAAAACTACTGTCTTTAGCTCATCAATATTAGGCATGTCATGAAGTTGCTGATTCTGGATGTCACTAACAATGTTAGGAATGTAGTTAATCATATTTTCATAAATAAGCTTAGCATCACCAGTAAAAATTTCTTAAAAATATTCACATGCAGCCTTAGCAATATCATCATCACCTTGAATCAATTCTCCCTGATCATTTACAAGTTTATAAAGATAAAGCCTCCTCTTTTTTCCTCTCATCAAAGCATGAAAGTACTTGGAATTGGCATCCCCTTTCTTAAACCAGTGAAGTTGAGTTTTTTGTTTCAAAATGGTCTGCTCCAACTTGAGATACCTGATATACTCTGTATTGATACAATTCAACTTTGTTCTAGCTTCATCTATGTTTTTATTGATAATATCATCCTCTACAGCTTTAACCTTTTTGTCAAACTCTTTCTCAGCAGAAAAAATATCTCCATACTCCCTCTTAGACCAATTACTAAGAGTATTAGAAAACCTTTTTATTTTCATGTAAAACCTCCACATTGGGCTGCCTTCACTAGGTTTCATCTAGCAAGTTTTACAGTATCAATTAAATTTGGATTATCAACCCAACAATGCAAAAACTTGAAGTCTCTAATCCTGTATCTTGTATCTCCACAACCTCAAGTAAAAAAGGCCAGTGATCTGACCCTGTAGACGGAAGATAAGTGATAGAGGAGTGAGGCATGATTGCAAGCCACTGATTATTAACCATCTCCCTATCAAGTCTTTTTTTAAATTCTAGCATCAGCTTCTCTGTGATTACACCAGGTAATTTCTGACCATGGAAGCCCAAATAAGTCAAACCACAAGTTTCAATCACCCCGATAAAATCAAAACTCTTGTTCATAATGTACATCTGGCCATCCAATTTTTCTTCAGTATTCACAATAACATTTAAGTCCCAGATAATACACCAAGGTGTATTATGACTGGAAAAATGCAATAGTTTATCCCACAAATCTCTCCTCATATATTCTCTACACTTAACATAGACAAAAATATTGAGATAAGAAATGGGATGAGCCACATATTTAATTTTACAAGTAACCTATTGATCATCATGATCTAAAACCGTAAAATTCACTTTATAATTCCAAAATAACCAAATTTATCCCATTCCCATTGCAGGAAGAATGATCCATAGTACGCTAAATTTTGTAAAATTCAATTTTAGAATTATCATTCATTGGTTCAAGAATCACAGTCATAGAGATCTTATGCAAGTTCTTGAGATTATTAAGTCTATCTAACACTCCTAGAGTATTAATACTCCTGACATTCCAACAAATTGTATTAATCATCTAAACTTCTAGATTGGGACCTTGTTTTAATTCTGTCAATTCCAAAAGACTTACTGGTGGTAGTATGCTTGGATTTGGTCGACTTCTTTTCATGACCTCTTGGTGATAAACCTTTCTTACCACTAATTTTCTAAACCTCCTCTTCCATGTCTTTGTCAAAAGTAGAATTAACCGTTCCAATTACCTGGTCAGTATTCCCATCTTCTTTATTTTCCATCTTAGGAATAGTAGCTTCATCTAGTTCATATTCTAAATGAATAACCCTATAACCATCTTCAATATTTTTGACATTTTTTTATTCTAAAATAGTGTTAAGTGTGTAGAGATCTTTATTATTATCCAAATTCTGTTCATAGCAAATTAGAGGGTTAACATGTAAACCTGCTTGCTCATGCACTAAAGCAAACTTCTGATTATCACTCTGCTTTCAATTTTCTTCACTGTTGTCTATTTTTTGTTGTCTATTTTTTATTTGATTTCTTTTCTTTTTGTTGAACCCAAAAGTAGATTTATTGTTAAGAGGGGGAAAGATTCTCCTGCCCTTATATTTATACCACTACCCTGTGAATGATCTTGTACATTATCTGACTCAACATCAATAGAAATAATAGAATCCGCAAACCTCCTATCAATGTGTTAAACAAATTCTGAGCTCTGAATCTACACTGAAATACCTTGATCTTGAACCTCTGTATGTATCCCTTTATCAACCAAAATAAACTGATGTATATAAATGATATTTAATATATCTTCTTGCTGTTTGTGAAAAGTGGTAGCAGGAGTTTTTGAGTTTAACCCTCCTTCATCCCTAGAAACCCCTTCTTGCATGTTAGCAATCTTCTCCTGACAATCATTCTCACCCTCATCAACTACAGCAGCGGTCCCAACAAAAACATTATTATTGGGGTGGATTTTATAGAGCATTGAGTGAATACTTGATGTCTTATTAAGGAAATTTCTAGTGCCTGCAACACATTCTTGTTTAGTTTATTCCACCTCAACCTGACCAGCTATTGAATTATTCAAATTATGAACATTTTCTTCACAATTTTTTTCATTTTTTTATGAGAATTTACTCCAAATTTTTCATCTTCCATCTGCACATTTTTGCTAGCTTGTTTTCTTTGAGAATACATGGAATTTTAGGGAATGAGAGAAACAAAAATATTTCTAGAAGTAGGATATTGGGGTTGTTGATTTCGAACTCTAGAATCAACACTACAATGTGGGTTATTTGCAGTAGAAGAAGTCATAACTGTAAGTTGTTACTGATGATTTTTAATGGTTGCTGCAGTGTTCTTTTGAGGAGATTTTGATCTGTTACCCTATTGTTGTTGTAGTTGATCCCTCTAATTGTTTTTTTGCATTGCTGCTTGAGTATTTTGTGGTGATGTAGGCCTATAAACTTATTGGTGATTGCTCATATCCTTGTGACTTTGCTGCTGCTGATTTTGTTGTTGAGATAAGTTATTTTTCCTATATCTTCTTCTTTGCACTTTCCACTGATCATCTTCTTGAAATTTGTTATTGTAACTCTCATTCTCACTCGGCTCTAAATTACAAATTTTCCCTGCTTCTTTCTTTTATTTTTCATTCTTAGTTTTATCATCTTTCTATTTCACAGTACAATCCGTGGGTAAATGTCCTTGGTGTTTGCAATAGTTACAATAAGAAGGTACTCCCTCATACTGTATATTTTGTCACATTCCTTCACCATTTTCGTCTTCATCATACCCCATCCATATATGAGATGATCTATCTTTTGTCAAGTCAACTTGGATTTTCACTTTAGCCACACTTCCTCTTGTTTTTATATATGTTGCTAAATCAAGGAACAAAGCTTTACCTATCAGAGATAATAAAGGATCCAAAATTTCCATGCAATAACAATGCCAAGGTAATTCCGGTAACAAAACCCAAATAGGAACTAAAGGGGTTTCAACTTCGGGTTTAAAGATTGGCGTCCATAACTGTAACCTTATCATTTGGACTTCAATATACATTCTACCTTTAGAATAAACCGTAGAATGATCATACTAATTATCCAAATCAATATACAAGTGTCTAGCATTGAAATATGTTAACCTAACACTACCTCTGAGTTCAGTTTGCAAAACAAATTGTTTCCTAATAGTTTCTATCTTAGGAATAGGGTTAGAAAACTTACCAATAAGAGTATACTTATATCTTGTAGCAACCATCACCTTCCAATCATCTAGATTGAATACCATAGCTGGTAGTCCTTGTTTGATAGTAATTTTAGGCGCAACAATATCTATAACAGTCGCTTTGAGTGCTTCTTGAGCCCTCAACTTATTTACCAGGGTATGAGATATCACAGGAGCATTAGGACTGGGGACCTTGGTGTTCCAAGCATTAGGCTGAACCTTACCTCTATTATCAGCCTTGACACCCTCTTGTTTCTCCCCAAGATTATCTGCCTAATTAACAGCTTCACAATTCACTTCACCATCATTTCCAACATCAGTTGCATTAATTATTTATAGCTTACTAACCTTCGGTTCCATAGAATTATTCTTTAAAAAATTATTAGTCAATTTCACGAGTTTAGTGTTATGAATATACAGCTTAGCAATAGGTCTTTGAACATTCTCAATATTTTTCTATTTATTCTTGGACAAAATACCTTTAACATAATTAATGTTGTTAATTTGATTCACAATCTCAGTAGAGACGACCTTACCCAAAGTAGTAGACTTAGAACTCATTGCCTTATCACCTCTTTGATCATTAACGATATCAACATCAGTTCCTCCGATATTATCATCTCTTTGCTGGTTGAAATCATCAGCATCAAACTATCATGGTCACTTGTTTCATTATCTGAGCTTTGAATATCAACACAATCAGCTGGAACTTGAGCATTTTAATTAGGAATTTGTTCAGGATAATTTGAAAGGGGTTTTGCAGAATTTATCATTCCCATAACCTCTTTATTAAACCCCAATTGCTCAACACCATTCAACTTAGCAAGAGTACCTTCTCCGGCTAAAATATTTGGTATAGTAGATTAAGATTCAAAATTTATGGAAGAATTAATGATTTTTGAAGAGGCTTTTAGTTCTGAAAAACTCTCAATACCTAATTGAGTTGGTCTAGGTTGGGAATTTTGGAAATTATCACCCAATTCAGCATTTTCCCTAATTTTTGGCAAATTAGGGCTATAAACCCTAATTTCACAATTAGAATTGTTATGATTTGAAGTAACTGGAGCTTTTGGATGATAATCATTCCTTACCTCCACATCAATAAATTGGTATTACATTTGATCAGATTCAACGGAAAAATCACCGACACCGGAGTTTTGCATTTTTTGGCATTTCTACTCGTAGCTTCTTTGCCCGAACTTGGAGTAAGAGATGCAGAATGATCTCATTTATCCTTTAACTCTATAAAATCGACTCCAATTTTCTCCAAACTTGGTCGAAATTGAAGATTCATATCAAGTAATTCGGATGAACCATTGTTCATGCTGCTTTTCATAATTTTTGCAATTGGATCATCTGAATGCTTCATCTTTGTATTAGTTGGTGGAATATTAGATATTGAATCTATTTCATGGCTTATACTCTTATCCACCAGTCCATAATCATCTTGGGTAAATATTTTTTAACCATAACCCACTGCTCTTCAGAAATAGAACCAAATTTTGCTTAAACTTGTTAAATTTTTGATCGGTGTGGGATGAATTTGTGGAAACTCCTATTTGTTATGGATGCAACTCATTGATGTGCTCATTTTTTGACTGATCTGTAAGTCAGAAAAGTTCCATCGGCAGCTGTGAAGCTATTCTGGCAAAAATAGTAATGGAAAATTCTAGAAAGAGGAGAGAGAATTTTTAGAGAGGGAAAAATTATCCATTGATAAATTATACATTATCTCTGGGATGGACGGTTTGATTAAAGGGTAATCATTTGATTTTTAGAACCAATTCCTTATTTAGAGGTCTTCGCTACTTCCAAATGGCCACTAGGAA
Source organism: Capsicum chinense (assembly GCA_026120095.1). Taxonomy (NCBI): domain Eukaryota; kingdom Viridiplantae; phylum Streptophyta; class Magnoliopsida; order Solanales; family Solanaceae; genus Capsicum; species Capsicum chinense. The sequence continues at coordinate 143,876,747 of JAPEIP010000002.1, read as the reverse complement.
AAAACTTCAGTGAAACAATCTCAATTGTAAATTCCTACTATGCTAGTAGATCCAGAATATAATTTTAGGCTGGGTAAACCTTTGGTTCGGGTCCCATGCAATGAGCTCATTTTGACCGATCGATCAGAGAGTTGAAAATTTGAATATTTTGGTGTGGGACCCATATTTGGTCAAAACGACCTTAGATTGAAAATCTAACTTTGCTAACATGTTCAAAATATCAAATTTAGTGTGGTTTCATATTTCATTTATGAAAATTGGATTTCGAATGCATCCTGAGGCATTGGCCAAAATATAGAATCAAATTCCAAGTTTCAACTATCATTTAGTGCAGCAAAGGTACCACAATCATGGGGGACTAACCACAATATCAATGTCGCAATTGCGGCTAGCATGGGTGCGTGATCACCCAATCTGAGGGTTAGGGAAAGGATTGTTTAAATACTCTATTTGGCCAAGAATTAACCATTTTTCTATTGTATTAAAACCCATAAATCCTAATAGAGTGTGTAGCCCTTTAATTGAGTCTTGTGTGTTGATTGGGATCTTGAGTAACTTGCATATTTGTGATTAACATTGAATCTAAGGTATGAATCCTTCAATTTTAGTGTTGAATTCTTGATTGTTAGACCCAAAACCCCAATTGGCTTAAGGGCATAATTTTAACCCAAATAAGCTTAATACTCACTTCATTATTAAGGGTTATAACTCCATAATAGTATTTAAATGATGGATTGGTCTCAGAAACTCATTTTTCATATATGAGACCAACTTGGGATTTTGGTGTCTTTTTTGGATCTGAAGTGCACTGGTGCAATATGGGTATCGTTAGACTCGTATTGATGAGTAGATTATGATTTTATTAGTGTGATGACATTTCGGGTATTCTGAAGCAAAGTCGAGCATATGGTGCATGATTTAAGGTTTTATAGTTCGACTTTGAGGTAGGCTTCTCTCTACTTTTCTTCATAGATGATTCATGATATATATTGCATGTAAATTTGGATGATAGGCTTGATTGTTAGAGGAATAACTTAGCCTTGATTATTGATGTTTGGGTATTAGATAAGGGTTTTTGGACCTATAACATAGTATGTTTATAAACCTTTTAGAATCCTATTGCCTTTTCCCTAGTTTAGGTAAATTTATATCATGGATATGATATAATGCTAGTTTTGGGATATGGTTTTTGTGTTGGAAGTATGATTAGTATATTTAATCATATTGGGCTAGTGTGGTGGTATTGAAATTGTGATTTGGGAAGGGTTAACTTGAATACCCTTGTTCTAGTAAAAGTTCCAATCTTAGGCTTGAATATGGGTTACTTGACATCTATAAGTTGAACTAGATACCTTATCCTAGTTTAGGGCATAAATGCATAATTATGGGAATTGAGGATTAGAAGTGGGATTGTTCAGCCCACTAAGGCCAAGACTTGTGTTAGTCTTGTGGACTTAGCTGCGAATGTTAGGCATAGTTGATATTAATAAACCTCAATATAAGTTACTTTTTGGCTTATTGAATGAAGACGTGTTTCCCTGGATAATGATATTTGGGCCTATAGAGATTCTACTTCCTTTTCATGTGATATTTGGGCCATAGAGATGTTATTTCTGCCTAGACTTGATTGTTTGGCCTATAGAGGTGACTTTCCTCATAGATATGATTATTGGCCTATAGAGATAATATTTCTCTTAGTTATGTTGTTGGGCCTATAGATATGAGTTTCCTCTTAGTGATGATTGTTAGGCCTATAGAGATGATTTTCTCTTAGTTATGATTGTTGGGCCTATAGAGATGACTTTTCTCTTAGTTATGATTGTTAGGACTAGATAGATGACTTTTCTCTTAGTTATGATTATTAGGTCTATAAAGATGACTTTCCTCTTAGTTATGATTGTTGGGCCTATAGAGATGACTTTCTTTTTAGTTATAATTATCGGGCCTATAGAGATGATGTTCCTCTTAGATATGATAATTGGCCTAGAAATGTGTCATTCCTTATAATCATGATGTATGATCTATAGACATGAGATGTCCTATGCACATTATATACTTGTTGTTATGCCTCCTATATCTGAGATGCCTTCTATGTAAGAGATGATTACATATTTGATGATATTATGCCTCTTAGATGCCTCCTATATATGAGATGATTAGAGATATGCTATGACTTATAAATATGATTATCTATATGAGTTTTGAATATGTATATAGGCCTAAGGCCATGATTAAGATGTTATGATTATTCCAGATATATTATTGGGCCAAAGGCTATGTTATGATAATGATTGGATATCCGAGAAGTGTTTATCCTTGTAAAGGATGTGATTTTAGTTTATGAATATGCATAAATATGTTTATATACACGTCTCTCTAGTATGGGATAGAGGAAGATGGGGTATGTTGCTTACGACTTTATTGTTTGAATATTGGTGATGACATACATAGATTTGGTACATTCATGATTATTATATCGATAATTGATGTGATTATAGTTGAAATATGATCTTATGACTGTTCTTCCTACATAAAGGTTAAGCTATGTGGTAGCTAGTTGTCTATTATGTGACTATAGCACTTGATGGCTAGGAATCTAATGTTCTAGTTGATGAACCTTGCTTAGTTAAAATATGATAGCTAGCGATGGTTGATACGTGACTAATAATGATGTCGGGTTAAGCATAGATGAAGAATAGTTGATATTAATGACTAAGTTCATGATACCAATTTCTTGTTAAATGAGGAGTTCTGAATTCATGAAGCAAGATAGTAAGAGATGTTAGTGATACGTGACTAATGATGATGTTGGGTTGATGTCAATTTGTTGTTAAATAAGGAGTTGTGTATTAATGAGGCTAGATAGTAAGAGATTTTAGTGATAAGAGACGACTAGTTAATAAAGATGAATAGTTGATAAATGAGGATTAGTAGGCAAACAATGGTTAGCTAGTGAATGGTGTTAGTCAATTAAAGATGGTTACATGCTAAATGCTAATGTGTTGACTAATATTGATTAACAGATATAGGATGATTAGTTGATAATGTTGATTAATTGATAAATAGCGATTATTGTCTAGTGATGAATCTTAACTAGATGTTGGGTATTGGCTATTTATTATATTATAATTAGTTTATATCCCATGAATATGGATTATGGGAAGGATAATGTTTAGGATAATAATTAGAGTTCATGTGAAGACTAGCAAATTAGTAATTTAATAATCAAAAGCGTTAGTTAGGTAATAGTGGATAGTTGGGAAGTATTGAAAAGTTAGATATTTTATGATGATGCAATTATGATTATGAGTATACTAACAGTCTTGTAGATTTACCCTCGTTTTTCCACGTCTTGAGCTCGTGCACTTATTATGTCTATAAATATATGTATATTGATGTTTATGTTTATATTGATAGCCGGCAAGACCGGAGGATACTGTTATGATATATTGATACCCAACAAGACCGGAGGATACTGTGATGATAGATTGATACACGGCAAGGCCAAAGAATACTGTGATGATATATTAATACCTGGCAGGGCCAAAGGATATTGAGATGATGATATTGATACTCGACAAGGACGAAAGTTAATTATGATGATGATGGGCACGATGATGACAGTCATGATAGAGACAGTTATGATGATGAGATTATGATATTAATTGTGTACCTTGTATTCATTCCTACATGTGCATCGCCTATCACCAGTATGCACCTATGTCTTTCAGTCGGTATGAAAAGGTTGCATAGATATGGGTGAAGAGTATACCTTATGTTGTTGTATGTTGATTGAACCTTTTGAGTTTAGGGCGGTGTACGCATTGGCTCGGCTAGGTATCTGGTTGTTCAGAGTAGCCAATTAGTCACGCTGTTATTGATATTTTACTATCATAACTATGATCATTATTATGGATATCTTATGATAGATTATTCATTGATCCTATATCGAGATTTGAGGTATGTTTTTGACCTCTTCTATCTTATGATGGCACTATTATGCATGATTATTTTATGTCTAGCCATGTGTAGTATAAACCCTGAGCATGATAGCCTTAGATCCTGATTGTATTATAATGAGGTCTTAGGATGAGGATATGATGATCTAGGATATGATATGAGATGACCTCATGTTTATATATATATATATATATAT
>JAPEIP010000002.1:143828078-143861577 GCA_026120095.1 Capsicum chinense | reverse complement strand
GATTGCACACACCAAGTCTCGAACCTAACATGCACTCCTATAAGTTCATATCCATGATTATTCCCGTATCATCCTCTCCATCTTGAGAGGAATTTTTCCCATAAATTCACGACTTCACCTCATTTAATTTGCCACTTTAAAAGAAACCACTCAAAACTGCCCGCAAAACATGAGATGGCACAAAAATAGTTCATAAAATTATGAGGAATAGGAGAGCACATTAACATAAGTCTCAGCCAACATCTTTATTTTGAACCTCGGCTTCCTCTCCATCTTGAGCCTTGTCTTCAATATCATCCAAAACAAGTTTCCTACCATCATACAAGCATCGTCACAGACTCCATATCTGTCATGTTCCTTTCTACCTTTCTCCTCTACATGGACATATCAGCTTCAGTGAAGTGGAGTTTAGGTTGAGAGGATTGATTTGGTAAAGTGGAGCTTCGGTGGTGGAGCTTATATGGAAGGGATTTGGCTTCAAGTTCTTTTTATTGGACTTGATCGAATGGAGGAGGGATTGACTTATGTAGGTCTCGGGTTGGAGGACATTTGGTGGCTTGGCTTATGTCTATGTCATTTGGTGGTGGTCTTGGAGGATTGATTGTTTGACGTATAGCTTCGAAAGTAGAATCACGAGAATTCCTTCAACTCTCCACTCGATCCAACCTCTCAAGTATAGTAGACATATCCGAGCCCAATTTGTCAAGACCCACATTAGCCTAAGCCATTTCTTGGAAAATAGCATCAAGGTTGGCCAAAATGCTATCCATTATGGCAATGGAATTACCTACAAAAAAACAAATTAGTTGTTAAAAAACATCCTCACTCTCTCTTTTTATTTATTGTCTCTCGGATCCCTTACACTCAATCTCACAAGTGTTGTAAGCTTCCTTGTACTTCGAGAGGTTTTGACAGGTGAATCCACATTTACAAACATTCCAAAGAGTAAGAAAACACATAAGGACGTGTTATAATAAGTAAAAGAATTAAGACACACAAATAAAAGTTGACACGAAGAACGGTTTCAAAACTAACTTACAATCTAGTTCTAGCTCATAAGTTAGTAAAAGAATCAACAAACGAGACTAAAGAACAAATTGAAACTAAAAGATCAAAATTTCACCTAAATTATGACATTACATTAGCAATAGACACTTGGGCATAGACACAAATTGCATTTATCAAACATTCTAGCAACCTAGCAGTATAAACCATATGCGCTCATAGTCAAAGAAAACCCATTCACTCTCCTTTTGGATAATTTTGGGATATATCAAATGACTCTATCACTCATAAATAAGTATCACCGATATATACAGAACACCATTGGATCGCCCTATGCTCTTTTCAAAGTTTTCAGACAGTCACAGTAGGATCACTATAGAGCTTTATTCAACTTGTAATGCAGGCTTGGGGGTTGATATGGTGCATATGGATATTCAACTCAGTATATCTCACACGCACTTGCACAGGGCTATATTACTAAGTACTAGTTATCCAACTATGCAACTGTTTTGTACTTCACAGTTCTATCCCTAATCTTAGTGCCATTTTTATATTTACAACAGTCTCACACAAGTATACCAATCACGTAATCAAACATAAAATTTTTTGAAGGGTCACTTTTTCAACACAATTTTTATTAAAACATTAAATTTAGTTTAGCATCCATAAGTCAAATCAATCTCATCAAAAACATAAAAACAGAATATTTATTACAAATGAAAATTTTCAAAATCCTCAACAAAAATAATTCGCTGCCACAGGCGCGCTGATCTACTCCCTATCTCAGCTGTCTGCTTCAAATCTGCAAGTCATAACAAACTTTCTGCTTTTAGATACATCTTTTTAGCTACTCCCAAATTTTTCGAAATACCACTCACCCCCAACTAAAAATCGTTGCACTATCCCCAGTGCTACAAAAATAAAAATAAAAATAGAGTGAGGATAAAGGCCATACCCAGGAACTCAAGGTGCCGATGCATCCTTAGTAATATATGGGCCAGTAGATCAGTTCCCACTCCCATCAACTACAGTCCTATCAATCAGGATTGACTCAATCATAGATGCGGGGAGGGGGGGTGGATAACATCAACCCCTGCAGCAACAAAAATCAAAGTTCTTGATCTACCAGCTCCAACATCCATCTCACGAACCCTAGTCTTGCGGTCCCCCTTATCCTGAATACTATCCGCTCTAGCTCTCTTCTCAGCTTCTCGCTCTTCTTTTCTCTTTCTTTTTCTCTCTCTTCTTTCTTCTTCAGTCTCTTCAACCTGAACATCTATCGGGTATGCCCAAATATTAGGAATATGGACAGTAGGAATCACTATCTTAACGACGAACTCAGTAACCACCGGTCTCTTATAAAGCTCTGAGATTATTGTATTGATCACCGCAACCTTGGCTCTAATATCTACAACCTAATCGTCTACCCTCTACTCAACTGTAGAGTGATCCTTAACTCAAAAGAATCTAGGCTCCCTTGAACTCGCCTATCTTGCTTCTCAAGCCTTCTTCAAGTCAACTTCTCACTCCTTCTTTCATATGACGTACCTTCACTTTAAACGTTGCTAACTGGGTCAAAACCTCGGTCCATGTAGCCTGGGAGATCATTATGATACCTGGAGGCATACTCCGTGGCCTAGGGGACACTGACTGGACTGGTGGTGGGGCACTAGAAGTACCCACAGCATCCCCATGTGCGCCCTTAATTTGTGCTCATGCCTCGTAGCCTCAGTTGTGTAGGGAGTCTATCTGATCATTTTACGGGAAAAATCCCGCCATAACCTCTACTGCCTGTCTCATAGGTTGGGCCAAAGGGTTGATAATATTTCTAATCAACCCAATATCAAACGTCATCTATGCCTCAATCGTCTCATCAATCCCAGGGAGTTCTACCACTCGTGCAACAAGGTAAATCAGAGTAATCATGCAGGGGTTGGCTAATAATTTCTTTTGATACTCTACTTCCCTATCTCGTAGTTCCCGAGATAAAAACTCACCGATATCAAAATCATAACCGGATATGAAATTGGCTATCATGGCTGCTCGAACTTGGCTCAATACGTCATCTCCTATAGTAGGGCACAACCCTTGCCGAGCCAATGTCCACTATGTTTTTTCCTCGAAGTTGAGGGTACTCTTCTTAATCTTATGAAAGACCACTCCTGGGTATCCTACCAGCCAGACTACATTCACTCCATTCGAAGAAATACACTTCGCAATCCACTAAAATATTACTATCTTATCCTCAAAACCCAACGTCCTCTTGGTAATCTTCTTCATTTCTTCCATCCAGTAATCCATCTCTTTTATGTTGACCGGAGCCTGGTACTCTGGTCCATATAAAAATATTCCAATGGTATGGGAGAGATGTTACCCGTACGCCTCGAATCATTAGTGACTCAATCGGATCACCACTCTTCTGCAATTGACCTTGTGGATATTGCCTCTAAAGTTCTCCTTTGTATGCAGCATAAAACTCACGGACCAGTACTTTACTATATTTTCTCGGTGCCCGTGTCATCCAATCAAAACCATATGTCACGCGTAGGCGCTGTACAGGTTGACTTCACCAATAGAATTCTTCAAATTAAAATTATTAAACAAATTTAGTATCAAAAATCTAAAATCAACTTGTTTTTACATTAGAAAAGTTAAAAACATAAAACTAAAAAAATAGATAAATTACTTTTAGCCTTAACTTCAGTTCTTTGTTTTTTCCTTCTCTTGATTAAGCGAAAGATAATCAACTTACGAACTACAAATGAAAAATATTTCATCCTTCATAGTGGAAAATATTTCATCCTTCATAAGTTGTTATGATGGCTTTTGAATGTAGACTCCTTTCTCTTTTTTTTTCAAGTTATTTTGCTTGTTTAAATTCATTTATAAGTTTTTACTCATTTTCTTTAAAAATTTAACTAGTTTAATTTTTTTATTTTTTTAAAAAAGATCTAATTATTAGTTAGCCAAGTGGTTATTCTAATAAGTGTTTTAAGATGAAGTAGTTAGACTTTCATTTCCACTTATTTTATTCTTTTTGATATTTTTATAATTTCTATGTAATTTGCCTTATTTTAATACTTGTTTTTATTAATTTAAAATATTAAAATTAAAGATCCATGGGCTAACTCTATCGTCTCAAGACTCAAAGTATCGTCCCATATTATATGGATGGTAATGGGGCAGGGCAGGGCAGATGCATAGCAAAGCTGCAAAGACTTCACCCTACCCCACATAGCATAGTATTTTATTTTTGCCCCATATTAGTATGGATGGTAATGGGGTGGGGCAGGGCAGGTGCATAGCAAAGCTGCAAAGACTTTGCTCTACCCCACATAGCATAGTATTTTATTTTTGCCCTGCAATGCCCTACTCCGCATGAACCCACGCCACATAAACTCGCCCTACATAATTTGCTATTTTTATATATAAAACAGGATATAGAAAATGTTTTAAAATTTTCATAACTACATTTACCATTAATTCTTTATACAGTTGTCGCTTGCTCCTTAATAAATGTAATTTTGTTATGAAATATAAAATAGAGAAGAAAAATAGAAAAGAGAAGAGAGAGTAATTCTTATTATCCTTGAAAAATTTCTTGAGGGGTGAGATATTCAGGATGATTTACAATGAAGATAACCCCTTTATTTATTGAAAAAAAATTCTCTCTTATTTCTGTTCAAAAGATAGACATTCCATCTCTTGATAGAGACGCACTAAATCTTGATAGATACTCAATATGTCTAGATAGATATCCATTATATCCTGATAGACATTCATTATAATGTAAATGCATTTATAACACTCCTCTTGAATGTCTGATTGATAGATAATGTGCCTCGTTGAAACTTACTAGAAAAATCTAGTGAAGAAAAAGGAGTATACATTTCTAATAATACGCATTTGGGTTGCCTCATTAAAAACCTTACAAGAAAAACTCAATGGGACAAAATCTTAAAAGGAAAAAAAAGTACAACGCATATCTGCCCCCTATGAGAACATCAATTTTGAATCTTAAATCTCCACATTTTAATCTTGTGCATTATTTTTTCAAAAGTTGTATTTGATAGAGACTTTGTGAATAAATTAGTCATATTATCACTCGAATGAATTTATTGCATTTTGGTATCACCATTCTTTTGGAGCTCATATATGTAGAAAAATTTTGGCGAAATGTGTTTCATTCAATCTCCCTTTATAAATTCTTACTTAAGTTCTGCTATGAATGTTGTAGTATCTTCATGCAAAATTATGGGTAATTTGTCCCATTTTAAATTATATTTTTCTCAAATGGGATGTATCATTGACCTCAACCACATACATTCTCGACATTCTTTATGAATAACTATCGTCTTAGTATAATATGAATATCATGTATACATGGTATGACAGTAATCCTTCATGACAATAGGTAATATGTCTGTATCAAACCATTATGTCGATCATGTGAATAGCATGTGTATTCCAAAATTTGACAATATGTGTTAGCATAAACATATTTATACAAGGACTTTCAATTGCAATATGCAAGTGATCTACTTCACTATCCCCATGAAGAAGTAAAACTATATCATGCGCATAGTTGCAGCAAGATGTATAAATACATCAATTGCACAAGATATGGTACTTCATAACCAATCTAATTCGGTATGTTTCTCATTTTAACTTCTTTTGGCAGATAATCTATCTCTTTTGAAAACTCTCCAGGAGTTTCAATAATATTCAAATCATCAATTTATTCCTTATAAGGATTATAAACAAGTTTTCCAGAAACTTTTATATGCTTCAGGAATTTTGAATCCTTTAGGAATTTTCATATAGATTTTCTCCAAGTGATAATATTCAACATTTCATATGTGATATCTACTGGTTTCTGAATTACAAATAAAATAAATGTTGTACTTATCATGATGTATCCTTTCATGTCACTTGATAAATGTTTCTACATCAGCATGCTTAAATAAACGTAGAATTCAGATTTTCGTAATATTTCACTATATTGCGCCAATATTTTATCAAAGATGTTAGTGATGATATATCATTTTGTATCAATTTGAATGTGACATAAAATTTTGAGATCTCATCAATTCATTATTTTCAGACACTTATACCTCTCATAAGGTTTTATGAAGTATTATGTCGTAGGCTCTTCAATAATACATTATCTTCTTATTATGATCATTTGCTCCTTATCCTTTTCAAAGATTATTTCATCTGTAATCGATTGATCTATACCACGCTTTACATATGCATAGACTTTGTCCTTTAGGGACACATAATAACAGCACTTGTAGCTTAAATATGAGATTAAGTTTGAGTCAACAAATATTTTTTGCACTAAACTTGAATTATCTTTTTTTATGAGGATCTGATGATAATTCTTAACATATTTCATAGATGCTTATAATCCCCCCATTATGTTAGGAAAACTAATCTGCATCCTGCATCTTCTTTGAGAAATCAATCTTTATGCATCATGGTATATCTATTAATCGTATACCGCCCGTCAAAACTATTAGATGAATGATGTGTGGTTCCTATCTTAAAACCAACCTTGAGGAGGAATTAATCATAATTTATTGGTTTGATCCATACAAGTACTTTTGTATATAATATATCATATATCAAATCAATACATGAAGCTTTGATCTCATTAGTTGTGGTTCAGCTATTTATCAAAGGAATTCAATGCCAAATCAGCATTATCAAGATGAATTATCTTAATTACATAATCTGAAAATCATGCTCTTAATTTATATTAAGCAAGTAACTTTATGAATGTCAAACTGTAGTTTGAAAATAAATGTACAAGTGATCATCTTATATCAATAACAACATACCCAGTGTATTCCCATCTAGTGGGGTCTGGAGAGGGTAGAGTGTACGCAGACCATACCACTACCTCAAGAGAAGTGATCATCGTATATCGATGCATCTTAATAAATTACATGACAGGTAAACGGATCCATATTCACCTTTTATACTTTTCAGAATTATAAGGGATTCAATCTCAACATTAGTTGGTCCAACCAACTTATCATGAGAACAAACAACATAAAAAATTCTTGAAAAAACTTTTAGTTCTTCAATACATGTCTAATACTGAATATGTACATCTTTGGGATATCCCAATTGTTCATGTCAATTTATGAACTTTTATACTAGTAAACTCCAAGTTTACCATGACATGTGTATTTTGATTTAGCAAACTTATTATAACTTTATATGAATATATCTTTGGATTTACTACTTTGAGAGTAAATTTCAGGTTATTTTTTAAAATTATTTTATCTCTTCTAGAAGTGGGTTGTGATATTCATACAATCAAGGGCACGTTCAAATTTATAATCTTGACTAAATACAGTCACATTCACCTCCAAGGTATAGATTTGCATTTATAACAATCAAAATTCTCATTCTCCAGTAATGAAATATAATCATGCCTTACACAGATCAAATTATGATAGTTTAGAACCTCTTTCAAGATATTTCTACTTTAGGAGCAAATTGACGAATACGTATGATATAGAATATATTTCTCTAACATATCTTTTAGAGTATCACACCCCAAGGAAATTATTATTTTACGCTTTGTCATGTCCACGTCATTCGTATAACCACAATAATTATTTTGTCATCTTTCAGACATATCATATACTGCTATCATATTCATTCCAGGATTAAAGTAAATTGTCTATTAGACTTATCATATATTACTACCACAATTACATCAGAGAATGGAGAAAAGTCGGGAGAACGAATTTCATATCATTTCATTAATAATACATTATTTTGCCTTAACCATCATTATATCATCAATCTGGTGCATTGAGATTCAAACTCAATGTCTTATCCATATAAAGGCGTCTTAGGTTGTAAATTGATAGGAGTTGAACCCAACATCTTATCATCATGGTGCATGAGGACTCTAGCCTGATGTCTTACTCTTTTAATGAGATGAGAATTGAGTCCACCATCTTACCCTCAAACAAATAATATAGAGAAAATGCATTGTTTTCCATCCTAAACTATAAACGAAATTCCTGAGACACACTCCAACTTAAAGAGGGTCCTATTAACCCCCTAGACTAATTAAAACTATATTTTTGGCAACCTTAGTGCCTTCGTGGCACACTGCATTAATCAACACACTTAAGGTCCACGTATGTGCCATGTAGGCATTAAGATTGCCAAAAATAAGGTTTTAATTAATCCAGGGGTAATAGGACTCCCTTTAAGTTCAGGTGTGTCTCACTAATTTCGTTTATAGTTTAGGGTGGAAACAATGCATTTACTCAATAATATAATAAGTCAAAGTATTATCATCAATTAATATACATACCAAATCACTGGGTATAAAGTTTTCTACTGTATCCTAAAAATTATTTAATATTAAGAAGTTTCAATTTTTTTCCTCGGCACAGATTTAACTTATTGGAATTCTTGAAGTAAACATAATTTTGAAGATATACTGACCATTGACTTTCATAACGTGCATGGAGGAACCAACATTTTTTTTTCGCTAAACCCATCTTAATTCACAAAATCACTTCTCATAAATGATAGATGGTATACTTACCTTTAGCAGCTCCGTCAATCTTACAGTACGTACTACTGTAGTAGTCTAAATCTAATTAAGAGACCAACTAAGAGATTAGAAACTCATGCTAAGAACATGTTATGAAATATAAAATAGAGAAAAAGAATAAAAGAGAAGACAAAGTAATTCTTATTTCTTTTAAGGAATTTCTCGAGGGGTGAGAGATTCAAGATGATTTATAATGAAAAGAAACCCTCTATTTATATGAAAAATTCCTCCTAATTTCTCTTCAAATGATAGACATTCCATTTCTTGATAGATACTTAACAAATATTGATAGATACTTAATATATCTAGATAAATATCTACTATATCTTGATAGACATTCACTATAATGTAAATACATTTATAACAATTTTGGATTTCTTATACTGTAGCAACATAGTATTACAAGCATTCGAATTTTCAATCACAGAACATAGGGGAATTGTTCCAGTTTAATTCAATTCCATTTATAAACTAAATTTGTTATCTTTGCTTGAACGTTGTAAAAAAAAAGCAAAAACACTATTGCTGCAAGTTTTTTCCCTATTATCTATTTCTACAAGTTCTTCTAAATTTTCTATTGTTTCAAGTTCAATGTTCATTGATATTACTATTCTTCAACTGGATTTAACCACTACATAGAGTAGAATGTACTTATAACACTATTTTGAAGAACTAACCAAACATAAAAATATTCCGGATCTAATTTTTAATGTTTGTACGCATAAGTAAGGAAGTTTAGTGTTAAGAATTTTATATTTGTATTTTCTGTTTAAATATGCATAAATTTGGGCCCGCAACCCGCCTCACCCGCATCTAACAAATTTGGACCCCCAACCCATATTATAACTTTAACGTATATTTTTGAACTCGCCCCGTCCCGCATAGTTTGAAACCCACCCTACCCCCACGGCCCCACCATTGCCATCCCTACATATTATGTAGCATGTATAGCGTCGCACGCCTACACATTATGTGACATGTATACCCTAGCATCCCGCTTTTTAGAACACTAAATAAGACCATTTTGCATACATATTAATAAATATTTGTCCCAACCTAATGAGATCACACTTTTATTTGCATGATAGTAGTCAAACTTCAATCGAAGAAAGATCCTCACTAAGCATTTTTGATCTTGTTGTGACTGTGCTTTCCATTTTTAATATTATACACAACACACACATATATATAAACAAGCTATGAATGTAGAGATCAGGTTAAAGAATGTAAGGAATGAAATGGTATGAAGTTGCTTGAACCTAGCTCTATGCTAAAACAAAAAGGTAAGGAGAAGAATGTAGTTTAGATAGATGTAATTTAGACAAATAAGTAGAGGATAGGAAGATGTAAGACCAGCAAAGTTTAGTTCTATATGTTGGTACATTTTTAATTTTAATTATGTTATATTAAAGTGCATTCGACTATTTTGTCAAAGTGAATGGAAGTGGATTTCTTCAGTGTATTGTACCACGTATGTGCCACGTAGGCACTAAGGTTGTCAAAAATACGATTTTAATTAGTCCAGGGGTAATAGGATCCTCCAAAAGTTCGGGTGTGTCTCAGCCTTTTCGCGTATAGTTCAAGGTGGAAATAGAACATTTTCTCAATAAAGAATGCATAATAAATAGATAAACAAATAAATGATACCCAATATAATACCTCATAAAAGTCGGACCACAATATAAATAAACAACAATATCCAAACTGAACGAAATACAAATTCCATCCCCAAAATTTGATGTCATGAGTAAAGAACGGTACTAATATGGAGTATGAAAATACATAAGTCTATCTCAATCCTCCCTCTGAATCAGCCTCGATCATATCATGATCTCACGCTCCGCGGGTTGCACTAAATTAGGATTTGCAGTGAAAGGATATAGAAAGTAGGAGTAAGTATGGTCCACTTGTACTCAGTAGGTATCATAGGCCGACTGAGCAAATCAGAAAACTAAGCAAGTAAAGAATATTATGAGCACACTTCCACCTGCATATAGAAAAGTTTCCAATCATGGATCAAATTGTATCTCCTAATAATTCTACAAGTATAATATCTGCATAAGAAGAACTGCACATGAATGTTTGATAAAAGACTAAATATACGATAACAAATACGTAAATAGAAGTATAAATGATACAATGCAAAGCAGTGAGATGACAATAAAGTTAGCCATCGCATGAAAACCATCATATGAACCCTCATATACATCTTCCAAGCATAAGCTTCTAGGACAAGACCCATACGAGGTTCGCAATCCATATACTTTCACAATCTCAATCTTATATCTCAACCAACCTTGCTAACACATTCCTCAGGGAAGAATTTTATAAAGTATTTCATTTTTTTTTAAATTGGTGTTTCTCCGTGGTACCAATTTCATATTTATGGATGAATAAAATGAGGATGCATGCTCACAATCAAAATAATATCATATAATAAATTAATTTAATGATGATATTATATGAGCTCAAACCTCATATGATCTCAAATCCCATCAAATCTCAATAAACCATGATATAAGCCATCTCATAGCACCACAGTAATGAATAGTCATGTAAGACATTAATAATATCAATTCAAGCCCCCCACTCGAGCATCATAATGGGGATAATTGATAAATATTGCTCAAATAATACCAATACTAGCCCGACATGGGAATCACAACAATTTTTAAAGTTGATAATAAGATTTACAAAATCCCTCACATGGGCATCATAATAATATTAATCTTTTAAGTCAATAAAAATAATCACTTAGGCCCCCCGGAGGGGCAATACGGTAAAACAACTATCTCAAAATATGAATCTCACGATAAAAATTCCTAACCCACAACATGCTTTACATGAATGGTTAATTATGTAGCGAAATTTGAAGAAAGTTAAGTCACAACCTACCTTAAAAGTCAAATGTCAAGCCTGAATCCTTTGACACAGAGCCTTTTCCGTTTGTGAAGCCTCATAATGGACCAAATCTATCAAAAACATAATTAACATGTTAAAAGTAGTGCAACAATACCCATATTAACAACCTTTATTTTGGGTTCGAAAATAATTTCAGAAATCAATTCCGAAGCAAAAAGGGTAAATTGAAATTTTATTTAAGAATCAAGTTTTTCATATTCCAAGGGTTCGAAGTAAGAAAATCCATTGAAAAATAAGTTGAAATCAAAGAAAACATATTTTTTCAATATCGAGTAAAAATCCAAAATTCGAAGTTTAAAGTCCAAGTTTGAAGTTGTTTGGATGATAAAATGAATTAATAATGATGAAAATAATGTTTAGAAGCTTGACCAAACACTTTTAATGAAAATCCCTCTTTAAAACCGTCTTTTTTGAGGTTTTAAAGTCCAAAAATAGTAAAAAATTAAAAAATAAAAAATTTATATTGTTCTGGTGAATATTACCTTACAATCATGGACCCCATCTCGCAATTGTGAGGGTCAATATTGACCCACCTACAATGGTCATTACGATCACAGAAAGAGGGCTATGCAATCACAACAGTGACCTAATGTCACGATCCAAGAGATTCCCTTGTCATAACACGTTGCATAGAGTCGCAAGTCACCCTAAGCTAACCCATAGACTGACACGGTACTAAGAATATTAAAATAACTAATAAAAATACTATACAGAAGCTAAACTAAATGATGAAATAATAATCAAAATCAACAACAATATATGAGTTTAAAACCACAAAGTTGAAAATTTAATTGTATGTCTAAAAGCCTCTACTAAGGGGAGTTGTTGGGACAAGCCCACAAGTAACTCTAATTGTCTAAAAAATTAAAAGGGACATAAATGAAAAATACTAATAACTAGTGCTCGAATGATGAGGACTCACCAAAGTACTATTACTGATGTAGTAGGGGATCATACTATGTATGATTCAGAGGCTAAACAATAGACCTATTATAAGATAATATCGCGCAGATAAAAATTGTACAGTCAGTACTTTGAATATACTAAGCATGTGAGCTATGAACTACACTATATATGCTGAGCATGATAAATTAATTGAACATGGAGTGAAGAATATAAAATGATGCAACAACCAAATTAAGTAAACATGTAACATAAAATATTGAATAAACAAAATATAAGGATATTCTGAAGCCCTAAAGGGATATACAAACTAATGTGATAATAGTGGCATATTTAAATCAAAAGTAATGCTGGGGTGCACTAATATGGATACATCCGTATAATCATAAATACTGAGTGCATGAATATTTTGATACAATTGAGATACTATGAGCTAGACTAAGCTGAGGGTCATGCAAAAGCTGAAGTCTGAGACTGTGGGGGATAGTCTTAACTAACATATAACCAATTGGGCTAAATAAGAAGTTAGATGTGTAATTCCCATTAAAGAGGGCCCTATATACCTTTCCAATAAATAAAGGCTGAGATGATCTGATATTTTATAAATAAACCTATGGTGGTATGTAGTTTTGTTACTTAAGTATTGCTAGTAGGGTTCTCAACCTAGCACGCAGGTGAGCCTTCATTTTCTCATCCGCTCGATGCTAAGTACTACTCCCAACTAAACATAATTGATAGCTTGATGAGGTGAAATATTTTGATGCCAACCTAAGATAACATATGTGGATGTCAACCTATCGATAATCATGGATTCTATGCTTGAATTCCTTACTACTAGTGAATTCTATTTTATAAGAAAATTGATCCATGATCATTAATGAACTTTCGAAGACTATACAAAACAAGAACTTACTTTTGAAAAATGGTTTTCAAGAGCATTGATGGAATGTTTGGATGTCATACATGTCATATATCATACTGTTATAAGTCGAAGCTCCTGATTATAATTTGAGAACTCATATGTAGATAAGTTACAATATTCCTAGTAAAATATTTGAAAATTTATTCACTATTCCAATCCTCCACATCTATACCCGTCACGATCTAAAAACAACGGTCATGATGAAACTTATCTCCACTAAGCCTTGACAAGTAAGCAATCACCCAAACTGTTATATAAATTAAAATCACAACACAAATACTAAGGCAAGACATCTAGAGCAAAGTCGAATCATACATGCATAAAGATAGCAAAAGTTTGAATCACAATAATATCATAAACCATCCTAAAACCCGGTGTCACAGTGTAAGAACAACTAAATTCAATTCAGAGTCGAAAAATACAACTAAAAATTGAAAAAGAAACCACATGTTTGTCTCTAAGTACAAAATAAGACAGAAAATAGATAGTGATATTTAAAGTCAACTCCAAAAGAATGGAGCGACCACTACCTCAAATGTATCGACCATCGACATAACTAGTTACCGTGCGGTGTAATAATACTCGGATCAATATCAAAAGGGAATAGTATATATGAGTACGGTCTACTTGCCAACTGAGCAAAGTAGAATTAAGGTATATAAATACACACTATCAGTACGTCACCTGCATGTACAAAATTCTCTAAATGGTAGCTCACACCGTCTCCATTAAAAATATTAAAATATAGCACATAAGTAGGAAATAGGTATGTAAAGCCAACAAAATAGACTTACTTCAGATAAAGTACAAAAACACAACACTAAAGATGCATAAATGAATAAAATACAATGAGGATAATGTGTATGATCGAGGTTATTGCATAACCTCTGTATACACCAACTGAGTATCAATTCTTCCAGGTAGGACCATGGAGAGTTAGAAATCCACATACTATCTTAATACTCAATCTCAATCTCAATATCCATTTCTTCTCTCTGACTTATTGGCTATAACAAAGGATTTTGTAAAAATATCTCATTTCTATCCAAAATTAGTGTTTTCACAATGGTACCAATATCTCATGAATATATGTATGATATAAAGATGTAATGATCACAACCAATCTAACATGAAGATCTCAAACTCACTCAATAATGCGCATGTGAGTCCAAAATCCATTCAACAAATCAACCAACTATGATTACATATAAACAATATACCAATAAAGTGAAAAATTCAAGTATAACATCAATAATATCACATTAATCCTAACTCAGGTATTTTTACCATAAAAGAGCAACCAAAATGCATGCACAAGACCAACAATGTCAAGTAAGGACCCCACACAGGCCACCCACAAAAAATATCATCTCAAACCACTATATAGGCATGTAATAGTTCTAATATCATTTTGATAATTATTGACCATACCCATAACATGCATTTTATATGGATATTAACTATCAAACCCATTCTGAAGAAAGTTAAGCCATAACCTACCTTGCGATGTCAAAATCCAAGCCTAAAACCCTTTACTCAAAGATTCTCCCTACTTGAATGGCCTTGAAATCAACTAAAACATACAAATATATAATTTATGCATCAAAAGGAAGCCAACGTTACCTAGATTACCTATTTTTAAATTGGGGTAAAAAAGGACCCCCAAAATGAGTTTTTGAAAAGAAAGGGTAAAATTAGTATTTTTGTTTATAAATACATTACCCAAGAATAAAGGAAGCCATTAGAGAAAGCCAAGCAAAAATGGGTTTAAAATATCATTTAAATTGAAGAAAAACTATTTTAGGCCTTCCAGGCCAAAATCCCCAAATTTTACTTTTGAAACTAAATTCTAACGAGTTTTAGATAACCAGAACCGAAGAAAAATAATTGAAATAATGATTTGGAGCTTATCCAAGTTTGAAAATGGAAAAAGTCATAAAAAATCCTTTCAACCCGAAGTTCAAATTCTCAAAAATAAAGCAAAATTGTGAAAGGATATTTTTAAAGTGACCCAACATTAACCACTAAAGCACTCAATTGACCACTTAAGCGGTCACCATTATAGCACAAGTCGATCGCTAAATGATTCGGACTTACACGAGTTGACCGCTAAAGCAGTCCCTAGCTGCTAAAGCGGCTAGGGTCCAATTTACCGATACCTGACTTCTTAGCTGGCCTTTGCTTTAGCAGTCCCACGACCGCTAAAGTGGTTGCACCATATTTTTGGTGCACTAATAACTTCGCTAAAAATGCAAAGTTGTGAATCTAGTCCTTGAGATTCATTCAAAATCGCATGCAAAGAAACAAAATATGCTAATAGAATAAATCTGACTTTCCGTACTCAATGGAGACATCAGATATTTTGAAAAAATTATTTTCATAAAATGCACCCCCGATCCTAATTTCATAATTTAATTAACCGAGGGCCAAAATAAGATCCATACGACATAAAATCACAGCAGCCATGCTACCAATAAATAATCAACATTTTAGATCTACTGACACGGTCTGTTTTGCCATCCGACACACAGAATAATAAATATTAACCAAAGTCAACTATAAGGCCCTATCTAAAGTCTAAAATCCACAAACTCGCATAATTTATTCTGAATCACATTAGGAATTATGCCAACCATCCCCATACTCTAAATATATTACGTAGAAACCATAGGGAGGGATAAAATAATCAAAATACATAAAATATAAATTTCACAAAATCAAGCCCTTACAATAGCTACTACTAAAAATCTAGCTCATCCTTAAACTAGAGGCAAGAGAAATACCCGAATCAGTGAAAAGCTGGGGATAACTACTACTACACATGTCGAACTTGACCTCACAAGTATCCTTATATATAAGACGGTGTCTCCACGGACCTTAACTACCAAAATATCTCTAGAACACAGCCTCCTAACATCCCATGCTAAAATAGAGACTGGCTCCTCAACAAAGGACAACCTCTTATTTAACTGCACTGTATCCCAACGAATAACATAAGACTCATCTAGAATGTAATGTCGTAGCGTAGATACATGAAAAAATAGATGAATAACTAAAAATTCTGGGGGCAATGCTAACTCAGAGAATACATCCTCGATAGTCTAAAGAATCTCAAATGACCCAATATACCTGGGGCTAAGCTTTCTCCTCTTCCAAAACCTCCTCATTCCCTTCATGGGTGAAATATGAAGTAACACTCAATCACCAATATTAAATCTCAAGGGACGAAGTCTACAATCTATATAGCACTTCTGCATCCTTTGAGTCGCTTGAAGTTTATCTTGAATAACTCAAACTCTATCCAGAGACTCATGAAGCAAGTTTGTACCTTGAGGTATAATTTCAGAAATCTCAAACCAACCAACCAGAGAGAGATAATTCCTACCATACAAAGCCTTAAAGAGTGTCATCTCAATAGTGGAATAATAGCTATTATTATACACAAACTCCACTAAGGCTAAATGTTGCCCCCACTGACCTCCAAAGTCCATAACATAAGTGTAGAGCATATCTTTTAAAACTTGAATAGTCTAATTCAACTAACAATTGGTCTGGGGGTGAATGGTTGTGCTAAAATCAACCCAAGTACCCAACTACTCCTGAAATGCCTTCCAAAAGTGAGAAGTAAAGAATGAACTTCTCACTAAGATAATAGATAATTGTACACTATGGAGATAAACTATCTCACAAACCTAGATATGGGACAACCTCTTAGCACTGAAGAAAACCTAAATGGGAATGAAATGGGTAAATTTGGTCAATTGATCCACAATGACCCAAAATCTATCAAAACCATGAGAAGTACCACATAACCTAATCACAAAGTCTACAGTGATCCATTCCTATTTCAATTCGATAATGGGTAATCGCTGAAGCAAACCACCATGCCTCAAATATTCAAATTTAATCTATCGAAAACCTAGGCAACGAGCTATTACTTTCTTCCTTATACCACCCCACCAATAGTAATATCTTAAATCCTGATATATCTTAGTCACTTCCAGATGAATGGAGTAATTAGAATAATAAACCTTTTACAAATTCAATCTCACTTACTCAGCCACTTTAGATACACAAATATGGCCTCCAATCCTCAAAACATCATCAGATTCAAGTGAGGCCTCCTTAGCCTCGCCACTCAACAACTATAGTGACCCTCAAGGTCATTTCAATATTTCTACTTATTTTTGTAGTTTAGAGCTGTCTTATAGCTTCCCCAAGTGTTTTATAACATGACAAAGCTGACAGTTTTATTGTTGAGCAGATTGTTTAGTTTTTAGAGCATATTCCCTATTATGAAGTCCTCACTTGTTCAAATTAGCTACTGGGAGAAAACTTAAGTAAAATAATCTTGTATGCAAATTAAGACTGTCCCAACAACTTAGAAACATCAATTTTAGGTTTGGTAGACCCTTGGTCCAAGTCTAGTCTCCTAAACTTATTACAAACCGTTATCCAAAAGTTAAGAAAAATGGCACATAGGTGTGAGACCTACTTTTTATCAAAATGACCTTGGGTAGAAAGTTAGACTACTTCATTCAATCTAGAACATCAAATTTAATAGGTTATCATAGTTTGTTTATGTATATGATATTCTAGATAAATATTGAGGGTCGGTGGAGACTCAAACTAATTTTAGGCTTTCAGCTAGTGCACTGCTTAAAAGAACTTTTGGGCTACTTAAAAGAAGGACTGCTGAAGCACGCAACCAACAGATTAAGACATCTGGATAGCCCAATAGGGGTTTGGTTAAGTAGAAAAGGGCCCACTTAAGTTATGTCTTAGTAGGCAGTGGATTTGGCTAGAGAGACACTAGGTCGCCAAGGCAGTGATCGCTTAAGCAACCCAATGTTTGCTTAAAAGGAATCTACACACCTGAGAATGCTATAAATTCCCCACTTAGCCTGATTTATCATATTTTCAAAAGTTTAGAACCCTAAAAAGTGTGAAAACTTGAGAGAATAATTGGTGGGTGATTTAGAAGTATTTGTGAACCAAAATTATGTGTTTCTCCTCCAAATTCTTGGTAAGCTTCCATCAATTTCATGATTAAATCCTTCATATTTTTCCAAAATATCTAAAATATTGGTGGGTTAATTGTTGCACCATTTGATCTCATATTTTACCTATTTGTAAGGGAAAATATTTCTTGAGCATTGAGAGACGTATGTCAATTTTGAAATAATGATTTGTAAATGGACCCCACATGAGATTTTTATGAACTTTGGACCCAAAGCACAATAGTGTAATACGGGTATCATTGCTCTTATTTTGATAAGTAGAATTTCATTTTGATAGTGTGGCACCTTGCAGAAGCTACTTGAAAAGGGGAACCATAGGTTTAGTAGATTCTTTGGGCTTTTCTTTAGCATCTAGGTAGGCTAGATTTACCTTCCTCATAGATTGAGCTAGTATGTAGTATAATTATAATATTATGCTAGATATGGGATGAGATTTAGACATTGGTAATATGATTGATAAAATTAGTGTGTTTTGGACTATTTAGCCTATAAGGAACCGTAATTTAGGCAGAATTGGCTTAGTTGCTCATGTTTTAGGTAGAATTTATATATTAGAGATAATTATGGATTATTTACATTTGAAATTGAATCTAGATACCTTATCCTAGTACGGGGTAGAATTTTCCTTAAAATGAATTTTGGGGATTAGAAGTGAGACTCTCTAGCCTACCTTAGGCCAAGACTTGTGTTAGATTTGGTAGACTTATACAGGCTTTTTATACCCTTTTAAAATGCATATTTTGGAACTTTGAGGAGATTAAATACTTAATGATTATGGCAGTTTGATATTTAAGAGTGGGTGCTAAATACGAGCAAAAGTTAGCAGTTTATTGATATTGAGTTCCAGCTTAAGTCCGATAATTGATGATGATACTAACGTCATGAGTTTTAATTCAAGTCCAGCAAATGATGACAATGATGATAATTCAATTGATTTCCAGTTCGATTCTGGCATTGAGAGTTTATTTATGTTATGTAATGGTATGGATGGATTTATGGTTATGGCTGGATATTTAGTAAATTTATGAAACTTTGGTTATTCATTTCCTTTGTTTGTACCCTTCGGGCTTATGGAGCCCACATTGGGTTATTTAATTTTCTTTACTTACTGGCTTATAGGGGATAATTTTGTAGTATCAGTTATGCTTTCTTTTATATTATATAAGTTTTGATTATTTATTTACAATGTTGGATCTTATTTTTAGGTTTACCCTTTTACCTTGAATTAGCTTATTTATCTTGCATATTTATCATATTTATAACATGATTTAGCTTAGTCGGCCGATTATTCCTACTGAATACCCATGGTTTTGGAACTCATACTATACTTCTATACTTGCTTGGTGCGGATCCAAGTACTAGTAGCTTCCACTAATGTGAGAATCATGTTGAGTAGATTTTGGATACAGGGTGAGCTCTCAGAGTTAAAGTTTCCCATTTTTCCTTCCATTATCTATGTGTAGCCTTTCATTATTTGAGATAAATTATATTTGACTATTTCAGTACTTATGTTCTTTTTCTATTAGCTCTTGTACCGACACTACTAGGTCATGGGATTCTTGTTGATGCTTTATCATATTCTAAATTATCATTACTATTCTTATTATTATTATAACTCTTTAATTGTTGACATTTGGATTTTAGGCCATTTTCCACTAAATTAGCCTATTGCTTATCGCTCCAGGCTATGGTTTGACTTACCCACTAGCAAGATATAGTAGGTTCCATCATGACTCTTATATCAAGTCGTGACAAATTGGTATCAGAGCCTAGGTTCACCAGTATTATTGGTACAATAACAAGTGTGTAGTTGAGTCATACAAATTGGATTGATGGCCTTCTTAAGAGTCCTTTACTTCTTTCATTCATTTTGTGCTAATAGTCTAAGTTGGTTTCTAAGTAATTACTTTTATTTCACTCTTTTGCAGGTGGCTAGGACATGTGCAAGTACTACATAAGTCAAGGATCCTATTGTTATTCATGGATGATTTAGAGGTTGTGGATAGCCTAGAGATATATCCCTGGCTAGAGTCCAGGATAGGGGGTCTTCCCTATACCTTATTTCTACTTTTGAGCCTGAGATTCTTTCATCCCAGCTAGAATAGGACAAGGACTAGCCCAAGCTCCACCGAGGTTTATTTTCTCTTTCATTGTCAAGGATGCACTAGTTTTGCTTTTAGAATTAGTTAGTGGTCCATCATATGATAGTGCAAAGTCTACGGATTAGGGTGGTATTGAGGTAGGGAACAACTTGTAGCTGTGACTCCTACAGTTGAGGTCCCTCTTGTGTGAGTGGTTACTCAACTGGTAGTTACCCATCCCAAAGAGTAGAAGATGATGGGTAGATTCTTGAGATTAGCTCTCCCTAGTTTTTTTCATTCACCGAGCGAGGGGTGCATAAGTTCTTAATTCTTTGTGATGATAGGCTTTTTAATTTTAGCCTAGTTGAGTCTCGTAGTATGGATTACACTTCTTTTTTAGTTGGATTGGTTACTTAACATTACTAGAGAGAACATCTTAATTCTAGACCAGCTGGATCTTACCCATTGACATGGAATCAGTTCTTTGAGATCTTCTTAGAGAAGTATATGCCTCACAGTCTTACGGATCTTTTAAGGGATCAGTTCTTAAGGTTGGATCATTGCTCTACAACTGTTGTAGAGTTTGAGGCTCAATTTTGCATGGTGTCTAGGCAAGCTACTTCTATTTGGACTCTAGATTATGAGAAGGTTTATTTCTTTGTTAAGGGATTGGAACTGTCTCTTGACATATCTACGTAGAGTTTGGTTGCAGCAGATAGAGCTTTTATTGAGGTTTTGTATCATGCTCAAGTTTTAGAGGTGATGCATTACGAGGACCAAGGGGCAGCGGTAAGAGGCCGTAATATCATGGTAGTTTTAGTGGGAGCCATAGTGGATTATGATTCAGAGGCAATGGTTCTCAGAGTAGGTACTTTCTGTGTCAGTCATATTAGCATCAAGATTAGTCTAGTAGGCCCATTTAGGGAATACTTTATATTACTAACGATGGTTAGTCTAGTTATAATACTTATCTTGGCTAGGATAGTGGTTAATATTTGAGGTGTTTATCTTCTGGTTATTCTAGTTGTGATGGTTAGTCTAAGTTATCCAGATCTCCTAGTTTTAGTACAATGCCTAAGGAAAGTTATGGTTTTGGGGATTTTTAGCTATTTCTCTAGAGAGTACCCAGCTGTGGAGCGGTGGTTATTTTAGCTCAGAGTGTTCCATCGATTTAGACAATTTTGACCCCAACTAGAGGTGATATATACGGTCATATGGGTGGTCCCTAGGGTGCCCATGTATGTTATCAGGTATGTAGGATAGGTGATCCATCAGGAGACCACCAGGTGGCGAGCGCAGTCAGTTGTATGCCGTACCTTCTAGACTCGAGGCTGAGCCTTTGGATGTTGTTATTATGGGTATGATCTTGGCCTGCCATTAGTTAGGTTTTTATTTATTTTATCCTAGATCCACTTATTTTTTATGTCTTCTATTATGCCTCGCGGTTAGAGTTATCTTGGCATTTATTATCTATGCAATTAATTCTGTGTATCTATTTTTGTGGGTGATTCTTTAGTAGTGGATCGATTTTATAGATCATGTGCTATGACTATTTTAGAATATGATACTTAGGCTAATCTTATTATGTTAGATATGGTGTATTTTTATGTGATTCTAGGCATGAACTAGTTATCCCACTATTAGGTGGTCTTAGATTATTTTACAATGACCATTGCCTTAGCCACGCCTGGCGTACCCCCGGTTGTGTGGCAGATAGCTATTATCCATAAGATAATAGGGATTATTTCTTATATTTAGGCTAGGAGACTTATTTTGAAAGGTTGCGAGTCTTATCTCGCTTATATTTTTTATGTTAGTATGGGAAGTCCGTCGCTTAACTCTGTTCCTATGATTCATGCTTTTTTTATGTTTTCCCTACTGATCTACCCGGTCTTTCACTTGATCATGATATTTAGTTTGTTATTGGTCTTGAGTTGTGCACCTGACCTATTTCTATGGCACCTTATTGTATGGCTTATGCCGAGCTTAAGGAGCTAAATTCTCTTTTTTAGGACCTTTTGATAAGGGTTTCATTATATTGAGTGTATCTCCTTATGGAGCTCTTATGTTGTTCATTAAGAAAAATAATGGTTTCATAAATATGTGTATTGATGTTAAGCAACTTAATAAGGTGATGGTGAAGAACCGATATCCTATGCGTTGGATTGACGACATGTTTGACCATCTTCGGGGTGTATCAGTGTTCTTTAAGATCGACTTGAGGTCTGGTTACCATCAGTTGATGATTAGGGATGATGATATTCCAAAAATATCCTTTAGGACCCGGTATGGCCATTATGAGTTCCTAGTGATATGTTCTGGGTTGACTAACGCCCTAGCTGCGTTTAAGGATTTTATGAACTATGTGTCTTGACCTTATTTGGATTATTTTGTGATTTTTTTCATCGGTGACATCCTTGTGTATTCGAGAAGTAAACGGGAGCTTATGCAGTATTTAAGAATTATGCTCCATACTTTGAGAGATCACAGGCTTTTTACCTAATTCTCTAAGTGTAAGTTTTGGCTTGAGTCAGTGACATTCTTTGGGCATGTGGTATCTAAGTATGGGATTATGGTGGACCTAGTGAATAGTAAGGTAATTCGTGATTGGCCCATTCCTACATCTCCATTTTAGGTTTATTGCTTCATCTGTTTAGACAGTTCCTATTGATGGTTCATTAAGAGTTTTGCTACTATTTTAGTGGATGACCAAATTGACTCGGGAGGAGGTTCCTTTCCAATGGTCTGAGGAGTGTGAGTCGAACTTTGTAAAACTTAATTTTATTACTTCAGCTACTATTTTGGCTCTCTCTACTGAAGGTGAGGGATTCACCATATGTTATGATACTTTTGGTATTTTTGGGTTGTGTGTTGATACAATAGGGCTGAGTTATTACTTATGCATCTAGGCAGTTGAAGTTACATGAGCATAATAACTCCTCTCATGATTTGGAGTTGGTGGTGGTAGTTTTTGAGATTAAGATTTGGATACATTATCTATATGTCGTGCATTGTGAGGATCTTCATGGATCATCATAGCCTTCAACATCTTATGACACAGAGAGAGCTTAATTCTAAGAAGCGTATATGGATGAAGTTGCTTAAGGATTATGACATCTATATTTGATATCATCCAAGCAAAGGACATATAGCAGCGAATTTCTTAAGTCGAAAGATGGTGAGTATGGGTAGTTTGGCTTCTATTTCAGTGTACCTATGGTCGTTGACACGGGACATCTAGTCCGTAGCTAACTTGATGGTGTGACTTGATAGTTCAGACCCTAAAGGATTCTTGCTAGTGTTGAGGCGAGGTCTTCTCTATTTAAGTAGGTTAAGAGTTATCAAATCGAGGATATGAGACTTTGTATTATCCATGACCAGGTATTGAGTGGTGAGTTCAAGAGGGATACCATAGATTCTGAGCGTGTTTTGAGATTTGATAGCCATATTTATGATCCAAGGGTTGACAATTTAATTTAGTCGATTTTGCGTAAGGCTCAAAGCTTTAGATATTCTATTTACCAGGGTACAATTATGATGTATAGAGATTTTAGGTATCATTATTGGTGGAGTGGTTTGAAGAGAGATATGGTAGACTTTGTAGCTCATTGCCTATATTGTAAGTAGGTGAAGGTCGAGCATCAGAGACCTGGTGTCTTAATTTAGAGGTTGTCCATCCCTGAGTGAAAGTAGGATCGTACTACCATGGACTTTGTTAGGGGTTTGCCTCACACCTTCATGTTTTTTATTGTATTTGGGTCATTGTGGATTAGTTAACCAATTTGGCATATTTTATTCCTATTTAAATGTCCTTCAATGCTAGAAGGTTAGACTGAATCTATGTTCGTGAGATAGTCCATTTGAATGGCAGACCTACATCTATCATTTCGAACTGGGGTTCAGTGTTCACTTCTTGATTTTAGAGAGATTTTCATAAGGAGTTGGGAACTCAGGTGGATCTTAGTACAACCTTGCATCCTCAGACCAAAAGGTAGTCGGAACAAACTATTTAAGTTCTCAAGGATATGCTCCGAGCCTGTGTTATAGTTTTTTAAGGTCAGTGGGATAAAACCTTAGTTTTGGCAGAGTTCACGTATAATAACAGATATCATTTGAGTATTTAGATGACACCTTTTAAGTCCTTACATGGTAGGCGATGTTATTTTCTAATTTGGTGGTTTGAGACCTCCCAGATTAGACCCCGTGGTACTAACTTGATTCAGGAGTCATTGGATAGGGTCAAGATGATTTAAGATAGATTAAGGGCAGCTTAGAGTAGGATAAAGGTTTTTGTAAATTGTAGACTTCGTGCCTTAAGATTTGAAGTTGGTGACCGGGTATTACTCCATGTATCACTCATGAAGGGTGTGATGAGGTTCAGGAGAAAAGGCAAGATCAACCCCAAATATATTAGACCCTTTGAGATTCTTCGCACCATTGGTAGGTGGCTTAAGGTTAGCCTTACCCTAAGATTTTGTTGTTGTTCATTTGGTTTTCCATATTTCTATGTTGCAGCGATACATTCCTAATCCTTCTTATGTGCTTAGATAGGACTCAGTCCAGTTGGATGAGTGGTTGACCTTTGTGGAGGAGCCTATGCTCATATTAGCCAGTGATGTAAGACGGTTGTGTACTAGAGAGATTCCAGTAGTGAAGGTTCAGTTGAGGCACCGCCAGTAGAAGAATCTACTTGGGAGATCAAGAGTGAGATGCGGACCAGTATCCTCACCTGTTTGAGGCTTCTTGTACTTTCTAATCCTTTACTTTCGTGAACAAAAGTTCTTGTAATAGTGGATATTACTACGACCCTCAAGGTCATGTTCTATATTATCATTTATTTTTGCCATTTAGAGCTTTTCTATAGCTTCCCCAAGTCATTTATGATTTGCTGGAGATGACAATTTGATTATCGGGCAGTTTGTTTGGTTTTTAAAGCCAATTCCCTATTTTGAAATCTTTGCTGGATCAAATTGGCTACTAGGTGAAAACGCCAGTCAAGAAACCTTGTATACCAATTCTGATAGTTCCAACATCTTTGTAACATCAATTTTAAGTTGGGTAGACCCTTGGTTTGATTCGAGGCTCCCGAACTCATTTTGGGCTATTGGTCGAAAGAGAAGAAAAATGGCACATGAGTGTGGCAAATTTTTATCAAAATGACCTCATATAGAAATTTTGACTGTTCCATTAAGTTGAATGTCAAGGGGTCGGTGGAGGCCCTAAATAATTTTAAGCTTTCAGTTGGTGCATTCAGCTAGTGCATCACTTAAGCGCCTTTTTGGGTTGCTTAAGCAGAGGACTGCTAAAGCGCCTAGCCGACTGCTTAAGTGGTCATATTGGCCTAGTAGGGGTTCATTTAAGAAACACCTTTACCGCTTAAGTGTTGACTACTTAAGCGGCAAAGGGGCTGCTTAAGCGATATGTTGGTAAGGAGAAGATATCGCAAAAGCGACACTAGGTCGCTTAAGTGGTGACTGGTAAGAGGCCTAGTGTCCGCTTAAGCGACATCTGAACACCTAGGAATGCTACAAATTCCCTATTTAGCCCATTTTCTCCAATTTTTCACTTATTTTCAAGATTTTAGAGCCCTAAAAAGTGTGAAAATATGGGAGAATCATTGGTGGACGATTTTGGTACATTTTTGAATTTAATTATGCGTATCTTCTCTGAATTCTTGGTAAGCTTCCATCAATTTCATGATTAAATCCTCCATCTTTTTCCAAAATTGCTAAAATATTGGTGGGTTGATCATAGCACCAAATGATCTCTGAATTCACCTATTTTGAGGGTTAATGTTCCTTGAGCATAGAAGGACGTGTTGTCTATTTCAAAAGTGTGATTTTGCCAATGGGCCCCATATGGGATTTTTACGTAATCTTGGAGCCGAAGCACAATAGTGAAATATGGGTATCACTATTCTCGTTTTGATGAGTAAATTATGATTTTGATAGTGTGGCACCTTGCGGAATCTTCTTAACAAGGGGAATCATTGGTTTAGAAGATGCTTTTGGATTTTCTTTGGCAGGCTAGATTTACCTTCCTTATAGATTGAGCTAATTTGTAGTATATTATGATTGATGAAATTAGTATGTTTTAGATTGTCTAGCCTATTAGGGAATCATAATTTAGGCTAAATTGGCTTTGTTGTACATGTTTTAGGTAGAATTGCTATCTTAGGGCTTACTATGGCTTATTTAAAATTTAGAAGTGAATTTAGATACCTTATCCTAGTCTAGTAGAATTTTCCTTAGAATGAATTTTGGGGATTAAAAGTGAGCCCCTTTGGCCCTTCTTAGGCTAAGACGTGTTATCTTTGGTTGACTTATACATGCTTCTTATACCCTTTTGAAATGCTTATTTTGGGACTTTGGAGAGATTAGATACTTAATGATTATGGTAGTTTGGTATTTGGGAGGGGGTGCTAATTTCAGGAAAAACTCGATAGTTTATCGATATTGAGTTTCAGTTCAAGTCCAACAATTGATGATGATACTAATGAAATTAGTTTTGATTCAACTACGACAAATGATGATAATGATGATGATGCTATTGAGTTTTGATTCAAGTCCGGCATTGAGAGTTTATTTATTTTATAAAACAATATGCATGGATTCATGGTTATGGTTAGATATTTGGTAAATTTATGGAACATCGATTATTCATTTTCCTTTTTTTGCACCCTCCGAGCATATGAAGGCCCATTGGGTTATTTACTTTTTCTGCACCTACTGGCTTATGGAGGCTAATTTTATAGTATCAATTGTGCTTTCTTTCATATTATGTCGGTTTTGATTATTTATTTATAGTTGTTGGAGTTTATTTCCAAGTTTGCCCTTTTACCTTTACTTAGCTTATTTATCTTGCATCTTTATCGTATTAATATCATGATTTAACTCAGTCGAACGATGATGCCTACTGAGTACCCATGGTTTGGCACTCATACTACACTTCTGTACTTTCTTGGTACAGATCCAACTACTAGTAGCCGCCACTGATGTTAGGATCGTGCTGAGTTGATTTGAGAGATAGGGTGAGCTCTCGGATTTGGAATTACCCTTTTTTCCTTCTATTATATGGTCTAGTCTTTCATTATCCAAGACAGATTATATTTGACTATTTTAGTACTTATGTTTCATTTGTAGTAGCTCTTGTACCGACATTACTAGGTCGTGGGATGGTTGTTGATAGTTTATCTATATTTTAGACTATCATTGATGTATTATTGTTATTGCAAGTCTTTATTTGTTGATTTCATCTTTTAGGCTATTTTACCACAAAATTAGCCCATTGCTTATAGCTCTGGGCTATAATTTGGCTTTCCAACTAGCGGGATAAAGTAGGTGCCATCATGACTCATACATTAGGCCGTGAAAACATCTTATCCCGAATCACCCTCAAACCAAAATCATCAAACTGATGAGCCTGAATCTACCCCATCAAAAAAAAATCTAGTCCCCATAAATGCCAAAGTACATTCAGGTGTCTAAATATCAAGCCTAACCATCTAGTTAGCAAAATACTGAACCTCTAAGGCCAAAGGCCTCTCCTGGGTCAAAACATACACCAAACTACCCATACTAGTCAACATCTGATTCAACGAATCCATAACCATATTAGCCTTGTTTGGATGATAGAGAATAGTAAGATCGTAATCCTTAATCAACTTCAGCCAACAACGCTGCCTCATATTTTTTTTGGTAGTAAAATGTAAATATTATCATACCAACAAACTCAATTACACCTACAGAGCACTCAACATCAATGCCACCATCCAGGATGGTTACATTTCCTACTAAGCCTCAGATTCCTCTAGTTACAGATTTTCACAACAAAACTTACACACTGCCTAACATACTTAGTGTTTTGTAACATAGCAATTCTCTCCTTAACAACTGATTAAACTTGCGGGACTAAGAACTCAATGTTAACAATATGGTTCTTGAAAATTTTACCATTCTTAGCTAACCAGATATTGTAGATCATAGCACCATAAGTGGCGGCCACAATATCCTTTATAAACTTCTTCCACTTCTTCATTTCTATCAACAAGATGGTAGCTTGAACCTTTTGGGGGTGAAAATTCACTCTTAGCCACCTGGATAGTTGAGTCCATATACTTCTTACTGCATCACAGTTAGCAAAAAGATGTGTGACTTTCTCCAATTGCATCTTATCACAAAGGACACAATCAATGCCATCACATTGCCATCTAAATATTAACATTCTATCCTTGGTGAGTAATTTAACCTGCATTGAAATCCACATAAGGACCCTATATTTTGGAAGTACCACTCTATTCCATACTAGTTCATGTCCTCTCCAAGCAGGTCTATGGCTCTGGAGAGCAAGGTAGCACTTGGATATGGAATACAAGCCTGACTAAGTGAGTTGATATTTGTTTGTTGGGTACCATGACTGCATGCCCAACTTGATTTTGTTGAGTTTTTTCCAGTACCAGCTGCAGTCCTAGGGGAGAAGGGGACATGAGTCCAAAAATCTTCTCCTCCCTTTATATATATATATATATATTCTAAACCCATTGCACCCATAGGATTTCCTTTCTCTGGGATAACCAACATATCAGTTTCCCAACAGCAGACACATTCCATAACTTGCAACTTTTGATGTTGAGGTCACCTTGTGCCTTTAAGCAACATACATCATACCATTTAACTAAAGAAACACTTTTCTTTTCTTCAAAGCCACCCCATAAAAACTTCATGCATTGTACTTCTACTAGTTTTACTACACTCTATGGGAGAAGTAATGCAGGACTCTAGAAATTTTGTAAAGAAAACACTATTGAGTTTACTATTTGGATCCTACCAGCATTGGAGAGGTGCCTATTTGAGGTAGCTTTTAGCTTAGCAGTGATCTTTGAACTAAGCTGTTGGCAATACAATGTGGACCATATCTTGTTGGACAGTGGTAGACCTAGATATCTAAAAGAAAGTGCACTTACTTTGAACCTTATTCTCAAAAGTAACCTTCTTTGTATCTCTACATTCACCCTAAAAATATAGATATTAGACTTATCAGAGTTTGCAGACAACCCAATAGTCTCAGAGAAATATTTGATATCCTCCATAATTCTATGTACTGATGCTTTATTCACTTTACAGAAGCCCATAAGATCATCTGTAAAAGTCAGATGAGTTAGCTGGTAACCCTTACACATAGGGTGAAATCTAAAGTCAGGTAGTTTGCTTATTCTACTGAGAACTCTGGTGAAATATTCCATGACTAGGACAAATACCAGGGGGAATGGGATCCCCTTGTCTCAATCCTCTTTTTCCTGGAAAGAATTTATATCCAACATCATTAACCTTTACTATAAATATGGTGGTGGTCACTCACACCATGATTAACTGAATGAACTTTGGGGAAAACTATAGCCATGCAAAATTTCCTCTACAAATTCCCATCTCACCATGTTGTAAACCTTTCTCAAGTCTATCTTCATGAGGCATCTAGGAGAAGTGCTTCTTTTATAATGTCTCAAAATATCATGACATATTAAGACATTCTGTATAGAAGACCTGTCTTTAACAAAAGCAGACTGAGTGGAGTTGATTAGAGTGTGAAATACCTTTTTTAACCTTCTACAGAGCAGCTTAGATATACTCTAATATTTAGTGTTGCAACATGAAATAGGTCTGAACTGCCTGGTATTTTCAAGATTCTCAGTCTTTGGAATAAGAGTAGTTGTATTGATCTAATAGCTTCCCTATTTGAAAGAACTTACGCACAACAAAACAAATATCCATACCTACAACATCCCACGCATCTAAAAAAATCCACTTCCATAGCCATCTGGCCCATGGATTTTATTTATGTTTATGCTCCATATCACTTTCTTCACTACTACATCAGTTACAGGTTCCACTAGTTGCCATTGTTACTCCTGACTAATATTTGGTCTTTTATCATATATCAAGTTACTATACTTGGTTCTTGTCCCCCCAGTAGTACTCAAAAACTCCTTATAGTATGCCATAATAATACTAGAAATCTTAGTTTGATCATACTACATTTGGCTAGACTTATCTCTAATTTGTGTGATTGAGGACTGAATTGTCCTTCTCTTAAGAATGGAGAAGAAGTATATTGTACTATCATCACCAAGCATCTACCATGTAGCCTTGCTTCATTGCATCAATATTGTCTCATCTATATATGAAATTTTTTGGAACTCCTGTGTAAGCCTTTTCTCTCCTTATTGCAAGTCTCTGTCCATTGGGAGGCTTGCAATTGGATTTATGCTATATTGTGGTCTTATCTGGATGAATTCACCTTCTCCATCATATTGTGATAATCCTCTTTGTGTATTTTTCTCAGAATACCCTTCAAACTTTTCATTTTCTGCACCACCTTGAACATATGATACCGAGGGATATGGATTCTCCAGGCTTTCGGAACTATTGTGTGGAATGAATGGTGAGTACCCCAAGCATTGCAATAGCTGAAAGATTCTTTGGACCTTTGATTTTCCTCATCCATCTTAATTAATATGGGACAGTGATCACTTACTCCCTCAGGTAGTACATGACTTTTTATACCTGCCATGTTATCTAGCCACTGACCATAAATAAACACCCAGTCGATCTTTAAGTATATTCTTTCTTCTTGTCTATCACTCCAAGTGTATTAGCTCCTGTACTTGGCATTTTCTATACTTGACAATCATCCACACATTGCTAAAAGCCGATCACTTTTGCATAAGTCACTATACTCCCTCCTATTCTATCATCCCTGTGTAGTACTGCATTAAAATCCCCAAGGATCATCCAGGGAAGTTTGCACCCTATCTTAGTCCTTCTCGGTAGTCCAAGAGATCTACTCTTTACTCCCTTAAATTGAAAGCATAAATGAATGTAACTACAAATTTAAGTTAAAGGGGAATGTATTTGATGTAGCAAGTAACAACTTGTGCACTTTCAGATTTTACCTCTAACTCATACCAATCACTTCTCCAAATTATAATTGTCCTTCCATTGTAGTGATTCCCGTGGTTACTATAATAGGACCATCCACCAAACATGTTATCAGCTATAGTAGTTACCTTATTTGCCTTTATTCTGGTTTCCAGAAAACAAATTAAACCAATACCTAAACTGTTGTAGAGGATTTTAACCTCCTTCTGCTTATTGAGGCCATTAAGACCTCTAGTGTTCTAACATAACATCTTAACCATAACCACTTGGGGGAATATTATTCCCCTCTACACCAGCTTTAGTGGTTTGTGTACCTAATTGTGAAGTTTCTCCTAGCGTTTGAAAGTTATTAGTAAGAGAGATTGGTAGCCTACCAGCATTTTGAATCCTCCCAGTAGGATGGATTTTATCATTCTTCTTGGTTGCTGAACCATGTATAACTTATTTTGGCTCAGTCACCTTCCCATCTTCGTTGGCCCCTATTGCGTTAGATTCAGCATTTGTAATTACTTCCTTGGCCCATACTAAATCATTCTTAGTGTTCTTCGTGCCTTCTTTTGCTTTATTGTTCCTACATTCTTAAGTACTATGCCCATACTTCTGACATTTATCACCAATAGTAGGTCTCCATTCATACATTATCTATTGTTCCATAACTTTTCACCTTTCATTCCTAAAATGAATTGTATCAGGTAGAGCTTTCCCTATCTGCACCTCCACCGATATTTTAGAAAAACTTAACCCCATCTTCTGCTCTATGTTCCTATCCACCATGAGAGGCTTAGCAATTAAACTATGGATCTTACTCAGACTTTTGCACCCCAATATTTGAATTCTAGACCAGGTATCTTGATACAAATAGGCACCGATTGTAGTTCACCCTTGGAAAAATCCATCTTTTGAACCTGAGATTTCATTATTAGTGGTTTACTATCAAAATGATATAAGCCACAATCTAGAACTTTCTTCTTCCCTTCAGTTATATTAAATTTGATTAGTAGGATGTCGTTTTTCATCATAGCCATTTTACTTATACCATGTTTCCCCCATTTCCTTTGAATGAAACCATTCAACACATTGAAAGGAGGATGAGCACCTAGAACATAGCACACAATAGCATTCTTTTAGTATTCCACCTAAAACAAAGGGGGATGTGACCATCAGTGCCTCACCTGTTTTGATTGGGGGAACATAATCAAGATTGAAACCAATATCCTGCACCTTGTTAATATCAAATTTGTCCCAAATTTATTCCCTAGGTCCATCCAATTTCTTCCTCAATCCATCATTGCCTACTACAGACGCTTTATCCACTTCATCAGCCCGTGAGTAAGGGGATGTAGTAAGCTTCTACCATTCCTGGATGTTTTCCTTTGCACTTTGAGATTTTGATTGCTTCTTCGCTATACCCTATTTCAAACTTACATTTACTACTTCATTGCCCCCAATTTCATGAGTCAGTCCACCCTTAGCTGTGCAGCTTTTTGAGCTACCACGATCAGTAGTAGTTGTTGTTACACTATTTTTACCTTTCCCCGATCCCATTTTCGAGCTTCCAGCTACACTTGCCTCATTTGCTAAGATTTCTATTATTGTTACATTCCCAATAGCCCTCACAGATTGTGTCTCACCTCTATCATCTCCGCTCACTAAGACACTATGCTTTCCCGTATTGTTACCCCCAAGCTAGCAGTTAAACTCGAAGCTTTTGCTCTCCTTCACATGGTGTGCATACATTAAGATAACATGCGTAGGAGAGAGAAATCCTTACAATTCAACAACTATTAAGATCCTGTAAGGTAAAGAATTACAGAAGTTTATGGTGATCTGAGAAGATCTTACAATGGACTCAATACAAATAGTACCTCCATAACTTCAAAGCACACACAACTGCGCACAACTCTAAATTATGGGAAGGTTAATTCTTCTTACGTGACTTTAAATAAAGAGAAGTATACATAATCATCTTACCCTCCTGCATCAACACGACACCCAACCTAATACCACAAGCATCACAAAAGACAATAAAGCCTATGCCCTCCTTATGCAAAGTAAACATAGGAGTCGAGTTCAATAAATACTTGAGCTTTTGAAAGCTCGCCTCACAAGCATCATACCAC
>JAPEIP010000002.1:143813052-143827978 GCA_026120095.1 Capsicum chinense | reverse complement strand
ATTATTGTTACATTCCCAATAGCCCTCACAGATTGTGTCTCACCTCTATCATCTCCGCTCACTAAGACACTATGCTTTCCCGTATTGTTACCCCCAAGCTAGCAGTTAAACTCGAAGCTTTTGCTCTCCTTCACATGGTGTGCATACATTAAGATAACATGCGTAGGAGAGAGAAATCCTTACAATTCAACAACTATTAAGATCCTGTAAGGTAAAGAATTACAGAAGTTTATGGTGATCTGAGAAGATCTTACAATGGACTCAATACAAATAGTACCTCCATAACTTCAAAGCACACACAACTGCGCACAACTCTAAATTATGGGAAGGTTAATTCTTCTTACGTGACTTTAAATAAAGAGAAGTATACATAATCATCTTACCCTCCTGCATCAACACGACACCCAACCTAATACCACAAGCATCACAAAAGACAATAAAGCCTATGCCCTCCTTATGCAAAGTAAACATAGGAGTCGAGTTCAATAAATACTTGAGCTTTTGAAAGCTCGCCTCACAAGCATCATACCACTGAAAAGACATCTTCTTCAAAGACAACTTGGTCAATGGAGCCTTAATGGTCTATATGGGCCCCAGTTTAATCGTCAAAAACCTTAACTTGGGTTACAGATTAATCGTTTTAGTATAATTGTACCCATGGTCTATATGGTCCCCAGCTCTTACCCCCTGGTCGGGCCACAGTCTGTGTAGCCGCAAGAACTGGAGAAGGATCATATATATATATGTGCGGGGGACACTAACCTCCTAATCATATACTAAGGTGACTTGAGCACCCAATCATGTAATGTAGTATAGGGAACTCTAAACTCTCAATCATGTAATAGTGACAGTAAGGTGGATTCGAACTACCCGGTCACAATCTAAAGGGCACTCTAACCCCAAGGCAGTATAACCCCCGCACTGGCTAGCGCGGTTTCTAGTATTACTGCCTTAGAACTAGAGCCATCAATATGGGCCAAATCCAGATGGGCCAGCCTGGCCCGACCGATAATTTAATGGGGTGGGCTTTAATTTTTGCTGCCCATTTAAGAATAGGGTTTTTTAGCCCGGCCCGAATAAGC
Source organism: Capsicum chinense (assembly GCA_026120095.1). Classification (NCBI taxonomy): domain Eukaryota; kingdom Viridiplantae; phylum Streptophyta; class Magnoliopsida; order Solanales; family Solanaceae; genus Capsicum; species Capsicum chinense. The sequence goes on along the minus strand of JAPEIP010000002.1, from coordinate 143,826,896 downwards.
CCATGGCCCGTAGGCTTGAGGAATATGGGTTGGGCTAGCTCGTGGGTCGGCCCATCAGTCAAATAATAAATAATTTAAAAATAAAATAAAATATTAAAAAATAATGAAAGAGTTAAAAAACAATCAAGTCCAATGATGACCATTGACCGCTCCATTAACAAAGAAAATGGAAACTGGTAAGTTTCCTACTTTCCTATCTAATAAATAATAAAATAATTAAATATCTACCACTAAAACATAAAGAGTACATTGTACTCTTCACTTTCCTTATTTCCTTAGTTCAGCTAGCCGCCTCCTCTTCACTATATCTCCCTTAACGCGCCATCAGCTTTCAACCATGATGTTTTTGATTGAGCAGTGCCACCTCTTCGTTTTCTTCCTACTTTGGGTGATTCGAGCTCTGGCTCCCTTTTGATTAACAAACATTAATACTATGTGTTATTGTGTGATAAATATTTATGTTTATTAACAGTGTAGAATTAACTTATAAAATATTATTCTTTACAAAGTGAGCTGGCCCGTGAGGCCCGCAGCCAACAAGGTAATAGCGTGGGCTTGGTGTTTTTTGGCCCATCATTTAAATGGGCCAGCTCGGCATAACCCATCAAACTCAAATCCCGTATGGGCTAGCCCAGATGGTCTGGGCCAACCCGTATTGACAGCTGTACTTAGGACCGCCACTTTCACGACCAGCTATACAACCCTCTTTTAATTCTAATTAAAAATAATTAACACGCACTCCCATTCATTGAACCTTATTACACATAAAGGCATACATTGTTGGAATCGTTATACCAACACACTTGCAAAGTAACGACAACATGCAAAAATAATGACATCACTTGGGGGAATTCACAACCCCCTTGGATCAATTATGCAATAGCTTGTGAAAATACAAAACCCACAAGGTTCAATTCAAAACCATTATGCATCATAGCTTTTCACATTATGCAAAACTTCATGAATAATTCAATATGCATAATTTTCATTTTCAAATGAATTTCACAATATGGGGTTGAGGTCATAACCATTTATAAAGTCATAAGTTTGGAAAAAATCACAATTCCCTAGTTCATTCACCATACCCATGCACCCACAAGTTCAAAATCATAATTAAAGCATGAATAATCACATATAAACCATGGGAAACATTGTTCAATCTATAAGCACTCCAAATCCTCAATTCTTTTTTTTAAACCAATATCAATAGCTTATGTGAAATACTTTAAAATACATGCTTTTAACAAATTAACAAGGAGGGAAGAGTAACATGCCTGAAATACCAAGTTTCACAAAAAGAATGCAACCCTTGAGCCCTTGGATTACCTACTTCTTGGAAACCCTAAGTATGACTGCTTGAGAGAATTTGAGAGAGCTTTGGAAGTGTTTGAATACGTTAAGGATGAAATATAAACCCCTTATGTGCTTTATGGACTTGGGGTTTTAATTGGGCAAGGAGGGAATTGTCCAAAATGATCTCAAATTAAAAACTAAATTTTACTCATCAATGACTATGGGTCACCATACGAATCGTATAGTCAAATTATGACTCATCACTCTGAGTCATATCCAGGACAGTTTCCAAGACACTCACAATCTATTGACCCTATAACTCAACCAATAGGACTCGTAATGAGATACTACGAATCGTAGAGTCCAGTCGTAGTCAACACAAAACCCAATCGGGTAAACACTGGACATCCTACGATTTGCACCCAATGACTCATAATAAGTCCTTACAACTTTTAGTGAGACACTCATACTCAGTGCAGAACTTAGCCACTTAATTACTGATTTGCTTATGACTTAGGTCCCTAAGAACCATCAAGCTCCTTACAACTTATGTCCCCAATTCGTACTTAGGGTTGTAACTCAAGCACCATTCACTGGTCACCTTATGAATAGGGTCACATGACCCGTCAAGGCATCTACAACTTGTAGTGGTATGTCGTAGTCAAGACTGTAAGGATAAAATTTTAGAAATCTTTCAAGGACCAATAACCTGGGGCGTTATAAATTCCTTCCTCATCCCATAGGCTGGGCTCCCTCCTTGGATGCTAACTCAGCATCCCTAGCCTATATGAATCTAGTCCTCAACATCCGTTCATAAAAAAGTGAAAACTCAATTAAAAATATAGGATATGAAAAAACCCACACCACAAGGAACAAAATAATGAAAATTTCCTAAAGATATCTTATAGTCCTCAAAGATAGATACATTTGTCTATGTACCAGTCCTCGTGACACTACCAGGCACCCTGTTCTTACATTAATGAGATTAATGAACCAGACTCTAATACTAATTTGCCATGACCCAAAAATTGAGGTCATGATGACACCTATTGTAACTAAGCCTTGACAAGTAAGCCAATCACCCAAAGTGACATATAAATGAAAATCACAACTCAAATCCCAATGTGAGACTTCTAGAATAAAGTCAAATCATACATGCATAAAGATAATGAAAGTCTAAATCACAATAATATCATAAACTAACCTAAAACCAGGTGTTACAGTGTAAGAACAACTAAATACAACTCGAAGTCTGAAAATACAACTAAAAATACAAAAAAATACAGAAATCTTTCTCTGAATATAAAATAAGACATAAACTAGATGGGATGAGGTCGAAAGTAAACTCCAAAAGAATAGAGAAACCACTACCTCAAATATATCAACCATTTCCCAAACTCAACTATCGCGTGACAAGCCCATACTTGGATCTACACTGAAGGGCATAATGGGGATGAGTACCATCCACTTCTACTCAGTAGGTATCATAGACTGACTTGAGCAAAGTAGAAAATAAGGTATATAAATACACAGTACGAGTAAGTCAACTACAAGCAGAAAATGCCCTAAATAGTAGTTCACACCATCTTCACTAATAGTTCTAAAATATAGCACATAAATGGAAAATAGGTAGGAAAAAACAATAGAATAGAAATACATCAGATAAAATAAAAAAAACACAACACTAAAGATGCACAAATAAATGAAATGTAATGATAATAATAATAATAATGATGTGATATGATCAAGGTTATCGCATCACCTTTGTATACACCCATCGAGCATCAGTGTTTCTTGGTTGAACCCATAGGGGGTTTGCTACCCATATACTATGTCAATACTCAATAGCAATCTCAATATCCATATCTCTACTTTGGCTCATGGGCTACAATAGAGGTTTTGTAAAAATGTCTCATTTCTATCAAAAATTAGTATTTTCATAATGGTACCAATATCTCATGAATATATATATATGATTTGAGCATGTAATGCTCACAACTAATCCAACATGAAGATCTCAAGTCCTCTCAATAATGCACACATGAGTCCTAAATCCATTCAATATATCAAGCAACCATGATTACGCATAAATAATATACCAATAAAGTGAAAAATTCAAGTATAACATCAGTAATATCACATTAACCCCAACTTAGGTATTTCTACCATAAAAGAGCAACACAAGGCCAATAATGTCAAGTAAAGCCCCCATAGGGGACACCCACAATAAATATCATCTCAAACCACCACGAACAACAATAAAAGCCCCCACACAGGCACACAATAGTTATAATATTATTTTCATGATTATTACAGATACCCATTGCATGCATTATACATAAATACATATATATATATTAACTACCCAGCCCATCTGAAAGAAGTTACGCCATAACCTACCTAATGATGCTGATTCCCAAGCCTAAAACCCTCCATATAGAGCTTCTCCCCTCTTTAATGGCCTCAAAATCAACTAAACATAAAAATATTGAATCGACGTATTAAAAGGAAGACAACTATACTTATATTGTCTATTTTAAAATTGAGGTTAAAGAAAGCCAAAGGAGAAAATCCAAGTGAAACTGGGTTAAAAATGAGCTTTAAATTAAAGAAAAACCATTCTAGGCCTTCTAAGCCAAAATCCCCAAATTTCACTTTTGAAATTGCCTTCTAACGAGTTTTAGATGAACTGAATCGAAGAAAACTAATTGAAATAGTGATTTGGAGCTTACCCAAGATTTAAAATAGAAGAATTCATCAAAAATACTCTTGACTAAAAGCTCAAAGTCTCAAAAATGAATGAAAAATTGAGAAAGTATATTTTTAAAGTGACCCAGTGTTGACCGCTTAGTTGAACCCTAAAGCGGTCCCCAACCACTGAAGCAGAGAGCGCTAAAGTGTCCAGAGTCTGCTTTACTAGTACTTGACTACCCAGCTGGCCTCCACTTTAGCAGTCAACTTTGCTAAAACTGCAAAGTTACAGATCAAGTCCTCGGGATTCATTCAGAATCCCTTGCAGTAAAAAAAATATGCTACTAGACTAAATTCGACATTTTAGATTTAACAGCGATATCAGATTTAAAAAAAAAATTGTTTTCACAAAATTGACCCCCGAGGCCCAATTTCACAATTTTCCAAACTAAGGGTCAAAATGAGAACATTAAGCCATAAAATCACACCAACTACACTACCAATCCAAAATCAATGTTCTGGATTTATTAGCGTAGTTCATTTTTTCATCCGACATTCATAATAATAAATGTTGTCTTAAGTTAATTATGAGGCCCTATTTACACTCTAAACACCGTAAACTCGCACAATGCATTCTGAATCACATTGGGAACCATACCAACCATCCCACACTCTAAAAATATTACGTAGCAACCACAAGGAGGGCTAAAATAGTCAAAACACATAGAAATAAAAATTTCATAGAATCAAGCCCTTACATTATTAAGGCCCAAAATTCTGCTATTATTTTGCAACCCTTACATTAAAGTCATTACTCGGTTCAAGAACTACCCCATTAGCCAATAATTTTACTCTATTAAACTTACAGTCTAGTTTTAGTCATACACCTTTATACCTTTCACTTCTAAATCTTTAATCTAACTTGACTTTTGGCTCTAATGTTATGTCACCAACTCCTCATATCATAATAAAATCTCATCAGTAACTTTAAGCAAGGTTTTGTCATATTTCAACAGACATAAAACCAAGTTCATCCTTTTTATGGTAATTAGGCTAAATCCATCATGCTTTATTATTATAGATTTGATTATTATTCATTGTCTTGAGCCGGGGGTCTATCGGAAACAACCTTTCTACTTCTTCGAAGGTAGTGGTATGGACTGCGCACATCTTACCCTCCCCAGACCCTACTATGTAGGAATATACTGGGTTTGTTATTGTTGTTGTAGGCTAAATCACTAAATTATAAGATCACACAATGTCCTTATCACCTATATTCACATGATTCACATTAAATACACCATGGAGTCATACAAAACAAAATACCCATAAAGAATTTATCATTAACATAATGTCACAACATTTAGTTTTTATTATAATAAATCCATGTTTTATCCATTCAAACTCCATGCCTACAAGACTAAGCATGATTTTTCCTATAAAATCAACACAATGGATACAATTACTAACCACAATTTACAACTCATAAACCATAACATACTTGCATGGGAATTGTTGTAGCTGTTACACAAAATAAGCTATACCACTGATGATCCCCCTTCTTTTTCATGTGAATGAAGGGTAATCATCTAACAAACAATAATTATAATAATAATTAATAAACTAGTCTACAAATAAATAAATTAGGGATTCAAATCCACTAGATATAAACTTATGCATGGTCTACAAGTTTAGCCAAAGGCCAATTAATCATCAAATAGCTCATTCAAGCTCAATCCAACTCCATTACTGGGTTTTAAAGCTAAAGGTCCCATATTTATTGAATTCAAGGTTCTAAACTATCAACTTTTATATTTTTGAACCATAACTTCATAATAGGAAGAGTTAATTCACAATTTAAGATCATTTCAAGGTTAAAATACATATATCCATGGGTTTTCCCATAAATTCATGAACCTAGGGTTCTAAACCATAACAATTTCACCATAGTCTCCCCATTCTAATTATTCTAGAATATGAATGGATTTATCAATGTGAAAAAAGAGTAAACAAATCTTACCTCAACGAAGGATTCCCACCCAAACCAAGAGAAAATTGACCCTCTGGGCTTAGAAATGAAAACATTAAAGTGTGAGGTTCAAACACATTAAAACAAGGTTACAAACTATTGTTGCATCGGTATAGAGACCTTAACCGCTATGGCTCCCTCAACTTTTTAGCATAGATAGTATTTAATAAAATAGTCATAACTTTTTACTCAGCAAGAAATAAAATAACAAACGGTGGGTTGTATTGGAAAGAAAACTCAGAGATCTTTGATTTGGTGGGCATTGCACCTCCTAACTCCTTATTTTCTAGGAATTCTCATTTGAAGTTGACCTTAGTTTACACATAGACCAAAACTAAATTGGTGAGGACACTTTTTACTTTAATTTGCGCTAAGGATTTTGTGCAACCTTAGAACATATTAAATGCACTCATATAATAAAGCATTGATCCTAACACCTACGACAAATGAGATTCATATACGTTTACAATTGATATTTTTAGTAACGATGGAATCAGTGGTCATATAGATACTTACTTACCATCCATTCACCCCCCCAATGGGCATTGGATAACATAAAGAACGAGGTTGAAATTTGAAGGAAACTACTTTCAGAGTTGCTCATGATGCCCTTACTTACACACTCTCCATCGTTTATCAACCAAACCATATAAATACTCGACCTCCCTATCAAGGCTTTTCAAGATCAGAAGATGCATGGCCAAATATTTTCGCATGAATTATTTATTTGCTCGTTGAGCTAAGAATGAAACCTTGAGAGTTAATAAAGAGGTAACGTCTTAACTCAAAACAAATTGAATAATTACTTCATCGAACCCACTATAGCGGCCTAATCCTGCTATATCAATACTGCTATAGTAGAAATTATTCCACTATAACGACATCACTATAGTGACATACACATCGCTATAATGCATAAGTGATTCAGAAACTCAGGAATCTTCTAGATTTTCCTTTTAAACCTGAAAATACTTAGATTTTTGACATTCCAAACTAACTACTTTATGTTAAGTACTATACCCAGAGTTCTACTAACCCAAGCTCCATTCTAAAAGTTTTTATGGGATATTATGTCCCTCATATAAAAAGGTATAACTTTTATTTTAACAATAACTACACCTCAACTCATAAAATATCTCAAAGCAACACAATAACGGATTTTCATTGGAACACACCATAGCTTGAGATTTTTTCAACGCTCTTCCTAGGGAAAACTTTACTCAGGAAATTACACCCTAGAAACTATTATATCAAACACAACATCACCAAATGCTATTCAATTTTTCCCCTTGATACATCTTTCCTTTGACCATTTTTCACTCATTCATGATCAATGCATATGAATAGACCATTAAGAGTAGAACTACGAACCAACACACCACTATTGGATTCATTAAAACATAGATTCTCTACCGTAACTTACATTAGTCTATTTGACCCTCACCAATCAATCATCTATAATAAACAGTTTTTTAGTTGTCACTCGGGTACAGGCCAAACTTTTTTAGCCTCATAGCTAGCATACCAATAGTTAGTTTACTAGTGCCAACATACCTTAGAAGTAATACTAATCAAGTTTTATTGTTCAAAAATGAGAGGGATATGACTATGCATAAACACCTCCAACAATAATTCAACAAATCATTCAGGTATAATTCAATACAGAAATCCACCAATGCAACACCCTGACGAATGACAAAAACCAAGAATCTGACAAGTATAAATTTTAATACAAAACACATCAAGTCAAGATTATGACTAACATCATTTCATTCCAACTAGCCTTAGTTATTCTTAAGTGTAAGGCAGTCGTCGTCAATATATTTTCCCAACTTTGAATCGGGGTTCAATCCACCAGAAATAATGTGAGTGGCAATTTAATTAGATTAAAATAAAGAAGACTTTCTAAATTCGAACCTAGAAAACAAATTTGTAAAAATGGGTGGGTTTGAGTAAGTATTAAAGTTGTTGTTTATTAATGAACTTTTAAAGGACTAATTCGGGGATACGAATAATTAGAGTATAATCAATTAGGCATGGATCTTGGGATTATTATTTCCTAGGGGAAAGTTATGCATGGGAATATGACGCGTTAGTTTAAATTCAACTCATTGATAATGTGGTAGGCTAGGTTGAAAGTCCTTGGGACTAGTTTGTCAACATAGTCTCAAGGATTTCACTCATAGACCCTTTTGACTACCTAAGGATTGTGTCAATTAAAGTCACCTATCACCTTAATTGGGCATCTCTATCTCTAGGAAGATGCCCAAAATATAGCCTACTAAGGGTGGTCATGGTATGGTATATACCGAATTTCCATACCGAACCAAAATTTATTTATTTCGTGGTTTTTGGTATTATGGTATATAGTATACATTTTAATTAATATTGGTGTATGGTATGCTCTACGATATTTACAAATGACATACCGAAGTATATATAGTTACATAAGTAACTTATATATATATATATATATATATATATATATACACAAAAAAAAATACTTAGTATTAGTATAAAGAAGTTTAGACTTTGAAACTTTCACTACACTATATTGATTGAAAGTTCTTTTTGGTGTAATTGACTAATAGAAGGACTTATTTGTACTTCTTTTTCAATATTTCTACATGTGTAATGCATTTTTATGATGAATTAAGACATGTTTTTGAAAAGTCAAAGTAATAATACTCTAGTATACGAGTATATATTATCAAAGTTAAACAAACTATGGTTACCGATTACCATACCTCAAAATACCAAAACCGAACGTCAAAATACCAAACCATACCAAATTAATATGGTATGGTAATGGTATAATGTTTTTAAAAACCGAATACCAAAATTACCGTACCGAAGTTTCAAAGACTGTACCATACCATACTATGCTCACCCCTATAGCCTATGCTCTATTCATCCTTATTTATAAGATAGGAAAAATATAGTAATCTGCATCCATTATTGTCCACTTTTTCTTTGTACCCCATAGCCATATTTCAAGGATGTCATGGGTTCCAAAAGTTTACCCAAACCCTTCTTTCAAAGATGATTTTAGCTTTCAAGAGTTTGGGGTTTTAACCCACAAACCCATTTTGGGTATTTGGGGCTTTCACCCATAAAACCCAACTAATTTAACCAAGCAATAGTAGAACCAATCATTACCAAACTAGAATCTACACAAAATCATCACAAACACACACAATTGCACCCTATTCTAATATAATCCCAAGAGGAAGAACTAGCAACTTATAAAGATAATAAACAAAAATATACCAAAATCACAATCAATTTGATTCATGAAAAATAAAGAGAATGCAAATCACACTTTAAATTCTAATAAATCTTCAATGGGATTTGTCAATTCTTCACTTTGCAGTTTCTTTAATTAATTCTTGCCTCAAATTAGTATAAATCCAAGCTCCAAGTGATAAACCCTAAACTAAGGATAGTATAATATGTAAGATAAAAAAAATAGGATGAAAAAAACCAAAAATTCCCCTATTTAAGCCCCAATTCCACATTTGCCAAATATTATAAAAATGTCATTCAAATTTTTCCGCTCTATCGCGATCACCATCCCTTCACTGCGATCACGATACCACTATTGTGGAAGTTATATCATGCCGTGATCTTGGTAACTGAGGGTTGACTCCTGGGCTGCAATTTCAGCTTTTATTCTTTTTCCTTACATTTTTTCTCTTTCACCTTCTCCTTCACTCAATTTTATCAAGTTTCCTTGTTCATTGCAATTTTACCTACACAAATGAGTATTAAGTAAGAAAATAACAACAAATCAATGAAAAAGCATGATAATTTAGGCTTAAAATGCTAGTAAGTTGTCAAACCCAAACTTAAACTATTGCTTGTCCTCAAGTAACCAAGAATAATTTAACAAGATAGGGTATTTAACTCAAATCCACCAAAAAAATACAATACTAAAGGAATAACCTAACAAAGCTCTACAAAGACTTTTCAAACATGTCATGGCAACAAGTAACCCAAAATTTTCTAATAAGCACATATTATGAAGCAAGGATGTAAGTTTGTGTCAAATGAATCTTCTAAATCAACAAAGCACCCTAAGAGGAAACACAAAATCTTCAAAAACTTTCTCAATCTTCACAATGCAACTTACTTCACCCATTTACCCAAACCAAGAGTAAGACTTCACCCTCTACCCTAAAGTATCGATGTCGCTCATAAGTAAGTGTTAGCTCCACACACACAAAAGACATTGAAATTTCTATAGAAGCTAAACTAATGAAAGAATTCATACTCACTATCGCAAATAAATTCAAGTACAATAATGTAACACCCCGAGTATGTACCCCAAATGCTACACGGTGCTCATAATCCTAAAAACCACAAGCTAACCTATGACTGGTACCTGCTGCAGTAACTGTATAATAAATATTGTAAGGATTTAGAAATAGGCGTAACATACGCCATAAGGTTCAAATCTATAAATAAATGTAAATGTGGTTTCAAAATACCAAAATTGAATATAAGTACTGAAAAGCTGAACAACTGTCTGAAAATACTCTAGTCTGAAAAGCCTCTAATTATCTGAAAATACTCTAGTCTGAAAAGCCTCTAACTGTCTGAACTATGGAGTTGATGGGACAAGTTCCCAACAAACTCTGACTACTAAACATAAACTGAAATACTATAATAAATAATAATTCCCTCAAACTATAAGGACTCACCACTAACTCTGTATTCTGAGAGCCTGAACTGCTAAGGGTGCTCGGGAGCCTGTGCGTCTGAACCTATGATATAAAACATCATAGCACAAAAGAAAAGAATGTGTCAGTACTTGGAATGTACTGGTATGCTAAGTGAAGTAGGCTAACGTACATGGGTTCACATGAATGAACAATAATAACTAAATCACATGAGTATGACTGAATAAGTGTACATGCATTAATATGTAAATTATACTGAGATCATCATAACACTGAATACTGGATTACTAGTAACTGAACGACTGTATCTGACAGTCTTAATTCTATGGAACTATACTGAGTCCCATACTGAGCTGAATTACTGTGCCTGACAGTCCTGAATCTGCGGAACGGAAATGAGTTCCATACTGAGACTAAATCTGAAACTGAGACTGTAGGAAGTAATTATCTAACCGACATGCCCCTTCTTTAACATATTTGGGGTCCAACCTGTAACCCCAGTGGGAAGGGTTTCAATACCATGCCACGGGTAAAGAAAAGTGTCAAGTCACCCTCATCTGGCAGGTACTCTGAATGAGAACGGTGGTACCCTCAACTGGCAGGTAGATCACCTCACCAACCCTCAACTGGCAGGTTGATGTCTCAACCTACGTTGGATACATATTTCTGGAATGCAAAGACTGGTTCTAAGGATTACACCCTTTATTGGAAGGTAAGTCCCTATCCTTGGGTGTCACAACCCAAATCGGGGCCTTGGCCATGACGAGCATTCCGAACCATGAAGGCCCAAAACACCCCTATCTATCTGGTAATCATGCACATAATTCGTATGATAAAAGAAATACGGAAGATTCACAATACTACGGAATCATGGTCATGAGTCCAATGAACTCAATAATGGGAAATAATGTCCCACAACATCTATCGGCATCTATAAAACGTCTACGAAATCTCTACTACATGACTAAAACAAACAACTGTCTAAAACTGGGACAAGGCCCCCAGTAGACCCAAAACTATTAAATGATAAATAAATTGCCAGATATCAGGCCTTCTAGAATATAGAAGTCTCACCATTTGTCTTTGCAAAACTATCTGAAGAATCTACTAATTTTCTGGACCCCTAGTCTGTGCCTCTAAACCTGGGAGGAAAGTGGGTCAATACAAAGTACTGGTACGCAAAATAATACAAAACAAAGTAGAGATTTTTATATAAAATAAATGAGAGCTGATATAAAGCACATTATTGCAAAATGATTTTGAAAATACATGGGCATAGTATAATATTTTTCACCAAAATGCAACACATTTGAGCTAGATGGTACACCCACAATTTCATATTTTCACCAACTGTCAAATCTTGATTACCGCCGAGATTAGAGTATAAGTAAGGGAAAGACACACAAGATCACATAGCAGGGCGTCTCGACCCAATCAAGTATGGTACTGAACATGATCACAAAGCACGGATCCAAACCATAGTCCCAATTTGGGATAACATAACATTAGGTACACAAGATCACACAGCAGGGTAACAAGTTCCCGAGTCGGTAAACACGGTTTCCAGCGTAGAGTCATTTGACTCGTGCTTTCTTTGGGTAACCACCTATCTCACAAAATCAATGCATTAAACTCATTTTAATTAATCACATGTCATACTCTGCAGGGTATCATCATACCCGACTTGTAAGTCATCAATATCACATCAACTTTCCAAATTCTCATACCATTTACCACATGCACATATGTATGACTTTCACACCATTAAAACACATACACCATTGTTCTCAACATGCAATTATTCAAGAAGTTTAATCATTTATGAGTAATGTCATATCAATTACAAAACTCATGCTCTTAATGGTTTAACACGAGTATAATATAGGGCATAAACATTATCATGGGGAATTTAGAAAATTCACAAATCATGTACATCGCACCCTTTTGAAATTTCAGGTCACATGTTCACAATTCAACCATTTAAATACATTCAAACAATTAACCCCATGATATCTCAATAATTCTTTCAAAATCATATATCAAAACATGTTATTTGTATCAATTGAAAACCCCCATTTGTAAGAATATATATATTTTTGTATAAATTTAAAGTCTTGCGTAAATTCCTTTTGGAAAACATGCCCATGAAATTTAGGACAACCCCACGTACCTCTATTTATGACATTAGTGGGTGCTTCTTAAAGCCTATGATCTGGGGATTTCAAATCTTCAAACGATTCAAAATATGATATGGTCCTATATAGCGAGGGCTCAACTTACCCTTCTTCCTGAATTGCATAACTCTCTTCATGGGAGAAACCTTAAGAAATACCCAATCTCCAACCTCAAATTCTAACTCTCTCCTCCTAACCTCGGCGTAGGAATTCTAATGAGTCTGAGCTGTCTTAAGTCATTCTCTAATAAGCTTTACATCTTTCATTGCCTGATGAACAAGATCAGGCCCAAATATCTGCATCTCACCCACTTCATACCACCCTATTGGTGAGCTACATCTTCTCTAATACAATGCCTCAAATGGCGGCTTCTTAATACTGGAATAGAAACTATTATTATATGTGAACTCTATCAATGGAAAGTGATCCACCGAACTACCTTTAAAATCAATCACACAAACCCTCAACATATCCTCAAGGATCTGGATGGTGCGTTCCGTTTGCCCATTCATTTGGGGGTGAAAAGCAGTACTTAGGTTTACTTGGGTACCTAAACCTCTCTGAAAAGATCTCCAAAACTAAGAAGAAAACTGCATACCTCAGTCAGATATAATGGACACAGGTGCCCCATGCAAATGAACTATTTCTGCGATGAACATCTTAGCATAATCCTCTCCTGAATAGTTAGTCCTGATAGGCAGAAAGTTCGCTGACTTGGTCAGCCTATCTACAATTACCCATATAGACTCATACTGGTTTCGGGACTTCGGAAATCCTGTAATGAAGTCCATATTGATCATTTACCACTTTCATTAAGGCAATGCTATCTCTTGAGAAGTACCACCTGGCCTCATGTGTTCTACCTTGACTTGCTGACAATTCAAACACTTGGCAACATACTTAGCCACATCACGCTTCATATTATTCCACCAATAAATGGTTTTCAAATCATGATACATTTTTGTAGAGCCTGGG
>JAPEIP010000002.1:143789181-143812952 GCA_026120095.1 Capsicum chinense | reverse complement strand
AAGGCAATGCTATCTCTTGAGAAGTACCACCTGGCCTCATGTGTTCTACCTTGACTTGCTGACAATTCAAACACTTGGCAACATACTTAGCCACATCACGCTTCATATTATTCCACCAATAAATGGTTTTCAAATCATGATACATTTTTGTAGAGCCTGGGTGAACAACATACCTCGACGTGTGAGCCTCGCTAAGGATTCTTTCCTATAACCCATCTACATCAGGCACACACAATCTACGCTAATGTCTCATAATACCATCGCCACCAATCTCAAATGACATTAGTTTCTGTTGACCCACATCTCTCTTAATCTGCATCAAGATGGGATCTTCGGCCTTCTTTTCTTTGAACAAAGGGATGATTTAGCTATCTGATGAACAACCACCCCTCGGAATCTAAGAGTCATACTCCCAGATTTACAAGGCGGTGAATATCCTTCACCATCTCTTTTATCCCCTATTCAATATAAGAAAGGTTACCCATAGACAACCTGCTGAGAGCATCGACTACAACGTTTGCCTTTCCTAGATGGTAATGCAGGCTCATATCATAGTCTTTCAAAAGCTCCATCCAACTCCTCTGCCTAAGGTTTAATTCTTTCTATGAGAAAATATACTGCAAACTTTTATGGTTAGTATAAATATCAATATGCACTCCATAGAGATAATGCCTTCAAATTCAAAGTGCAAACACCACGGATGCTAACTCCAAGTCATGAGTAGGGTAGTTTCGCTCATGCTCCATTAATTGCCTAGATGCATAAGCTACCACCTTACCATACTGCATCAGAACACAACCAAGTCCCATATAGGATACATCACAATATACCATAAAACCATCTACCCCCTCGGGAAGAGTCAATCAAGGAGCAGTATTCAGCTTGTCCTTCAACTTCTTAAAACTATTTTCACACAATTCAGACCACACAAACTTTACCTTTTTCTAAGTCAATTTAGTGAGCGGAGCATCTATGGAAGAAAAACTCTCTACAAACCTTCTGTAATAACCCGCCAAGCCTAAGAAGCTCCAAATATCGGTTGGAGTCATGGGACTGGGCCATTTTCTCACTGCCTCAATCTTTTGAGGATCCACTCTAATCTCGTCACTAGATACAATATACCTCAAGAAGGCAATAGCATTCATCCAGAATTTATATTTGGAGAACTTAGTGTATAACCGATGATCCTTAAGGGTTTGAAGGATAATTCAGAGGTGATTGGCATGGTCTTTCTCATTTTTTGAATAGAACAGAATATCGTCAATGAACACTATAATGAACAAATCTAGAAATTGACGAAACACCTTATTCATAAGATCTATGAAGGCTGCAGGGGCATTATTCAATCCGAAGGACATGGCTAAGAACTCATAGTGACCATATCGAGTTCGAAAGGCTATTTTGGGGATGTATGACTCCCTAACCTTCAACTAATGATAGCCCAAACGAAGGTTTATTTTTGAAAAACACTTAGCACCCTGAAGATGGTCAAAAAGATCATCAATCCTAGGAAGAGGATATTTGTTTTTAATAGTGACCTTATTCAACTAGCAGTAGTCTATGCACATACGAAGGGAACTATCTTTCTTTCGCACGAAGAATACAAGCGCACCCCAAGGTGACACACTGGGTGTATAAAACCTTTATCTAAAAGATCTGCTAGTTGTTCCTTCAACTCTTTTAGTTCTACACGATCCATTCTATCTGGCGGAATAGAGATAGGGCAGGTATCTAACAACACATCAATACCAAACTCTATCTCTCTATCAGGTGGTATTCCTAGGAGATCATATAGAAAGACTTCTAGAAATTTATTTACTACAAGGCAGACTGAAGAGAAAAACCCTCGGCATTAGAGTCCTTAACCCAGATAAGGTGATACAAACAGCCTTTAGAAATGAGTCTCCATGTCTTGAGATAGGATATAATGTGCCCTTTAGGTGGTAAAGAATGTCCCTCCCATTCTATCACTGGCTCATTCGAGAAAGAAAAAGTGACTCTTCGAGTCCTACAATTTAACGTGGCATAGCACGAATGGAGCCAATCCATCCCTAAGATAGCATCAAAAGCAAACATATCGAGTTCTATGAGGTATGTACAGTATCTCGGCTAAGAATGGATACCACATAATTTTTATAAGCCGTCCTAGCCACAACAGAATTACCCACCGGAGTGGAAACAGAGAAAGGTTCAGAAAAATATATCGGACTCAAACCTGAAACCAACAGCCACATAAGGGGTCACATAGGATAGGGTAGACCTGGGGTCAAGTAACACATAAACATCACGGGAAAAGATTTGTAACATACCGGTGACAATGTATGGGGAAACTTCCACCTCCTGGAGGTTGGTCAAAGCATACAACCGGTTGTGATCGCTCCCATCAGCTAAAGGCGCACCCTTAGGAAGAGAAGCCATGGAGGCGGCTTGGGCTTAGCCCCTCCCCCCCATATTTCTTCCAGCAGAAGGGCAATCACTCTGAAGGTGACCCACCTTGCAATAAGAATAACTATTTTTCCCTCAAAATTAAACTTCCAGGGTGATTCTTTCCGCAAGTCTCACACGACAGATAAGTACGACGTTGCTGGGCTACACTGTCTTGTGACTGAGTAACTGGGGCTCTGGATCCATGGTGAGTCTGAAAACTCTGAGATTGTCAGTCTGTCGGTGGTTTGGGAACTGGGGCACTGGCGGCAGACTGCATTACTCCAATTCTTCTTCTTCTTCTATTTATTTCCCCACTTACCGCTTTGAGGCTGACTGTGACCCTGGTCGACAGATTTGGCTCTTTTTGCCTGTCTTTCCTTTTCCCTAGATTCAAAAATCTTATTTTTCTTCTCCTCTACCCCTTGTATGTGAACTGTCAGCCGAGCAAAATCCAACACCTTATTCAGCATAGCTCCCTGACACTCAAGCACTAGATCATCTGAAAGGACAGAAGCAAACTTCCTCCTTCAAGCCCTTATACTACTCGTCATCTTGGGAGCATAATGGGCCAGTTGATTAAATTTTAAAGTGTACTCCTGCACGCTTATCTTACCCTGCTTGAGGTTCATGAACTCCTCTGCTTTAGCTTCCCTTAGCTCCAGAGGAAAGAACCTATCAAGGAAAGCTTCTACAAACTTATCCCAAACTGTGGGCTCAGCACTGTCACCCTTTACATCCTGCCACTCATTGTACCATTTGTTTACTACATCCTTCAGCTGGTAGGCTGCCAACTCAATACCATTAATCTAATCCATAAGCATCACTTTGAAAATTTTCTCCATTTCATCTACGAATTCTTGTGGATTTTCTTGTACCTTGGTGCCAGTAAACTTTGGTGGGTTCATTCTCATGAACTATCCCACCCTAGTAACCTCCGACGTCACTGATGCAGACCCAACATCTTCCGATCATTGAGCCTGATTAGCCACTACCTGTGCCAGCATATGAATAGACTATCTAAATTTGGCATTCAAAACATCCCTCTGTGCAGTCGGGAGATGAATAACATTGGTTCGTGGAGCTCGAGATGGACTGGTCGAGACTGGAGGGACTCCCAGAGTAGGGACAGGGTCTGGGGTGGAAGCTCTATTACGTGTCCTCATCCCGTGAGTGGGACGGACTTCATCATTCTGAGCACTTTGATTAGTATTACGATGAGGAGGATTGACTGTTATTTCTGTAAGACAAGATCACTGATTAGGAACAGACTTGACTCTGAAGCACGAACTAAATCACAACGAAGGGAAAAATTTCCTAAACACCTAATAGCCTCCTGCTTATAAGTATAGCGCACTACACACACATAAACAAAAATCTACTTGACCCAATTTCGTAGGCACCATGGGACCATGAACCGTACTTTGATACCAAGTTCGTCATGACTCGAACCGGGGCCCTTGCCGTGATGAGCATTCGGAACCATGAAGGCCCGAAACACCCCTATCTATCTTGTAATCATGCACATAATTCATATAATAAAAGAAATGTGGAAGATTCACAATACTACGGAATCATGGTCATGAGTCTAATGAAATCAGCAATAGGAAATAATGTCCCACAACATCTATCGACATCTGAAAACCGTCTACAAAATCTCTACTACATGATCAAAACAAACAATTGTCTGAAAACTGGGACAAGGCCCCCAGTAGACCCAAAACTATTAGATGATAAATAAACTGCGAGACAGCAGGCCTTTTGAAATATAGAAGTCTCACCACTTGTCTCTACAAAACTATCTAAAGAATCTACTGATTTTCTGGACCCCTAGACTATGCCTCCTAACCTGGGAGGGAAGGAGGTCAATACAAAGTACTGGTATGTAGAATAATACAAAACAAAGTAGAGATTTTTATATAAAATAAATGAGAGCTAATATAAAGCACATTATTTCAAAATGATTTCAAAAATAAATAGGCATAGTATAATGATTTTTCAATAAAAAAAATGCAACACATATGAGCTAGGTGGTACACCCTACAATTTGATATTTTCACCAACTGTCAAATCTCGATTGCCACCGATATTAGAGTATAAGTGAGGAAAAAACACACAAGATCACACAATAGGGTGTCTCTACCAAATCAAGTATGGTAGTGCACAAGATCACAAAGCACGGCTCCAAACCATAGTCCCAATTTAGGATGACATAACATCAGGTACACAAAATCACACAGCAGGATACCAAGTTCCCGAGTCGGTAAACACGGTTTCCAATGTAGAGTCATTTGACTCATGCTTTCTTTGGGTAACCACCTATCTCACAAAATCAATGCGTTAAACTCATTATAATTAATCACATGTCATACTCTGCAGGGTATCATCATACCCGACTTGCAAGTCATCAATATCACATCAACTTTCCAACTTCTCATACCATTTACCACATGTACATATGCATGACTTTCACACCATTAAAAAACATACACCATGGTTCTCAACATGGAATTATTAAATAAGTTTAATCATTTATGAGTAATGTCATATCAATTGCAAAACTCATGCTCTAAATGGTTTAACACTAGTAAATATAGGGTATGAACATTATCATGGGGAATTTAGAAAATTCACAAATCATGTACATCGCACCCTTTTGAAATTTTAGGTCACATGTTCACAATTCAACCATTTAAATACATTAAAACAAATAACCCCATGATATCTCAATAGTTCTTTCAAAATCATATATCAAAACATGTTATTTGTAACAATTGAAAACCCTCATTTGTAAGAACATATATATTCTTGTATGAATTTAAAATCTTGCGTAAATTCCTTTTTGAAAACATGCCCATGAAATTTAAGATAACCCCACGTACCTCTATTTACGAAATTAGCGGGTTCTTCTTGAAGCCTATGATCTGGGGATTTTGAATCTTCAATCGATTTTGAAAGCCCACGATTGAATCTTGGGTTTCTTGAAGTTCTTTTTTTAAAACCTAGAGAGGATTCTTGATGATTTTAATGAAAATAGGGTTAAGTTGCTCAAACATACCCTAAATCCTTTGTTTGTACGGTTTTAAAGTCTAGGAAAAAGTCAAATTTACCCTTAATGACTCCTGAACGGAACTGGAAATTTGAACTTAAAAACCCAATTTTGGATACCATCGTGACGTGCCACAATCGCGGTGGTCCACTGGAATTCGGCGAGTGGGAAATTAATAACCTCCACGATACGCCACCATCGCGGAGTCCCACTGGAATTTGACGATTGTTGATTTGACCCTCTCCATGATGCGCTAAACCCTAAAATGATGATGTTTCCAACTGAAACTTTAAATTATTCATAACTTTTTCACTGAGGGTCCGTTTTGGATGAATCATCGTTGGAAAGTTAATTCAATCATCTGCATAATGAAAGGTTGAAATCTAGAAAATTCCACATGAAAATCAATTTGGATCATTCTAGAAGCTAATGCTTAGACTTTCCATGGACGGAATTTAGCTAAGAAGACGTCGGGGTGTTTCATGGGGTTCACTCGATGCTGAATCCTACTCCCAACTGAATAGATTTTGGACTAAATTCTAAACTATACTAGGCTAGACTAAATAGTTACTGATCGTATTATATAACTAAACTAAACTGAGTTCACTGAGTTCCATGGACTAACGAAATACTACTGAATTCTGCTAACTGACTGAACTGTACTGATCGAGACATGACTGATTCTACTCTATGACTAACCATGGCTCTAGACAAGCAGCTAAATTATTGGGTATTTAATACCCCCAGGAATAGATACCATAAACTTAAAAGACATGGCATAATTGTTCAGACAGAGTAACTAACTACTTAGTCATCATTCATTCATTTGGACATTCAAGCAAACACCTGTATACATGCTAAACATGATGTAATTTTACTATTCAACTCACATTGACAATTCATCAAACACTTGTGGGGCATAATATATAGACATAATACTAAAACAACATATAGGCAATGTGATTCAATTCTAATTACATAATTCTAAGAGTTTCAACATGACTTCAGATGATAAGGCACACATATCAATTAACTCTACATCAATCTTACAATAAATTATGAATACACTTTAATTCAACTCATGAAAATTATAAAATCACTCTACATGAACTTTAAAAGAGTTTCTTGGATTCCAAGGGTGGAAAGAACACTTGGATGAACATTTCACATAACTTAGTTAAGGAATTTCTAAAAATTGATGGCAGAATCTTGAGTTCTTAATTTGAAATTGAAGCTTCTAGGGTTTTGTTCTTAAGCAAATTTGAGAAAGAATGAGTTTATTTGCTCTCTAAAATGATTAATTTCAAATTTTAGGGGCTGAAGATTGAGGTAAAAAGACCTAAATATCCCCATGGATGCGGTCTTTTAAAGAGTAAAAAACTGTATCATTGACGCGCAGACTGATGCATCGAATCATTGTCATTGATGCGATAGCTAACGCGTCGAGTTCGCAACAAAATATTGAAAATTGATGTTGGGAGCTGGAGAAAACATTAATCAATGTGATAGTCGATGCGGCGCACCAAGATCGCGTTGATCCACTATTTTGGGATTCCAAAGGAGCTTCAAACGAAGTTCAAAAAATCCAAAACTTGTCCAGAAACACCTACGGACATTCCTGATCATGAATCAACCTAAATATCCATATTTAATGGATGTAAATTCCATGAAATAAGATTGCCAATATTTGAAGGCTAAAATGACTCTATGTCTGAATACTTAGCTAGAATATTCTAAGTCTGGAACCCCTTGAGAAGCCTAAAGGACTGATTTAAGCTAAGAACTTTACGAGATCTTACACATAAGTAGAACCATAGGCTTGTCCTTTGTGTTTTTTGCCACTAATATAGACTTACCTATCTTGGAATCACCAAGGTATTATGGGACAAGATGAAGTTTAGAGGTACGGGAAGGAATATATATGGATCAAGTAACTAAAAGACCTCCTTCAATTCAATTACTCAATCTTTTCTTGCCCCAAAATTTTCAAACTCTCCACCTTATTATTCTTTAATTCATTTCCTATATTTCTCTGCTCCTTTTTTTATTAGCATTTACCAAACAATTCAATGCCACCATCTCTCTTTATTTCTTTGACTTTTTAAGAGAGTGTCTAACTTTAAGCCCTTCTTATCCCTTCATTCATCCAATTTCTCTTCAAGTTCTATGGACTAGGCTATTCAACTTTATTATTAAACCCTTCTCTTGTCTTTTAAGTATATGATTTGACAACCTTACATACACCTTTCTTGGCTCATCTATGCACATCACATTCATCCCCCCAAACTTAAATTTTGAACCACCCTCACATTATTTTCCCAACTACACAACCCCCACCATAACAAACTTAGGCTTTTGCCTATGTTTTGTTTCTTAAAATCATGCAATGTATCAGTGGAGGTTAAGTACTAAAACGATGATTTTAGAAAGGTCTTAAGTGTTTTAGCAAGGTTATCATTAGAAAAAGAAAAAAATAGCGAAAAGGGCTCAAAGGGGTTAACTACGAAAAATGTTAAGTTGGGAATTTGGCTATGTGACTGGTCAAAAATGGCCTCGGGTCATTCTCATAACCAAGTTTATCTAGGATTTCTCTTTGAACGCACTCAAGGAAAGTTCTAGACTACACATATGTACAAGAATTATACAAAAATCTCACCACACATGGCATCGTACTCATATAGTAAAAAAGTTAATCTCCCAACCAATGAATAATTTAAGCTGAATAAGTTACTCTGAGTCATGACTCATCCTTGTAAAGAGAGCTAAAAATTGAATTTAATGGTCTCACTCAAAACAAAGCTCAAAAACATCCTTGATCTCTCTTTTTTTCCAAAAAAAAACTATCATTTCATTTCTTACCAATTACATTTTGAAAGAATTTTTGAGCTTTTGCCTCTTCTTTCACAATTAAAGAAACACGTGGGTGAATGCGAGGCAACATTATCATTACACTTCATGAGATTATTTCCTCACAACTTCACATATTATCTATTTAGTTCATAAAATACTCATGGTACCAATGGAAACATAAGCCTTTAATAATGGTGTCACTCAATCTATCATAGGGAAAGGCAAGCATACATGTCCCTCGAGTTACTTAGACTTCATCCGGAGATGCTATGATAAGCACACTAATTGATCACACCATGGACACAACATTCATCCACAATTTCAACCAAAATAAACAAATTGCACCACTTTTATGACCAATAGGACTCAAAGCCATACTCCAAGAATGATTACACAATGCTCCAAAAAAGTTTACATTAATAAATATGTGGTGTGCATGTAAAGTAAGAGCTTGAATTGGTAAAATAACAACACATGTCAACGAGCCCAATGAACTAATTCATCACCAAAAATACCACTTGTAATCATACTAACCCAATTAAATCACCCACCACTCAATTAAGCAAACAAACCTCAAGTGGGTGTTTCATCAAACACATGGTGTGCACTAATGTATGAAAGCAAGAATTTTGCAATTTAGCATTTGAGACAAGGCAGAAATTCAAAAGTCTTCATCAAAACAATCACATTCTACAAAATTAAGCTCAAATAAATTAAATTCAAACCAAAAAAAATATGGAATGTGATGATCATTCATATTTTAGAGATCATACATTGTAAGCTTACTAAAGAGAGGAAAGTGACGAAAATAACATCTAATATACTTATCTGAGATTTCATTCTTGAGGTACCTATTCCAACTTATGCTATCACCTACAAATACCCAAAAACAAGCTAAAAATAAATTAAAATGTTAGAAAACATCAAGAAAAATTCCTTGGGTTGCTTCCCAAGAAGCGCCTTAGTTAAAGTAGCAGCACGATAGTTTTTGCCTATCAAATTTATATATCCATTTGGAAGACTTGAAACGGAGACCCAACTTTAGATCAGTACATCCTGGAGGCATTCGGCAAAGGTTAGGTCATAATGAAATATTTTCTATCTCGACACTTTGAAGATTTAAATATTTTACTCAACTTCACATCAAACTTTCTAATAAGCTCATTGGGTATTGGTGAGAGCATCAAAAATTCACTTGTTACACACAAAATTTTGCATTTATTAGCCATCAAGTGAGGGGCTTCATTTTGCCCTTTTGTAATGACAAACTCCAAAATATAGGAATTTTCCTCCTCATCTCCAAAATTCATCATTTGATTGCACTACAATAAAAAGGTCTATCTAAGACCAACATTTAGGGATGAGTTAATAATTTCATCTCTAAAAGTTAATCTATTGAGATGAGATTATATTTCGGTCCTTAATTGGGCATTTTTTTGTGAAGGTATAAAATATGATCCTAAAAATAATTTTAACTGGTCCATATTAATAATAGACCTTGAGCGGGAAGCTAAATATTTTTATAAAAAAAATTCATACGTTTTGCTACTAAAATAAAAATAGGTGCCAATTTTTTTTCTAAAACCTAAAAAGAAACTTTTTTTCTCTAAAATATACAAGAAACCTTTCATATTCAATTTGTCATAATTATTTTTGCACTACATTTACGAATTTCTCTCAATTATTATAATTTTTGCATTTTCAGTATACAAAGAAAAAAGCTTGAAATGACTATGTGTGCATTTCCTTCATTTTTGCACTATAATCTTGGTTCTTCAAGCTGCGCCGCTTCCACAACAGCTGATCAGGTATGATTTCTCTTAAATTTCATTTTTTTGGTTCCCTAATCTGTGTGCTTTCTCAATTTCATCTATTTTCAATTTTGTTTCTATTGCTTATTTGATTCAATTTTCGTTTTCGCTCAATTGCGTTTGTTTGATTTCACTAATCACTGTTTTTGCTCAATTTGCCCTAATAGCTTTTAGCGAAATATTGACTAAAATATTGATGTGGATGTAGCTATATTTGAAACCATTAGCAATGATGTGTTTATATATATAGTGACTTGTTGTGCTGGAAAAGTATAAGTTGTATTTAGATGTAAGTTTTTTTGGGTAGTTAGCGGAGGATGTTGTTGAAGATCCTTCTTAGTGTTACTTTTACATAGTTTATAATGATCCTTCAATCTTGGTCATGGAAATGAGCAGTCATTCTGTAATAATAGTGTTTGTAATATTCTGACAGATCAAGTAGATACCTTATAAATTACTAATGCAAGGAATGGTCTCTCCTCTGAATTACTAATAAAAGTAGTGTTTGAATGCATGAACTGTAGAAAGTGGTTATCTTTTATTGAAAAATAAGGCATTTATGCTTAAGTAAGGGATGTTGTCTTTCTCTTCCCAATTTATTTAGAGAAGGTTCTCAGTTCTGTATTATATATACCTCTTCTATAAAAGTTGTATGTATTGGGTAACATAGCTGCAATAGAATCTACAAAGCCTGAATAACAAGTGGATACCTTGCAAAAATAGATACTCAGTCTCCGCAGATCATTAAAAAGTGAAAGGTTAATTATCAAATTTTCTGTATAAGATTTTATTATGAAAATTATGGGAATTAATTTTTCGATTGTTGTTTTAGTTTATGGACGATGAAGTATTCTTTGCTGATCTGAACAAAGTGTTGACACGTGACCTAGCTGAGGATGGATACTCTGGAGTCGAGGTTAAAGTAACTCCCATCAGGACTTAGATCATCATCAGAGCCACTCCACTCCAGAATGTTCTTGGTGATTTCTCTTATTACAATTTTATTTATTCTATTTCATTTTCTTAATTTAAGTGATTTTATGAGCAAAAATATTATTGAAAATTATTAGAGCAGAATGATTGATACACTGATTTGTATTGCGGAGTTAATCTTTATTTGTGATTGAGACATAATAGTATTTGTTTTTTTTCTGTATTTAATGTGGATATTCCGTTTGATTTTATATTCCTGTTTAATGCTTGAAACTAAGAAGCTGCTACTTACATAGTTCATGACTGATCAACTAATGCACTATTTGCCCTACCTAAAACATATGTTTTCAATTGGAAAATTTTTCTGATTTAGTATTTCGTTACTATCTCTCAAGGCTCCATTTTGATTTAAGATCTAATTGGATAGCAGTTGTACATATTATTACTCCATTTCATTTCCTGGTTGCTAGTACACAAATATTAGTATGGATAGGGAAAAAAGGGGAATTGGAGTGAATTCTGGGGTAAAATAGAATGGAAAAGAATTGGTAGAATAAGGGCATTTTTTTGTTATTTAGTTTTGTAATAATGAAATACAAGAAGGGATTGGGAGATAATGTTTCATATTATGCGTGCCCATTTTTTTCCAAAACATAGTTACCTTCTCAAGTAAAATTGAGGTTCTCTGAAGAAGGAAAATGTGTGAACATGACCCTTTAAAATTTCAATAGAAGGTAATGCCCCTAGATCTTTTCTTATATACAAAAACAAAGATCTTTGGTGGGAAAGAGATGGCCAAAAACAAATTTGTGAAGGGCTACAAAATCATTTTACCCTCTCTAAAACTGTGGGTTCTCAAGTCTCACACTGTATACTACCATACTAGTCTTTTAACTTGCAATATAATGTATTTGTATGGATAAAAAAGAAAGAAGTATAAGGTTCACCTCACAATAACTTATCTTGCATCATATTAAGAGCATGTTGGGATGAACTTTTGACTTATATTCATCTTTTTGATAACATGTGCTTAAAAGCACTTTTTCTATTTTACCCAAATACTGCAAAAGTACTTGAAAGCTATTTTGGATTAAAATCACTTAATATAAGCCAATCCAAATGGGCTTTAAAAACATCAAGTTACATAAGTACTTAATAACCACAGATATCTCTCACTAAATCGAAGCCACTCTAAAGATTGTACTTGTAAGAGGATTTTTTGCCTAGTGGAATTGAACTTTTGATTGATTTTTTATGTCTTGATTTATTTTTAGTAGTTTATTTTTTTGGTTTAAATTGATTTATGCCTTAGGTGAGAAGGGCCGAGGATCAGGGAATCAACATCAGTTGTATAGAAGCGTTTCAAGTTTAAAGAAAACTCTATGGATCTTTATGCTGAGAAGGTTCAGAATAGAGGACTCTGTGCTATTGCTCAGGCCGAATCTCTTTGCTACAAGCTCTTTGGTGGTCTTGCTATTAGGAGGTAATAATATTGATTTGTATTCCATATACTATGTCATCATCAAACATAGTTTATAATCGTTTCAATGTTTAATATCTGTAAATTTGCAATGCTCTTTTAGTGTCAGCAATCAATGATAATTGTGTATCTATTTAATCTTAATTTTTCCTCCCTTCTTTTAAGCGGTTTTGCTATTAGTATTCTTGGATCTGTGAGAAGTTATCTCATGTATATGTTATATCCACAAAACAGTTGATGTTATAGTACCAGTGCTTTGTTGGATGATAACTATAAAAATGGATACCATGTCATTCCTTCTGTGAAGTGTTCTTGTCTTCATGCGGTAACCATTAAGTCATATTTCTAAGAACCGTTATTATGTCATAGTAAATTAAAAGGAGGTACAGGTTTTATTTTAATATCCAATTTGCATTTTTGACCTTGTTCCTAGCCCTAATTTCTCCCGCCAATCATGTATCTTGTCTCTAGCTTATCTGTCATCTATAAAGCAAATAGGTTGACATAATGCAAAATTTGCATCAGAAGATGACTATACCAAGTAAGCTTTGCCAATGACATATTGAGTTGTAAAATATTTATATCTCTGTCATTGGATCGCGATATTTTGAAACTTGTCTTGAAGGTTTGAGAAATTTTGAATGCATGAACTATATAAAGTGGTTGGCTTCTTTTGAAAACTAAGGTGTTTATGCTTAAGCAAGGGATGTTGTCTTGTGCTTCCCGGTTGTTTTAGAGAAGGTTCTCATTTTTGTGTTATATATGCCTCTTCTGTAAAAGTTGTATGTCATGGGTGACATAGCTACAACCGAATCTGCAAAGCCTGAATGACAACAGTTTTTAGACTTACACAACTTCTACATGCTACTTCCTATATAATCAACTATAATTTGTTCATGTCTTCTCTACTTCTATATGGTGTGACTGCTTAATAGTCATGTTGTCCATACTATAATTTTGATGACACTTAAGATTAGCATATACAAACTTGTCCATACTATATGTTGTTGTACAAGCTTTTCTCAGTCAAATCTATCAATACATAACCCTTGTTATTTGGGAAACTTTAATAGGGCAAAGATAACAGAGAAAAATCCAACCCCTTAGAGGAAACATCAGTGGCAACTAGAACATCTTTCTTGCCTGATTTGAATGAATCACATCAAGGTCCAAATATGCGTTGCATTTCTTAGATGCAGATGATGGGGTAGAAAAATTTAAGGTTGATATGATTTTGATGTATAGTTCATCTAAAATTAGTGTATGAGACCAGTAATACTTTGTTGTTCCTTTTATGTGGGATTCAAAATCAGCATAGTCATTGCCAACCTGAGATGTGAATCCCATTAAACAATAATATTAGTCTACTTAAACATAATAGTCACTAAAGAATTTAATCCATCACTAATCTTGGTTTTTAGTCTAGCCACTCTAGTTCTCCACTTCTGCTACTAAGGTTGTGGCTTAGCAGTAGATAAAACTAGAATAAGATAGAACTGATGGTCTTTTATTTGTTTTTGCTTCTTGTTGGCATGGCCCTTTTATTGGCTATTCCATATTTGCTATCTAGTAGTGAATTGATGTGGGATCTGAATTACAACTAATTCAATTACACTAGTGTCTTTTGATTTTGATATGCTAATTCTACAAATTGGTGGTTGTAATATGCTAATCTTAGTGTTATGGGTCATAAGATATCCTTAAGAGGCACCTAACGACCTACTGCAAAGTTGGTACAACAACATAGTAAGGACAAGTTGTTGGCAAAACCATCTGAACTTGAATGATCAGTATTGGTAGATTCCAAGAAGAACCATCTTCTACTGATGTTGTCTTGTTCTCTCTTGAAGCATCAGGGTAGTATGAAAATGATGCAGATTTGCAGTTGAATCTGCAAACATATTAGGATCTATTTAAAACCCCTGATTTTTTCCTTCCCTCTTTACTATTTGTATGTGTTGTCTATGCATATTATATGAGTTTGGCCTTTTCTTTGGTTCTAATAAGTAGAGTTTATTACTTTATTATTTACTCAATTATTAGAGTTTGGCACATATAGACTAACTCTAATTCTAGTGAGAGGTTTAACTAATTCTAGTGTAAACTTTACATAGATTATTTTATTGTAACATTAGTTATTTATCATTTTTTCAAAATCTTACACTTACAAATTCCGAAGATTATTGAAGACAAGTGAAGATGCAAGCGTTGAAGATGCACAAACTCATTTTTATTTTGCTATGTATTCAAATGTTATAAAAAATTTGATATCATATACTCTCGCTCGATCAGGATGGTAACTATGTTTTTTGTGAAACAAATATTGAAACTAATTAATATCATGGGATGTTAACTAAATTTTTTGGTCTCTAATTATATCATATTTTGTATCGAGATTCTAGATTGCAATTTGATATTTATTTTATGAAATTTATTATTTTGTGATTTAGGCTCATTTATGATCAAGTAGAGACTAGAAATATTCTCGTCTTTAAATGCGTATCTAGGACTAGAGATGTTGCTCATCCTTAAAGGTTGATCTAGAACTAGGATTTTGTTCATCCTTTATAGATAATTTAGGACCAAATATTTCTCATCCCTAAAGGATAATATAGGTCCAATTAACCATTGCTAAAAAATTAACGACCAGTAATTATCCTATTTGGGATAAGATATACCATCGCTAATAGATAATTATGATCGGGTAGTTAGACTATTTGGGACAAGATATACGGTCGCTAAAATATAATTCAACCAGGTTGTTTGTATATTTGGGAAAAGATATAACATCGCTAAAATCTAATTGCAACCGGATTATTTGTCATCTCAAAAGACTTTAAAGGACCAACTTATTAGAGTCGTCACAGTTGATCATTTGCATCAGAGCCTGTTAGAATGGGAGAAGACCAGTTTTTTCCCATCCGAAATAATCAATTGGGAAAAGATATGGACTTTCTGGGACAAGATTTTCCTTTCTAATAGGTAGTTTTTCTTGTAGTGTTGGGTGGTTTGACTTTCATCACATCCACCAAGCATAATATTGAAAAGTAGTTTGAGTGAGGTATTCTCCTTAATTTTGGAGTTGCATCCGTTTTGACATTCTCTCCCTGAAATGGACTAGAGCCTTCACAAAGGATTTGTTTGGCTTTTTCTTTTAACTCTAGTACCATTTCCTCAATCTTGGCATTATCTCTCATGTTTGGTTTGGTTGATTGGAAAATCACCGAGGATTCATCAACATTGAGCTCATTTGAAAGAGTGGGCATACCCATGGTATTTGAAAAATTAGCATCCATACTCACTCTCTCAATCTTTTTGATTTTCTTTTTACATGACCCCATGGCTTATTGCATGAGATATATATTATCCCCCATTATTTCCACCTGATCTATGATACGTTGAACTATTGCTTTGACACCATTGTATCTGGCATATTTTTCTTCATTTTTCTCCTCATATGACCTATCAAACTCATGAGAAGAACTAGCATTTGGGTTAGTATAACGAGGGGAAGGGGCATTTGGAAAATCGCTCCAATGTCCATCTCAACCACCGCATAAGGTACAATCATACTCCCAAGAGGATTGAGATGGTGCACATATCTCTTTTCGGGGAGTATATCTACAATTTTGCCAAAAGTGGGGTCCACCATAAGAAACAAAAGAAAATAACAAACAAATATTTACAAGTTTGAACCAAAGCAAGTAAGCTAAAATTCCAAACTAACTCAATACGCCAAATTGTTCCCTGACAGCGGCGCCATTTTTATAACACTTAACTTACATGTCAATTTAAGTGCAAGGCGATCGTCGTCAACATATTTACCCAACTTTGAGTTAGGGTCGAATCCACAAGGAACAACGTGAGTGGAAATTGAATTAGCTTGAAATAAAGGAAACTTACTAAATTCAAACCTAGAATACAAATATGTAAAAATTGGGGGTTTTGAGTAAGTATCAAAGATGGTGTTTATTAATGAACTTTTAAAGGACTATTTTGGGACTACAAATAATAGAGTATAATTAATTAGGCATAAATCTTGGGATTATGCTTTCCTAGGGGCAATTTATGCATGGGAATATGACTTTTAAGTTCAAATTCTACTTGTTGATGATGTGGTAGGCTAGGTTGAAAGTCCTTGGCACTAGTTTGTTAACATAGTCTCAAGGATGTTACCCATAGACCCTTTCGAGTACCTAATGAGTGTGTCAATTAAAGCCACCCAACACCACAATTGGGCATCTATATTTCTAGAAAGATGCCTAAAATATAGCCAACTCTCTATTCACCCTTATTTCTAAGATAGCAAAAAGATAGCAATCTACATCCATTATTATCCACTATTGCTTTGTCCCCCATAGACCTATTTCAAGGATGTCATGAGTTCCAAAATTTCACCTAAACCCCTCTTTCAAGGATGGTTTGAGCTTTCAAAAGTTTAGGGTTTTCACCCATAAACCCATTTTTAGTATTTGTGGATTTCACCCACAAAACCCAATTTAACCAAGCAATAGTAGAACCCATCATCACCAAACTAGAATCTAAAGAAATATATCACAACCCACACACAATTGTACCCTATTCTAACATAATCGTAAGAGGAATAATTAGCAAATCATAAAGATGATAAACAAAAATATACCAAAATCTCCATTAATTTGACTCGTGAAAAATAGAGAGAATGTAAACCACACTTTAAATTCCAATGAATTCTTAATAAGATTTATTAATTCTTCACTTTGGAGTTTCTCTAATTAATTCTTACCTCAAATTAGTATAAATTCAATCTCCAAGCTCTAAGTGATAAACTCTAAACTAAGGATAGGATAATATGTAGGATAAAAGATAGGATGGAAAATGAGATAAAAACCTATATTTAAGCCCTAATTCCACATTTGCCAAATATTACAAAAATCCCTTTTAAACTTTCTCCTCTACCGCGATCGCTATCCCTTGACAACGATCGTGGTACCACTATCGCAGTAGTCATATCACAATCGCCTTTTGGTTGACTTGTTGAATGACCGCGATCGCGACCCTTAGTTCGTGATTGTGGTGACTGAGAGTTGACCCTGGGCTGCAAGTTCAGCTTTTATTCTTTTTGTTCATATTTCTTCTCTTTCACCTTCTTCTTAGCTCATTTTTATCAATTTTCCTTGATCATCTTCTCATTGAAATTTTTACCTACACAAATGAGCATTAAGTAAGAAAGTAACAATAAATCAATGAAAAAGCATGATAATTTAGGCTTAAAAATACTAGTAAGTTGCCAAATTGATGACTTATCAATTGGTACTTAGGAGAAGATACTAGTTTTAGTTTAAGTCCATCAAATTATGATGTTAAGACCGGTTTTATTTTGGCACTATTCATGATATGAGTTCTGGTTCAAGTCTGGCAAATAATATACTAGTTTTGGTTCAAGTTTTACATTGAGAGGCTATTTATGATTGTTATGAAACCAGTTCAAGTTTGGTGATTTTGGTGTAGAAGTATCCATAGTTATAATTTTGAGATACGACTACATAGTATAATTCCTGTTATAACTTCTCTTGATTACATTCTCCAAGCTTATGGGGGTTCATATTGGGCTATTTACTTTATTGCACTTTTTGGCTTATGGGGCCCAGTTGTGTTTTCTTTAATGTTATTATTCTGGTTATTTATTTACAGTATTGGAAGCGTTATTCTAGGTTTTCCCTCTTACCTTGACTTTACACTATTTATCTTGTATTTTATTATATTTATATTATGATTTAGCTCAGTCAGACGATGATGCATACTGAGTAACCTTGGCTTTGGTACTCATACTAAACTTCTGTAGTTAATTGGTGCAGATCCGAGTACTAGTTATCGCCGTTGACGTTGAGATTTATGTTGGTCAGAGTTTAGAGACATTGTGAGATCTAAAAGCCATATTTGACATTTTCTTCTTCTTTTGTCTTTGCTAGTCTTTCCCTTCTCGATACTATTGTTTATTGACTTGATAGTACTTGTATTCTTTTGAATTAGAGTCTCTTGCACTGACACTACTAGGTCATGGGATATTATTATTTCTCTTATTTCTTCTCTGTTAAATTATTATTCTAAGATTGATAGCTTGTATGTCTTTTACTTGCATATTTCTAGCATTTATGTCATTTTACACAAAAATTAGCCCATTGTTTATAGCTTTAGGCTATGGTTTAGCTTACCTACTAGTGGAATAAAGTAGCTGCCATCATCGCTCAAAAATTGGGTCATGGCAATTAATACTCAGCTTTGGGTGGCTTCAATGATGTTGTTTTGATGTTAAAATAGTGGAAAAAGACTACAATTCCCCTCATAAAATGTAATTAAAAATATATAAAATCGAGTCGTATGGACCATCCCACGATCGTGGGACCCACCTAAAACTATAGGTGGTGCTCGTGGTTTGTTGGACAAATTTGGGATCTATAAACTCTACTATATAAGCCTAGGTATAATGGTGGGACCCACCTATCATCGTATGTTGGAGCTAAGTTGGAAGTCTAAGCTAGATCAACTTTAAGAGTCACGATAGTAACTAAGATTGTGGTTTCTAACCACGGTCGTGGTTCCATCTCGTGGTTGGATGGCATAATTGTCAACTTTCAAATGTTTGGTATTATTTCAATCATATGGAAGAATTGTACGATCTTACAATCTCACGACGATCATAGCTATACTCATAGTTTCTCTCTCACTGTTGAACAGTGTTTCACTAAAATAGCCATAACTTTTTACTTGGATATCGGATTAAGAAAAAACTAAATGCATTGGAAAGATAATTCAAATCAATCATTTGGTAGGTTTTGTGATCAAAAATATTTAATGATCTAGGAGTTATTCTCATTTAATGTTGACTACAGGGAGATTCTTCACAAAATATCTATAGGTAAGGGACTTTTCATCTTGACCATGAGATAGAAGTTACTTGTCGCCTTAATACATGTCTAAATCACTTCTTATACTGCCAAAACATGATATTTGATTTTACATGTACTTGAATCATGGTTTTAATCTTATCTTGAATATTTGGGGTATTACATAAGTAGAGCTCAAATCTCAACCATCTTGCATATGTAGATGTCACCATTACTTTTGCTTCTTCAAATGAATATTTTCTTGAGAAAATTATGTAGGTGTTCCAGTGATATGAACAACATTAAGAGAAAAAGGTTAAAAAGATAAAAGTTTCTTACATATGCGCCAAATACTGTAAGAAATATTTGTACAGCAGGTGGAGTTAATTACTAGGATGGCTTAGGGATCATTTCTCCTCAAGTACCTCGGGTGCCCCATATCTCCCACAAAGAAAAGCAAAGAGCATTATAGTGACTTACTTGATAAAGTTAGAGGTAAATTGAAAGCATGTAAAGGAAGGATGTTATCATATGGGGGAAAAGAAGTGATACTAACAAGTTTATTACAAAGTATTCATATTTATGTATTGCCTATAATGGTGTTCCTGTTAAGTGTGTCATCAAAGAATTGCATAGAATTTTTGCAATATTTTCGGGAACAATAAGGAAGATGGAAGAAATAAGCATTAGTCTGCATCGACAAAGTATGTTTTCCTAAGAAAGAAAGGAGTTTTAGATCCTTGAATGATATGTATCAAGCTATGTATGCTAAACTTTGGTGGAAGTTCAGGACACAAAGAAATTTGTGGACTAATTTCTATGGAACAAATACTACAAAAAACAAACACCTAAACTAGTTCAATGAAAAAAAGATCTCAAGAGCGGAAAGTAGTGTTAGAGAATAGAGAGAAGATAGAAAAATTCTTATTGTGGGAACCTGGAAGTGGTACATCTATAGTTTGGTATGATAATTGTACAAACACATGTCCTTTTTCATATAGGATACTGAAATACAGACCCGTTATCCTTTGAGTGAGATTGGGATTTTCCAAAATGTAAAGGTTGGGGCTTTGATTTAATGAAATATTTTATTTCAGAAAGTGTGATAGAATATGTCAAAAATTAGATGAACAATGTCAAAGTTGAGACTGTAAAGGATAGAATTTGGTAGACCAAAACAAATAGTGTGAAGTTTACTATCAAGAGTGATTGGGAGATTCTAAGAAAAAAGAAAGACTATTCTGAAGATATACATGCTTCATGGTGTAAAAGTCTATCATTAAGTTCACTTTTTTTATTTGGAGGATTTGATTAGGAAAAGTTTCTGTTTTAGCTAAGAGAATCACTATAATCACAAAATATCTCAAGAGTGTGTCTACTATAACATTCTAGAAAGGGAACTATTGAGCACTTATTCTTAAAAGGGGAGGTGGCAGAGAAAGTTTGGTAGAAATGTAGCATTATTGTCGGCGTCACTGAGCAAAGATCAAACTTAAAGCATGCTATGAGAATATAGAAGAGGAAACAAGAAAACTCAAGAGTTAGAACAGTATATCAAGTTAACAGTATATCAAGTTATCCCAATTCTTATAATTTAGTTAATCTGGAAGAGGAGAAACAACATTTTACACATACAGGAAAATTTTTCAGGAGTTGGGTAATACTATTAAAAATTTTATCAAGCTCAGATTTAAGATGGATATTGTTGGAAAGAACTAGAAAAATACTAATAAGGTTTTACAGGAATATAAAGTAAGACATATGTCCAGAGTGATCAAGTGGAAGTGACCCCTTACCTCTTTGCTAAATGTAAACACCG
Organism: Capsicum chinense; assembly: GCA_026120095.1. Taxonomy (NCBI): domain Eukaryota; kingdom Viridiplantae; phylum Streptophyta; class Magnoliopsida; order Solanales; family Solanaceae; genus Capsicum; species Capsicum chinense. The sequence continues at coordinate 143,791,720 of JAPEIP010000002.1, read as the reverse complement.
ATGGTGCTTCAAAAGGTAACCCAGGCCCTAGTTCCATTGCTTTTTTCATTAGAGATTTAGGGAGGTACCTACTGATGGCTATGGATTCAAAGATTCCAGATGCAACAATTTTGGTGGTTGAAGTAAAAGCAATTAAGGAATGTTTGGTGTACTGCAAAAACAACTATAATTAATCAGTTGAGGTAGAGACTAATTCATGGAGTACGGTCCAAATTATTCATGGAAATCGGGAAATACCAAGGATTATGGCAATGGAGGTCAACTTCATAAGGAATTGATGAAACATTTATCAATAAGAGTAATACATTCCCATCAGAAAGGTAATACTCTTGTTGATTTTTGTACTAACCTAGTTTTTGATTTTACATGTGATTATCAATTCAATAATATCAGAGAGGTTCCAGCTAGAGGAAAAAGCATAATTGAGTTGGAAAAGCAAAGCATATCATATATCATAAAAATTATTCAGAATGATTGATTTCAAAAATAAAGTGACAAAATTGGACCAGGTTCCAGATTAACATGTATACATATTAATAAGAGTTAAACGGGCTACTAATTCTGAAAGTTACCTTTGTGAGAAGAAATTCTATTGGATAAGAGCGTTTTTACTTGGTGAGAGCTTGGGGTGGCGATTGACATGAATATCCACATATTGATAACTTTCCAAGTGGTGGCCTTACCCTCTTTTTGATGTGAAGTTGCTTGGTCAAAAAACAAAGGATTAATCCTAGAATTTGATATTACCTAGCTCTAACTACTTAGATCTAATGGTGATATCGACTTCTTGTGAATTTCAATCCAACAACTCTAGTAAAATGAACTAAGATGGTACAAGATAAAAGGTTAATCAACTTAGCTTTAGTTCAAATAAAGATGAAGATTAGCTCATAAAAGTGGGGTTCAGACCACGAGGAATCTAGATTAAGGATTGAAGGTTGTACAAGGAAGAGGAAACACGAGATTAGACATGAAAATGGAAAAGTGAAAATTATGGAAGGTGGAGGTTGTTCAAGTCTCCACTGATGTTACATTCACTTCCCTAATTATCTTGCATTAGCTATTGTTTTTGTTGTTTTCAATACAAAGACCCTATTGTGTTAGGCCAAGCCATTTTTAGATCTGGTCATGTAAATAATTGAATTATTTTCTTATAATAAATGGGCATTTTTCTCCATTTTAATTAAAAAAATATATTTTTGCATTAATTTAGGGAGATTAGGAATTAAATAGCTGAAGGATTCTACCAAACGTGTTTGTACATTATTTTGGCAATTTAACTAAAGAAAATAAGAAACCTTTGGTAAACTAAATATCATTGATATTATAGGTATATTGCAAACTAATGGTGTATATCTAGGAAATTTCCCTAGTTTAGACTTAGTTTTGATACACTACACATACAATTTTAACCATTTAAATACATTGGAGTAAGTCTTGATACACTACATATGTACAATTTAATTATTAAAATACATTGAAGTGAGTCTCAATACACTACACATAAAAATGATACACTAAAATACATTAGAGTTAGTTTTGATGCATTACGCAAAGAAATGATCACTTAAATACATTAGGTTCAATCCCCAAATATTACATATACCAATGAACTACTTAAAGACATAATACATTATACTGAGTCATCATATATTTCACATCCAAATGAACCACTAAAATACATTAGAGTAAATTCTAGTACATTACACATACAAATGAACCAATAAAATACGTTATGAGAAGGAAACTCATGTTATAAGAATTGGTTATTGTGACAGATAAAAAAATTGAGTCATCATATATTTCACATCCAAATGAACCACTAAAATACATTAGAGTAAATTCTAGTACATTAGACATACAAATGAACCAATATAATACGCTATGAAAAGGAAACTCATGTTATAAGAATTGGTTATTGTGACAGATAAATAAATTGATATTAGATCTTCTTAAAATTGGAACACAATTGAAAAAATAAATTCTCATGGAAGATGAAACTGCCAAAAAAAGAAGTAAAAAAGAGGGGGAAATATAGAAGACATGCCTAATGGAGAAAGGAAGGTTATGCAAAAGAAGTAAAAATATTTAACGCACAACTTATACATTTTTACGTTAATTAATATAGATTTTTTTAATTAAAGTCCGGCTAAAGCCTATTTTATAAAAGGAAAAAAAATAATTTATGTTTACATTCAGACAAGTCAGGCCCAAAAGTGACATGACCTGGATACAACAACAACAAATATCCAAAAATCAACCATACGTCAAATTAGGAAACCAACACTGCCTCTTTGTGTCTCTTCAGCTTATCGATACCATCGAAGCTCTAATTATGGTTGCTTCTCCTTGACCGTACCCATTTGACTCCTCGTCTTCATTCTCCTTACTCATTGAAGCTAAGTCTTTAACCTTTAGCTACCTTTCCTCTAATATTTAGTTCAGTGGGTTGAGCTTTAATGGAAGTTGATACCACCACCTCTACTATCGATTAGCTTTACGAGAACTAAGGTCTGAGTATAGTGTTATAACCAGTGAT
>JAPEIP010000002.1:143769099-143783660 GCA_026120095.1 Capsicum chinense | reverse complement strand
CTCAGCCTGAGCAGTAACCAACTATAGAATAGTATGAACATATTGGCAAAATTCCACATTAGTCATCTCACCTTGAGGAGGAAAAGTAGTAGAAACTAGGGGAATCCAGAACAATTAGGGATAGGACCCTGAGATCGAGTATGAACTCCACATGTAGAGCGTACCCTATCAACATCATCCCAAAAGGGACAGAAGAATTTCCTTGTGTTCCAGATCATCGAGGCATGATCTAAAAAATAAATAAACAAAGATTACAGGAAATTTTAAGACTTAGGATCCAAGCTTGAAAATAGAATACCAAGAAAGCGAAACATTCCTAAATGTGTTGTATCCTCTCTCTTATGAATATAGCATGCTACACACCCCATAAAGAAACTCTACTAGACACGGCTTTGTGGACTCCCGATTGACCATGAACCTAAATCTATGATACCAACTTGACACGACCTGAACTAGGGCCTTGTCATAATAGGCATCCCAAGTCCAACCAGGATTGGAGAATACCCCTCATTACCCAACCCAACCGACCTATGCTTACCCTAAGTTGGATGAATTCTTAATATATAACAAGATAGCATTATTGTATAATCCAAGACTCTGGGATAGGTTTATATCCATGACCATCCAAACGAGTCATACCATCTGATACCTAACTGATAACGAATACCAACCAAACCATAACCATACAAGTTCCATAATAATTATACATAATTTCAAAATAAAAAAGGGTGGAACAGTAAGAAATTTTGTCCTACGGTATCAGCCCCAATACCAATACGAATGTCAAGGCTGACATCAAAATTGATTTTGCCCATACCAACCCATAGTAGTTCTACAAAAGCCTCTAACCAAAAGAATACTGAAATCCAATTAGGATATACCCCCAACCATAGCCAAAACCACTATCCATAAATAAACCAAAGTATGAAATAACATCCATAAAATAGAGCCTTTCAAAATAATAGAAGCTCGCCACTTTAATCCAATAACTGATCTCAAAGTCCGATCGCTAAGCAGGAGAAGTAGAATGGTTGATTTCTGCATCGTATGAGGATACAGCCGCCCTAAGATAGGTTAGAAGGTGAATTCTAGCATGAACTCAGGATAAGAATAAAATAATTCCATTTAATAAAACCAAGTAAACCATCTATATACAGACTAACTATACATAAATATATATAACCATGTCAGGAAAAAGAACCGGGTTTAGCGTCCATTTGAAAACATTAACCGGGTATCTGTAGCTTAATTGTCCTTAACTACCTATAGTTTGTATGGGTCCAGTGTAATCCCCTGAGCGAGCTCCGATGCGTATAGTCGCACGAACCAGAGATACCATAGGAGAAAGGGATTCTCAAGTACCCTTACTCTCCATGATACATATGTACAATGTACTTAGAGGATTCTTGTGTACCTTATAGTATCATAAAAAGGTCGCCATACCCTACCCCTCATGTTGGCAAACAAGAGTTTTTAGTGTTCGTTCATTGAACTCTCATCTTCACGGTTAGCTATCACACCATGACATTATTTCCTAATTAAAACTATTTCCAACCAGGCCACTATTCCATTATTATTAACCAAGGCTATTAGTAGTGGCATTGTCATACCGATTATAACTTGCAAGTATTATGTAACGATCAACTTTTTATAAAATATGTGAAATATGTCTTTTTGTGTTATTTAGTGGTTTTAACCCTCCCCATAGTTGCATTCTTGTATTTGTAGGGTGTGAGGGTGATTGGCATAACTTTTGATGTATTTTGGAACCATTTATGTGATATTATGGTTTTTGGTTGCTTTGAGAGCCTTATTTTAGACTTATGAGAATGTCTTTTGATCCGTGCGATGGATGGCTGAACAAACTATGCCAAAAGCTCTACAATATCAATTTTAGGCTAGGTAGATATTTGATTCTGATCTCGGTGCACTCGAGCTTATTTCGACCTATTAATCAAAAAGTTGAAAATTGAAAATATGGGTGTGGACCCACATTTGGTCGAAACGACGTCGAATGGAAAATACGACTTCTTCAGTAGGTCCAAAACATTGATTTTACAGTGGTAGCATGTTTGGTGTTATTTTATGGCTTTTAAATCTCATTTCGACCCTCGGCGTGAAAAATTGTAATTTCGAGTTTCGGGGGTCAACTTTGTGAAAATGATATTTTTTTTAAATCTGATATTGTCATCACATTCAAAACACCGAATTTAGTGTGGTTGCATAATTTATTTACATATATCGGACTCTGAATGAATCTTGAGCACCTCGTCGAAGTCCGTTTGGACCTAAAAATATCTACAATAGTGTAGTTTTTTTGCTATATATAGTAGTTTTTTCCTTTTTGGCCTATTTTACTCATTTTTCATCTTGCCTCTTGAGAGTTAAACTCTAAAATAGTGTGGGAGCTTAAAATTAAAATTTGTGGGAGTTTGGGAAGCTAGATTAACATCTCTTTCTTTGTTTTATTGCGGATTTAAGGTAAGAATTTACCATTTTTTTAGTAATTTCTTGATTAATTTTTCAAAATCCCAAAAATCTTAGGGCTTGATTTTAAACCTCAATTTCATTTCTTTTTACTTAAATTATATTTTATCTTATAATTACTAGCTTTTCATCAATTTAACCTTCAAAATAAACCCGACTCTTAATTTTAACTCGAATTTTAAAGATGTTACCCGGTAACGCTCAAAATAGGTTTTCTTCAATTTGACCCTCATTTTTGACTCAATTTAACATGGTAATTCAGGTGTAGGTTCCTAAAAATATGAAAAATATATTTTGAAGTAAAGTTCCAATTTTTTCCTTCTTTTTCAGAAGCTCGTTCCAGGGGTCCGTTTTGATCCTAAACCAAAAGTAGTCAATATGAGTGTCATTGATTTTGTTTTGGTGCATAGATTTTATATTTTATAATTTTAGTAGAGTTTGAGATTATTCATGAAAAGTAAGATCGTGGGTTTGAAGTATAGCGGGGATCGACTTCGGATTTTGAGGTAAGTTATGGCTTAACTCTTTCAGACTGGAATGGGTAGTAAATGATGGTATAAAATGCATGTTAAGGGTGGAAACTAATCATGAAAATGGTTATCTATATGGTGTGCCTATGTGGAGGCCTATATGTGATGTAATCGTCGAAATTGAGATATTATATGATATGTGTGATCGTGTGGGGTCATATGTGATGTTGATAGCCTTAAATACATGTGAATAATTATATTGTGTTGTTAAAATGATTAATGTGTTACCATTGGTGTATTGTGATTATATTCATACTTTACTGGCATATGAGACATGTGGAAATTCATGATTGAACAAAAATAATAAGTGGATATTGGCTAACATGATTGTGAAAATATATCATTATGGTTGGTTATGGATATATATCATGTGATTTGTTGTGGAAATACTCATTATGATTGGTTGTGAGCATTACATCCTCATATCATACTCATTCATGAAATATTGATACCACTGTGGCAACACCTGAGTAATATTGGCAACACCTTTTTGAAAACCCTCCATGAGGGATATGTTGGGGAGGAGATATTGTAAAACCTTATAAAAACCTTTTTAAGGGTTATGCCAGAAAGGAGTTATGAGATATGTGGATTGTATTCAGGTTGATAAACCCCATATGGGTCCTACGTTGGGAAGCTTTAGCTCTATGGTATATATGGGGATTATACAATGATCTCAGAGGTTTTGCAATGACCTTGTGCATCATCATAATCATATATATTGCACTTACTTTATTGTGTTTATATTGTGTTGTATTATCGTATTTACTTGCCATCTATGTAATTGTCATATCTTTTTTTATTTGTATTTGATGATTTTGTATATGCATGTTCCTCCTTGTTCTAATTATATGTGATATAATGCATACTCGTGTTCTATCTTGGTATGTATGAGATATATTAGAACTATTAGTGCAAGTGGTGTGGGCTACCATTGTGGGATATTTTCTGATTGCAGAAGACGTGCCCTTAGTGTATATTTTATATGCTTTATTTATTACTTTTCTTGGTCAGCCTATGATACCTACTGAGTATAAGTAGACTGTACTCTTACCTACTGTGCCCTTTTGGTGTAGGTCCTAGCTTAAGTGTGCCTCAGTTTGCTTGACTCGAGCGATTGTTGGAGCTTCCAAGGTATCGATTGGACATTTATGCATCTGGAGTTCACCTCTATTTTTCTATAGTAATTATGTATTATTAGTATTCGAAGATAGATATTATTCCATTTGGTTATTTTTCTAATATATTTAACTCATGGGTTGTATTAATAGCTCTTAAACTATTGACACCTGGTTTGGGCATGATTGGTAGTTTTGATAAGTTCTTTTTGCATTATTGTGATTACTTATATGGTTCAGCTTTATTCTAGAATCCTTACCTTGGGATATTTCTGTCTTTTTCTCTTTTTGTATCGGTTTGGGTGATAGGCTTACTTGTCAAGGTACGTTGCGACAAGTGTCATCATGACCTTTATTTTTGGGTCATGACAAATTGATATCAGAGCTAGGTTTTATTGGTCTCAATAGTGTAAGAATGAGATGTCTAATAAAGTCTCACAGATCGATACGTAGACATTTGTATTTATCTACGAGAGGCTATAGGACGTCTTTAGGAAACTTCTCTTATTTAATTCTTTATTATGCGAAATTCTTTCATACCTTGTGTTTTGAGTTATGTTTCACTCTTTATGAGCGGATGGTGTGGCTTAAACTAATATCAGTTAAGAGATGTTCCAATATATTAGTGTAGATTATTTGTCGGTTATAAGCTTGTTGATGCTTCGGAGTTGTCATGGGATCAGTTTGCTGATGCCTTTCTGGAGAGATTTGTACCTTATAGTTTGAGAGATCGGATGTAGGATGAGTTTGATCATTTAGAGAAAAGCTCCATTGTAGTTGTTGAGTATGAGATACGCTTTCATGCCCTGTCCAGATATTCCTATGATACGATTTCCACTAAGTTTATAAAGATTTGAAAGTTCATAAAAGGTTTAAATGTTTCTTTTTAGTTGGCTACATCTTAGATTGTTGTGTTTGGGGTTTCTTTCCATAGTATAGTGGATTATACTAAGATGACAGAGGGTATTCTTACTGCATCTCAGGAAGGCTCTAGAAAGGCATGACATTTTGGTAAGTTCAGGAGTCAAACCTCTACAGGCAGAGATTTTAGAGGTTCTCATGGATACCATGGTAGTCCAATGGAGGATTTATAGAGTTTAGGTGGTGGATCTTCTAGTTCAATAGTTTAGGGTGGCCATTTAGGCCCAGTAGTACCTTCTCCTATTGAGCCTGGTCATAGAGGTAGCCATATATGTGATGATATTGGTCATATTTCCAGGGACTATCCCCATTGGATGATTTGGGCTATTCTTATTTCAGCTATGAGAGATAGTGATTCTACCAAAAGTGTGATAGGTAAAGATAGTAGATCCTATGGTGTTGGTTGTGGGGCCACCTAAGTAGTTGGTGGTTGTGGTCAGTGTTATGTTAGACCAGCCAGACCTAAGGCAAAGGCTTCTGATGTTATGATTACAGGTATCGTCCCTATTTGTTTCATACCTATATCTGTATTATTTGATCTTGGAATGACTTTTTCCTATGTTTCTATATATTTTGCTTCAATTTTTTATTCTGTTGGTGAGCCTTTTGACATACCTATTTATGTATCTACACTAGTAAGTGATTCTTTAGTGATGGATCATGCATACTGATCTTGTGTTGTGAATTTTGTCGGGCATGAGAATTTGGTAGATTTGCTTGAATTAGATATGATTGATTTTAATGTTATTTTAGACATGGATTGGTTGGCTCCTTATCATGCTATCTTAGATTATTTTGCTAAGACCATCACTTTGGTTTCGTCGGGTGTGCCAAGGATATCTTGGAAGGGTGTACTTCATTTGGGTCCTAAGAGGATTATATCCTATGTTTATTGGATGAGAGGGGATATTTATCTTACTTGGCCTATATTCATGACACTAGTGTTATTTTTCCTCTTTTCTTGGATTCTATCCATATTGTGTGTGAGTTTATGTAGGTATTTCCTATGGACTTGCCTAGTATGCCTTTGGATCGAGATATTGATTTTGTTATTAATGTTGAGTTGGCCACCAAGCCCATTTCTATTCCTCCTTATAGGATGGCCCCAACAGAGTTGAAGAAACTCAAGGATCAGTTGCAGAAGTTGTTGGATAAAGAATCTATCTGACCTAGAATTTTGCCTTGGGGTATGCCTGTCTTATTTGTGAAGAAAAAAATAGGTCCATATGGATGTGTATTGATTATCGGCAGTTGAATAAGGTGACGGTTAAGAATAAGTATCCTCTTTCTCGCATTAATGATTTGTTTGATCAACTTCAGGGTGTTATGGTGTTTTTGGAGATTGATTTAAGGTTCGGTTATCACCAGTTAAGGATTAGAGCTTCGAACATTCTGAAGACAGCTTTTCAGACTCGATAGGGTCATTATGAGTTCTTGATCATGTCCTTTGGGTTGCCAATACCCCTGTTGCATTCATGGTGTTGATGAACCGGGTGTTTTGACTGTATTTTAACTACTTTGTTATTGTATTTATAGATGATATCTTTATGTATTCCAAGAGTGAGGTTGAGCATGAAGAGTATTTGTGGATTGTGCTTCAGAGATTAAGGGATAAGAAGTTGTATGCTACATTCTCTAAGTGTGAGTTTTGGTTAGAGTCTATTTCTTTCTTGGGTCAAATGGTGACTAAGGAAGGTATTATGGTTGATCCAACCAAGGTTGCAGCAGTTCATAATTAGGCTAGACCTACTTCGCCCACTGAGATTTGGAGTTTTGTTAGCTTGGCAGGCTATTATCGATGTTTTGTTGAGGGTTTTTCATCCATTATAGCTAAATTGACCAAGTTGACCCAAAAAAAGATTTCTTTTTAGTGGTTCGATGCTTGTGAGGTGAGCTTTCAAAAGCTTAAGAATTTGTCGACTTTAACTCCAATCTTGACTTTGCCTAAGGAGGGTGTGGGTTTTACCATCATTTGTGATGCTTCAGGTATTGGGTTAGGTGATATGTTGATGTAGAAGGGCAAGGTGATTACTTTTGTGTCTCGTCAGTTGAAGCCTCATGAGGGGAATTATCCAACCCATGATTTGGAGTTGTACGCAGTTGTGTTTGCCTTAAAGTTATAGAGACACTACTTGTATGGAGTCCATTGTAAGATCTTCTTAGATCATCGTAGCCTTCAGTACTTCACCTAGCAAAATCTTAATATGAGGCAGTACCATTGTCTTGAGTTGCTTAAGGATTATGACTTGACTATTTACTATCATTTCAAGGCTAATGTGGTTGCGGATGCCTTGAGACAGAAGTCGACTAGCATGGGTAGTCTGGCGCATCTTTTGACCCAGGAGAGGCTTTTGGCCATAGAGGTTTAGTCTTTAGCTAACCAGATGGTTAGACTTAATAGTTCGACACCTGGGCATACTTTGGTATTTATGGAGATTAGATATTCTTTGATGGAGAAGATTCGAGCTCATCAGTTTAATGATGTTGGATTAAGGTCAATTCGAGTTAAGGTATTAAGTGGGGAGGCTAAGGAAGCCTCACTTGATTCAGATGAAGTTTCGCAGATTGGAGGCCGAGTTTATGTGTCGAGAGTGGGAGACTAGATTAGGTTGATCTTGGAGGAGAGTCATTGTTCCAGATATTCTATCTATCTAGGTGTGACAAAGATGTATCGTGATTTGAGGTAGCATTACTGGTGGGGTGGTATGAGGTGAGATATGGCAGATTTTGTGGCTCATTGCCTATGTTGTCAGCAAGTGAAGGCTGAATATATGAGGCCTGATCAGATGCTTCAGAGGCTACCTATTCCTGAATGGAAGTGGGAACGGATCACCATGGATTTTGTGACAGGTTTGCCTCATACATCTCATGGTTCTGATAGTGTTTGGGTCATCATGGATCGATGGATTTTGGTGGCCAGTGGGAGCAGTATTTGGTTTTAGCAGAGTTTGTATATAGTAATAGCTACCATTTCAATATTGATATGGCTCCTTTTGAGGCATTGTATGGTAGGCGTTGTCGCTCCTCAGTGGGTTGGTTTGATATTTCAGAGGTGAGACCTCGAGGTACGTACTTGGTTTGTGAGTCTTTGGATAGCGTATGGTTCATTCAAGATTGACTTAGATTGGCTCAGAGTAAGCAAAAGTGCTATGCTAATCATAGACTTCATGCCTTGAGATTTGGTGTTAGTTATTATGTTTTCCTTTGAGTTTCACCCATGAAGGGTATGATGAGTTTTAGGAAGAAGGACAAGCTTAACCCCAGGTACATTGGTCCATCTGAGATTCTTCAGACTGTTGGTGATGTGGCTAATGAGTTAGATTTACCCCCTGATCTATCAGTTGCTCATTTGGTTTTTTGTGTTTCTATGTTTTCTCGCTATATTCTTGATGAGTCTCATGTCATTCATTGGGAGTCGGTTCAGTTAGATAAGCAGTTGACCTTTGTTGAGGATCCGGTTTTAATTTTGGCTAGGGATGTTAGGCGGTTGCACTCTAGAGTGATCCCTGTGGTTAAGGTCATTTGGCAACATCGACCTGTAGATGAGGCTATTTGGGAGGTTGAGTCTAATATGCATAGTTCTTATCCCCAACTCTTTGTTGATTCAGGTATTTCTTTTGCCTTTGGTTCGAGGATGAACTAGATTTTTAGTGGTGGATGATGTAACAATCAGTTTTTTAATAAAATATGTGAAATTTGTGTTTCTGTGTTATTCGACTGTTTTACCCCTCCCCATAGTTGCAATATGGTATTTCTGGGGTAGGGGGTGATTGACATAATTTTTGATGTATTTTGATACCATTTATGCGATATTGTGGTTTTAAATAGATTCGAGAACCTTATTTTAGACTTATGAGGATTCTTTTGATCCGTGCGACAGATGGTCGAACAGACTGCGCCAGAAGCTCCATAATATTGATCTTAGGCTAGGTAGACCTTTAGTTCGGATCTCGGTGCACCTTGAGCTCATTTCGACCTATTGATCAAAAAGTTGAAAAATTAAAAATATGAGTATGGGACCCATATTTGGTTGAAATAACCTCGGATGGAAAATTTGACTTTGCCACCAGATCTGAAATGTTGATTTTAGGGTGGTATCATATTTGGTGTGATTTTACAGCTTTTAAATCTCTTTTTGACCCTCGATTTGAAAAATTGTAATTTTGAATTTCGAGGGTCAACTTTGTGAAAATAATATTTTTAAAAAAAAAATTGATATTGTCATCACATTTTAAACACCGAATTTAGTGTGGTTGCATAATTTGCTTTCATATATCGGACTCCGAATGAATCTCGAACACCTCGTCGAAGTCCGTTTAGACCTAAAAAAATCTACAATAGTGTAGTTTTTCTGCTATATATAGCAGTTTTTTTCCTTTTGGGCCTATTTTGCTCATTTTTCATCTTGCCTCTTGGGAGTTAAACCCTAAAATAATGTGGGAACTTAAAAGTAAAGTTTGTGGGAGCTTGGGAAGCTAGATTAACATCTATTTCTTGGTTTTATTACGGATTTAAGGTAAGAATTTACCGTTTTCTTAGTAATTTTTTGACCAATTTTTCAAAACCCCAAAAATCTTAGGGCTTGATTTTAAACCTCAATTTCACTTCTTTTCACTTGAATAATATTTTTATCTTATAATTACTAGTTTTTCGTCAATTTAACCTTCAAAACAAACACGATTCTTGATTTTAACTCGAATTTCAAAGATTTTACCTAGTAAAGCTCAAAAATAATTTTTCTTCAATTTGAACCACGTTTTTTACTCAATGTAACTTGGTTTTTTATCTCTAGGTTCCTAAAAATATGAGAAACATATTTTTGAAGTAAAGTTCTGATTTTGCCCTTCTTTTCAGAAATCCATTTTGGGGGTCCATTTTGACCCCGAACCAAAACTACTCAATATGGTTGTCGTTGGTTTTGTTTTGATGCGTGGATTTCTTATTTGATGTTTTTAGTGGAGTTCAAGATTATTCATGAACAATATGGTTGTAGGTTCGAAGTGTAGCGGATCAGTTTTGACTTTTGAGGTAAGTGATAGCTTAACTCTTTCAGATTGGACTGGGTAGTAAATGATGGTACAAAATACTTGTTAAGGGTGAAAACTAATCATAAAAAATGGATATCCATGTGTTGTGCCCGTGTGGGGCCTATATATGATGTAATCGTCGAAATTGAGATATTATATGATATGTGTGACCGTGTGGAGTCCTATGTGATGTTGATAGCCTTGAATACATGTGAATAATTGTATTGTGTTGTTAAAATGCTTAATGTGGTACCATTGGCGTATTGTGATTATATTCATACTTTATTGGCATATGAGACATGTGGAAATTCATGGATGAACAAAAATAATGAGTGGTTATTGGCTCACATGGTTGTGAAATTGTATCATTGTGGTTGGTTGTGTATTTATATCATGTGTTTGGTTGTGCATATACTCATTGTGATTAGTTGTGAGCATTACATCCTCATATAATACTCATTCATGAAACATTGGTACCACTGTGGAAACACTTGAGTAACATTGACAACACCATTTTAAAAACCCTCCCCCAGAGATGTTACGAGGAGGAGATATTGTAACACCTTATACAACCCTTTCAGAGGGATGTGCCGAAAAAGAGATAAGAGATATGTGGATTATGTATGGGTTGACGAATGCCTATGGGTCCTACATCAGGAAGCTTTAGGTCTGTAGGTGTATACGGAGATTGTGCAATGTCCCGAATGTTGTGCGACGACCTCGTGCATCATCATCATCATCATCATCATCATATACATTGCACTTACTTTATTGTGTTTATAGTGTGTTGTATTATCGTATTTACTTGTCATCTATAAAATTGTCTTATATTCTTTTACTTGTATTTGATGATCTTGTATATGCATGTTCCCCATTGTTCTACTTATATGTGATATAATCCATACTCTTGTTTTATCATGGTGTGTATGTGGTATATTAGAACTGTTAGTGCAAGTGTATGTGGTATATTAGAACTGTTAGTGCAAGCGGTGTGGACTGCCGTTATGGGACATTTTTTTATTGCAGGTGGCGTGACCTTAGTGTATATTTTGTATGCCTTATTTACTACTTTGCCAGTGTTACACCCCAAAAATGAGGTTCATGATGACACTTGTTGTGGTGTACCTTGACAAGTAAGTCTATCACCCAAACTGATACAAAAAGAGGAAAAGACAAAAATATCTCAAGGTAAGGCTTCTAGAACGAAGCTGAACTATACAAGTAATTATAATAATTCAGAAAAGACTATCCAAAATACCGATCATGCCCGAAACTAGGTGTTAATAGTGTAAGAACTACTAATACAATCCAAGATTCAAATACATCAAAAGTATAACCATAAAGGAATAATATTTGTCTCCAAATACTTATAAAGATATAACTACTATAGAAAGAAAGAGGTGAACTTCGGACGCATAAATGTCCAACCGCTACCTTGGAAGCTCCAACAATCGCCCAATTGTCAATCAAGCTGAGGCACACTTGAGCTAGGACCTGCACCAAAAGGGCGTAGTAGGCATGAGTACGGTTCACTTATACTCACTAGGTATCAGAGTTCGACCAAGCAAAGTAGTAAATAAAGCATGCAAAATACACACTAAGGGCATGTCACCTGCAATCAGAAAATATCCCACAACGATAGCCCACACCGCTTGCACTAACAGTTCTAATATATCACATATATTATAATATCACACCAATGATAGAACGAAAGTACGTATTATATCATATATAAGAAGAACAAGGGGGGCCATGCATATTAAAGATCATCAAATACAAGTAAAAGAAGATATAATAAATACATAGATGACAAGTCAATATGGCAATACAATACAACATAACACAATAAAGTAAGTGCAATGTATATGATGATGATTATGATGATGATGCACGAGGTCCTCGCACAAACTCCGAGATCGTCGTACAATCCTCGTATATACCTATGGAGGCAAGCCTTTCAAAGCAAGACCCATGGGGGGTTCATCAACCCGTATACAATCCACATATATTATATCTTCTTTCCGGCACATCCCTCAGAAAGGTGTCATCAAGTGTTGCCAGTGTTTCTCAGATGTTGCCACGGTGGTACTAATGTTTCATAAATGAGTATGATATGAAGATGTAATGCTCACAACCAATCAAAATGAGTATTTACACAACCAACCACATGATAAATTTCTACAACCAACCATATGATATATTTCCATAACCAACCACAATGATACATTTCCACAACCACATAAGTCAATATCCACTCATTATTTTCATTTTCTCCATGAATTTCCACATGTCTCATATGCCAATAAAGTGTGAATATAATCACAATACACCAATGGTTCCACATTAAGTATTTTAACAACATAATACAATTATTCACATGTATTCAAGGCTATCAATATCATATAGGACCCCACATGGTCACACATATTATTATTTTATTAGAGTTTACAAGTATTATCGTATTATTTTATTAGAGTTTATAGGTATTAAATAGGTGTTGGACGGCCTTGAGAAAATTTTTTTGTAAAGGTTGAATTTAATTGTATTGCTTTATTATCTCTATCATCATATTATTTTGTTGTAGTTTATAGGCGGTAGATTTTTTGGTAAAGATTAGGCTTAATTAAATAAAATTTCCATCTTTACATATTCAAAAGATGTTGAATTTAATTATCATAATCGTCTTTATTATTTAAACAAATTTCTATTTAGCCTAATGTTTGAAATCATTAAAGTGAGGTGCACGCACAAACCGCGTACAGCTAAACTAGTTACAGAACAAATGTGTATCTCTAGAAAAGGGAAAAATTACCTTTTTGAGTACGTTTTACTACTTTTAAATATCTTTTTTCTATGGTGATATACAATATTTAGAAAATATTATCATCTATAATAATTATACTATGTGTTAAAAATAAATTATGTATGCAATATAAATATATTATAAAATATATTAAAACATATGATACTTGTTTTGCTTAAAAAAATACACTCCTATTAAATGCATAAATTTATATTTATATCTATAATCTATAATTTATTAAAAATGTGAAGACCCTTAGAAAAGTGATTTGAACTTTTTGTCCTTCGTTAAAAAAAACGTGCAATAGACAAAAACGTCTTTTACATTTTTAAAAAATTTCAAAACTTAAAAATTCATTAAAATTTAGTTCTTAAACCTTTCCTTACTAGAATTATATACCTAAAATTTAGGAATTTTAAATCAATTAAAAGTTGTTCCTTAAATAAATCTTTAAAAACTTAATTAATTGGTGGGTACTATTTTGGCATTTTTTTTCTTCACGTAAGAATCCTTTTTGCTAAAAGTTTTGTTTCCAATTTATTTTAGGTATAACTTCTTTTGGTTTGGTTATTTAATTTAAATAAGAATTCATAATAACACTTCTAAATCACTTAGAATTTTACCTTATATAAAAAAAATCTACAATGCTATTTAATTAATATATTTTGGATCAAATTTACAAGAAACATAGCTCTACTTCTTTGTAAATTTTCTTGTGTTTAAATTAAGATACTTGCTTCTCGATTGACTAATTTCTACTTTTTCATAGAATTGAATAATAGCTGAAAGCAGCCGTAATGTGAAGATGCTAACAAACAAAAAATGCAATACACATTTTGAAAAATGCAATACACATTTTGAAAAATCATGTTTTTATTTCTTGAATGATTTTATAAAATTGAATTCATTAAACTAAAGTACACGCGCGAGGCGCGTACACCTAAACTAGTGTATTATAAGTGTCTTAAGTGTATTATACTGATTTTGACAAAAAAATTTATACTATGTAAAAAGTGAATTATGCAAATATTAAAATTATATAATTATAAATGATAAATTATTTTTAAATATGATATATTTATGTAAATTTTTGAAAAAGTTTCTTTTAAGGGGAAGTTTAAAAAATAGCAGCAGTTGGCACAAAATTCACCTTCCATAGCCACACTTTACAATATTACCATTTATAGCTGATGTATTCGATTTACATCTGCTATATTCACTTTTAATAAATAATTTGTATTCATATAAAACATAAATACATTAATCACATTTTATAGTTTATTTTTTTTATTTTCAAAAAATATGATTACATCGTACACAAGTCATGAATGATGAAGGAAACATCATAGCCACACATTGTATTTCTATTTATCATCATTTTTTTTATTTTATTCTCTTCTCTTTTTTTATTTTTTTTTTTACTTTTTGATATTTTTTCCTATTTTCATTTTTTTTTCAATTCTTTCTTTCAGTTTTTGTATTTTTTTCGTGTTTTTTCTTTTTCTTCTTCTTTTCTTTTATATTTTTATTTTTTTTTCTTTTTTTGTTTCTTTTCTTTGTTTTTTTTTCTATCTCTATCTTCTATTTTTTTTTGCTCTTTCGTTCTTTTTTTATTTTTGATTTTTTTATACCTTTTTTTTCTATCTTATATTTTTTGTATTTTTTAAAAATATTG
>JAPEIP010000002.1:143701445-143746506 GCA_026120095.1 Capsicum chinense | reverse complement strand
ATCAAACATACACCAATGAAACTAATTCTCTTTCAACGGCATAAAATGTAAATGAGCATCATCACATTACATATCAAACTAATGCTCAAAATTAGCTTCAACATCCTTTTGTTGTTTGTTGGTCATTTTCAACAAGCCCAAAATTACAACATTCGCCTGACGTGGAAATTCAGGATCATACCAATCGAAAAAGTTGCAAAAAGTACGAAATGGAGACTGCAATTCATGGAAAATAAAGTTTTAAAAGTTACTTACTAAGAAAAAATGATAAGAATTGAAAATATAAATGTTACATACACCATAATGCATACAACCGAAAAATCTGCGTCCGAAATTGTTATTCGACCATGATATTCTGACAATTGGAGGAGACCTACATGCACAAATAAGTCTTTTATTATAATTCATGGAGCAAGAAATTGCAATTTAAGTAGGTAAGATAGGAGAAATTAAAGGAAGGTGATAGAGGAAATTGAAAGAAAATTATTTTGAGAAATATTGAAAGTAATGGACAAGAAATATATACTCCTTCTACTGACCTCTTTGATTGACAACACAACTTTTTATGACACATTTCTGAAATCTACAAGCTATATAGTGCACATAATATATGCACCTTCCACTGTGGACTCCTCTTTTGACTGATTGACTGATGTATTTGATTGATGACACAACTTTATATATAACACATTACAAGTATAAAGAAAAACATTACATCTTACAACACATTACGCAAAGCTCCAATGAAAAGTTGGTCTGATATTAGATGAATAAAAAATGAGGGAGTTTCAAAGAACCCTACTAAAGCTGAAGATGTTATTATTTCTGAAGAAACACTTACACCATCTCATAATAAAACACTTACACCATTCATTCACTTGCAAATACGTAATACAATAACATATAAAGCAATTCACAATAAGACATACAATTAAAATTATTTTCTAGACGTACTACCACCGCTGGAGATATTTGTTGCTCAATATGCATTAGCATTACGCTCTCTAGATGGACAATTGCGCTTATCATGTCTTGGTTGTCTACAAGTATAGCATTTTCGAGAAAGACTACTTTGTGAAACATTCATTTCATTGAAAATATGTGTGGTGGACTTGACCTTTACTTTGCGCGAGAAATTTTTATTTGCGATCATGAAAAATGGGCTTTCTGGTCAATAGTCTTCGTCACCAAGTGGAATCAACTGCCCAGAGTAAGCTTTTTTGTACCAAGCCATAAAGAATTCAAATGCAATATAATCCCATGCAAGATTACCAACAAATTCGAACACCCTAATGACATGAGAACATGGAAAGTGATTTGACTGCCATTTTCCACATGTACATGCTCTTTGTGTCTCATTAACAATTTGCTTATTACCACCCTTTCCATGATGGGAGTTGAATGTCCTCACTTCAAATATATTATCTGTTACAAGATAATTTTGGATACTATGCATCGATGCCTTTTTCTTATATTCCTCAAATTTTTTGAATGGATTTGGCATCTATTTTTGTTTGTCAGTCAATAGTTGTTTTGCATACTTTGATCTCTGAACAAAACGATCCACAATCATACTGTATGGCATTTTGACCATTGCAGTCACTGGTAGGCCTCTAGCGGATTTTAGCATGCCATTAAATGACTCGGAGCTATTTGTTATGAGCATACCCCATCTCCTCCCATTATCCTTGTGTATGGTTCTTTTTTCTAAGTCGATATTCATCAACCACTCGTATGCTGGAAAGTGTGTCTCCTTGATTAATTCCATTTGTAACAAAAAAATTTTCTCTTGGGTAGCAGTTGCAATAGCCCATAGTAGATTGTTCAGTCGAACACTTTTGTAAGTCCTCTGACAATTGGCCTTCAAATGCCTTAAGCAATAACGGTGATAGGCAAAAGGAGCTTGCCAGTTATGCTCGGTAGAAACACTTCCAAGTATGTCGTGATGTCTGTCAGCTATCAATGTAATACCTTGACGACCACGCATAACATGTTGATGCAAATCACTCAGAAACTTAGTCCATGTATCAAGACTTTCATGCGCTGCTATTGCAAAAGCCAAAGGAAAAATAAAGTCATTGTCATCTTACCAACTGCAATCAACAACTTGATATCATACTTACCATATACATGTGTTCCGTCTATTAATATCACTGGTCGATAATAACGAAAGCCATCAACACATGGCTTAAACGTCCAAAACACATAATTGAAAATGCGTTCATTAACTCCCTCATGGTGTTCGAATTGCCATTCATCAACAAAGCCTGAATTGAAATATTTCATAGCAGCGATAAATCTTGGCAATTCATGAAATGAACTCTTTCAATTTCCATAGACTTATTCAAAGACACACTTTCTTCCAAGATATGTCTATCGCCGACTAATTATTTTGCGGTACTTATTGAGAACAAAGATTTGACATTCTTTGATCGGGTACCTGAGAACAATAATGCTAAATAATTATAGACGAAAAGATAAGTATTGATTTTTATAGTCAAATGAACTCAATAAAAATTAGTACCTTGGTGTTTTTTCAATATACGGTACAAGAACAGTTGCAATCATGTCTATATCCAAATTTACGTGAGCTCCGCGACAATCACCCATATTACAAGTGTGTTTGCCGATGTATTTTCTAATTTTTCATAAGTTATTATTACTATCCTTGGTAGCATAAAGTTTGAAAGAACAACCTTGGTCTACACGTTTGCAACAAATTCTGAAGACTTCTTTTCCCGACTTAACAACAAAAAACTCTGTCCCTTCTTTAATATGATAGAGTTTAACCGCTCATTGTAGATCTTTTTTTGATTTGAACAACATCTGACTAGCAAGAGAAAAATTATCATTTAAAAAATCAGTCAGTTCACACCACACACCTATAGGTACAAAAGCATTTTCATGCATATCCATAAACACATCGGGTCCTTCTTGAAAATAATCAATAAATGAAATTTCATTAGAATAAAAACAGGGTCTATTATTTGATTGTGACATTGGTGGCGGTCTTTGAATCGATGTCTGTGGAATTGATTCATGTTGAGTATAAGGGCTCATGGACATGGATCTTTGTTCAGAATTGAACCTCACACCATCATCAGTCGATGATGATTCATAGGGGCATTCACCTCCATCGGCATTATTAGGCACACTATAATCACTCTGTGACTATTCACCATAATTTGCTTGATCACCATTTTCAATATCTTCTGCAACAACATGTTGATCTCGCATGACATTATCCCTATATTTTATATAATTAAATATTTTTAATACATGTCAAAAAAAATATAAATCAATATAAGCTTGACTATATTTTTCATACCGATAATGGTCGATAGCGTTAAAATTCAATGACAGAGGAATATTTGAAGATGTTCCAGCATTGTCCATCAATTCAAGCTGTGATGATTGGCCATGATTATAATCTCGTTCAAAATATTCATAATTATACATCCCACGCAGAGTTAAGCTCCTGAAAAAAATATAACAAACATATGAAATAACAATGGTTTTACAAAGCAGTGAGAATAAAACTTATTAATAATAACATAAATTCATAGACGTTACCGGTCACTTTCATTCAAAGTTTCGTTTAGATCGAGTATTGAAGATTGTGTTCGCATGTTACCCGACATGATGTATTGAGAAGCATTCATATCAAAAAAATTACTATAATGAGTTAAATGGGCATCACCAACACTAGTTGGATTCTCAAGTTTCGTCTGTGCAGGAGAGTGAGCACGACGATTCGTCCGCTCCTTCTTAACATAAACTTGAAGAATGTTTTAACTTTACTTGACTGACATAATCACAAGGAGCCCTTAAAAATTCTATCAATGACTCATCATCACTGATAATTCATTTCCTATAATTTATCAGACCTTGTGATGTGAAGGAATTTGGATATTGTCCGATTATAAATAAATCATAATCGCCACATTTAATTTTTATCCTTCTAAAAATTGAATCAACAAACTCTTCATAACCTATTGAAATCGGATACTTGACGTTGCACTCGGGAGAAATACTATAATATATTGTATTACCCTCGTGGACAACTTCACCATCCCAAAAAGTGCAACTTTGACACATTCACTCATTCTCTAAGACTTCAATGAATAGAAAGTTAGTTGAATTATAAAAAATTTGAAGATGTTGAAGTAATGAAGATGAAGTATGCTCTATAGATGTTCTCTTTATATAGAATTTCTTAATATCCGTTGAAGAAATTAAACATTTGATATAGTGCACAAAAAATATGCATCATATTGAAATGTCTTACCAATGTGAATGACCTTGACATGTTAGAGTAAGATGTGTCAGAATCTATGGATAGTGCACAAATATTATGCACTATATGTTATATAAAAATATTAAATAGTGCGCAAATTTAATGCACTATGTAAAAAAAAATTATAAACAAAGTGTAAATTTAATATATACAATAAAAAAAAGTATCAATTTAGTATATAAAAAATAAAAAATCTACGAGGATAAAATTACACCAAAATGCTAGATAGTGCACTATTTGAATGCACTAAATAAAAAATAATAGATAGTACATTAAAATAGTGCGACATATGACAAAATTAAACAAAAAAATTCAAATTTTTGAACAATATATGGGAACAAAATTAGAATCAGGAAAAAGTTTCTAGAAAGGATATGACTCTTAGAATAAGTTATACCCTCAAGGTACGATTCATCACCTTGAGTCGTAACTACTCTAGAAACCCAGGTAAGTTCGAGGGCTATACAAGTCAGATACATGACCCGTAAGCCTGGGTAAGAGTCCTATACATAACTCATACCCATGATTACTAGGTCAAATAATTGGGTTGACCAAGCCCGATGCTTAAATAAAAGATGAAAAAGAACACGATCGGGCACCTGATCGTAACTACTCGCGCCCACTCCATTCCTCACCCTAATTTCAAGCTTCAATTGACAAAATCTTAGTGTTTTAAACTTAATTTAGCTACCAACAACTCCAAATCTTTCAATTTGTGTGATTTAAACTCTAATTTGAGGAAATAAGATTCAAAATTAAGATCTGCTATTCATCACTCACCAAGTAGGTTTCTAAACTTATTTTCTCTACTTTGTAAGTTGAAATTAGTAGTATTGGATATTTTAAACTTAGTTTGAGTGTGAATTATGCAATTATTAAAGTTTTTGGTACCCTAGTTATGTCATTATTTTTAAAAATAGGAACTTGGGGAAGAACTAGGGTTTGGAAATGGATTTTTATATGTTTGTGTAGGATTAAATTATGGATATAGCTAAAAATCATAGTGGGTATTTTAGGAAATGGGACTCATACCTACTGACAGCATAGAACTCTAACAATCTTAAGGCTCTGGAATAGATATAACTTGACTTTATGAGTCATATCCAGACCATATAACTCGTACTCTATTAGTCATACCTACCCGGGAGGATTAAATTTAGATTAATTATTACTGATCAGTTTACGACTGTTGGTAATAAGTCATACCCTACCGGTACGACTGGTTAGGAGGATTAATAAATTCACCAGTGAACAAAGGTCATGCACTGTACATAATACGACTTGGTTATACGAGGCATACCCCAGTCGGTACGACCAGTACCCACAACTCATACTCGAATCAGAACAAGCACATTGAACTTTAATTTTAAATTTTTCTTTCATTTTCTTTACTTAGTTACTAATAATGGTGTGTTTGTAGGAACTATGCCTCCCAAGAACCCTTTCTTATCTAAGTAAGTTACGAAGAAGAATGCTAAGCCAACACTAGCTACTAGCACGAAATAAAGTGATTTCGAATATGTGACTTTATCGAAAAGTAGCAAGGAAATGTATGATCGAACCACTACAAAAAAAGTTGTGCAGAAAGAAAAGGCAGCTGCTAAAGCAAAGGGGAAGGAGGTAGTTCCCCAAGACCCAGTCTCACCCACTCCAAAGGTCCCACGAAGGAGAAATCTAACTATATCTCCTCCCCACATACCTCAACCATCTTCCGATAATGATAATAAGGATAATGATAATGATAATGGTGATAAGGCTAAATCCAATTCAAAAGAGGTAGAATATGAGTATGCTAAAGCTGTGAAGGATGTGAATGAAGTGTCTCCAATAGCTTAATAAGACCGCCCACTTGCACTAAACACTACATTAGTGCCTATAGTTGACCGATGGGGGTACCTTAAAAGGTTGGATACTTTCAACGTTGGGTTGTTCAGGCTTTCGGGTGGCAAAATAAAGAGAGTGCTATACCTGAAGAGAATAATGACTACCATAGGTATGTCTGAGTTACCTAAGTTTGAAAAATGCTTCTAGCAATATGAGTTTGACTGGATGATGAGAGCTCTTGGAAAATACAATTAGGTCTTTGGTTGTCCATACATTGTCTGTCATTTAGGGTTGAATGTTCCTATTAGGGGAGAATGTTACATCCTTGGTTTTGGCCTTAGAAAATTTCCTGGAATTCCTATTCTCTGGACCCAATATGACTCAATGGTACGAGCCGTATACTGGGGTACTAGTGGTATGGTTCTATTATATACTGACCAGTATTAGTTGATGGGATCATTTTGCTCACTGGAATGGTTACGACATAGGGGCACGAGTCGTAGGTCTTGGTATGAGTTATATCCAGGACTCGTATGGTGGACAGTGTTTGATCCTCCTGGTAGTTCATTCTACCAGGGATACGGGTAATGGGTATGGATCGTATGTTTTGGTTATGACTTGGTTGGATGAGTCGTATACTAGATAGTGTTTGATCCAAGGGTTGAGTCTTGGATACGAGTGATGGAAACCAATCGTATAGGAGGGTACGACTCATAAGGGTCAGCCGTATCCCTGGGAATGGGATTTTTGTGCAACTTATGTGGGGGTATTCTGGATATTTCCCTACTTACCCAATTTAGGACCCACTACTTATAATATACTTAGGAGGTTATTTACCCTATTATTCTATTCATTAACACTTAGAAACTATTCCTACACATCCAATAATTCTCTCAAGAGCTTTTGGGGCAAGGAAGCTAGGATTTCAACTAAGGGATAACCTTAGGTCTTGATTTGATGATCTTCTTCTATCATCTTTCTTTGTATAAGGCAATTCTCTTCCATCATTGTAATTTCAACTAAAGGCATGGTTTATATGATTTATTTCATGGTTTTACTATCTCATGATTATGGTTTTCTACTATTATTTGGGGGTTATGATATTAAATTCTTGGTTATGGTTTCCCATAGTTTTAATTATGCTTTTATATGCATTAATGGTGTTTTTGGACAGTTATATTGCATGGTAATGGTTTAATGGTTTTTGAAATTGGTTTTGGTTATATTATGCCCCCAAGGTGTTTGATAAAATGCTTATAAAGGTATGTTTATTGTATTGACTTCTTTTAATTGAACTATTCCTTGTTTTCAGCTTATTTAATAAAGCTTTAAATGATTCAAACAGTTGTTAAAAGGCTAAAGGATAAATGGTTATGCTTGTGGGGAACATGAAAGTTTCCTAAGTGGTTTAATATGATATATGGAAAGGCACTTGAGGGTACCCTTATCCTTAATGGTTTGGATATAGATATTGCTTGCAAGTAATGGGGTGGTATGATGATACAACTGATATTAGCCTTAATTAATAAAATGGTAAATGGATTAGTTTGATTACTTGGAAATGGTCTTAATTGGGCATTATTGGCGGGGTGTGTAGCAAGGTCGTGGAAGGTAGCTGTCCCGGGAAGACTAAAACTAGAAACTCATATTTGCTGATATGAGGAGTCTTGATGACCATGTCGTGTGTCATATTTTATATTGGGGGATATACTAGTCATCCCATAGGATATTGCCTGGTCGTGTGGCTACACGTATTGGGACCCTTTCAACAGGGGGAGCTGAATCCATATCGCCCATGGGTGGTTAGGACGGCTAAGCTATATAGCCCAAGTAAAGGTTTTAAAGACATGCTAAACCCAGCTTCCTTTCCTCGCACTTATATATATGTATGGTTGTATGCATTATGGATAGATTTACTTGGTTTTATAAATGGCATTGTTTTATCCTTACCCTGAGTTTCATGCTAGCGGTCATCGGTAACCCATCTACTGGCGGTTGTATACCCACGCTATGCAGGAACCGTCCCTTCGACTCCTCCTACATAGTTATTGACTCGGGGACAACATTTGTACTAAAGTAGTGAGCTTCCATTCTTTTAGAAGGCATCATTTTATGTTATTGATAGTGTTAGACGTTTTGACTTTATTTTGGATATTGGTTTTGGCCATGGTTGGGGGCATGTCCCAACCGAATATTTTTATTCTTTTGGTCAGAGGATTTATGGTGCTTCTTGGGGTTGGTATGGGCGGTATCGGTATTGGTATTGACCTTTTCATTGGTATTGGTGTTGGGGTAGACATCATTGGACAATATTGTTGGTTGTTCCATCATATTACATTTTGGGATTGATCAGCCTATTATGTTTTGTTATCCTCTTTGGTTTGGTATGGTTGGATGGTTGGATGGTTGGTTTGGTGCGGGTGGACTCGGTTGGGTTGGTCACGGTTGTGATTCTATCCAAGATTTTTCATGAGAGCGTTTGCACAATCTTGTAATTCAGCTTATCTAAGGCTGCATGAGGTGGTTGGATTGGGTAAAGGGGGCAGTCTCCGGCCCTGGTTGGACTTGGGATGCCCATTACGTCTAGGCCCTGGTTCGGTCGTGAAAAAAATGCATTACTCCCTTCATGGGAGATACCTTTAGGAACACCTTATCCCCAACCTTAAACTCCAAGTCTCTTTGCCTTTCATTCGCATAGGACTTTTGGCTACTTTAGGCAGCCTTATGTCTATCTCAAACCACCTTAACCTTTTCCATAGCATGATAAACTAAATCCGAACCAAACATATCTGCCTCACCAAGATCAAACCACCCAATAGGAGATCTATACCTCTTACAATACAGTGCCTTAAAAGAGGCCATACTAATACTAGAATGATAGCTATTGTTGTAAGCAAACTCTACTAGAGGTAGATGCTTAACCCGATTTCACCATAGTCAATCACACAAGCCCTAAGCATATCCTCCAATTCTGAATAGTTTTTCCCGCTTGACCATCTATCTGAGGATGAAAAGTAGTACTCAGACTCACCCTAATACCCAATCCTTTCTTAAAAGACTACCAGAATTCAGATGAAAACAACTTACCACGATCAGAGATAACCGAAATAGGTACCCCATGCAATTTTACAATCTCATGAAGATATAACTTCGCATAGTTCTCCACCGAAAAGGTAGTCCTCACTGCAAGACGTGAGCAAACTATGTCATCCTATCACCCATGAACCAAATCGAATTAAATTGGTTTTGAGATTAAGGAAGATCGGTAACAAAATCCATGTTGATCTCCTCCCATTTCCATTCGGGCAAATCAGTTTCTTGATATAACCCGCTAGGCCTCATGTGCTCAACTTTGACTTGTTGGCACACCATGCACTTGGCTACAAAATCAGCCACATCTTTTTTGTCGAATCGGAATGAACAACATAGCACGATTCATGCACCTCAGCCGAAATCCTTTGTCTCAAACCGTCGACATCAGGAACACACAACCTCCCATAGTACCATAAAGTACCATCACCACTGATCTTGAATACCATTAACTTTTTCACACCAATATCACTCTTGATTTTTATCAAGACTGGATTTAGCACTTGCTTCTGCTTTATCTATGCACCAAGAGACGACCTAACCAATTCTTGAACCCTTACCCCACCATCCTTGGAGTCCAAAAGACATACTCCAGGATTGGCCAACAGGTGAATATCCTTTATCAATTCCCGCTTTCCTTCCTCTACATGAGCAAAAATCCCCATGGACAACCTGCTAAGAGCACCATCGACCACGTTAGCTTTACCTGGGTAATAGTGAAGACTCATATCATAGTTTTTAAGAAGATCCAACCATCTACTTTTCCTGAGATTTAACTCTTTATAAATGAACACATACTGCAAACTCTTTTGATCAGAAAAGATATCTACGTGCACTCCATACAAACAATGCCGCCAGATTTTCAAAGAAAAAACCACCGCCAAAAGCTCCAAATCATGAATAGGATAATTCCTCTCATGCTCCTTCAACTGCCCGGTAGCATAGGCATTCACCTTTCTATGCTGCATTAAGACACAGCCAAGTCCCACTCGGGACGCATCAAAATAAACCACAAATCCCTCATTACCCTCAAGCAAGGTCAGAACTAGAGATGAAGTTAGCTTATCCTTAAGCATCTCAAAACTCCCTTTACACATTTCTAATTAAGAGAACTCTACCTTCTTCTATGTTAACTTAGTCAATGGAGCAGCTATCAAAGAAAACCCCTCAACAAACCTCCTATAATACCTAGCCAAACCCAAGAAGCTCTGAATTTTGGTTGGAGTCATGGTTCTAGGCCACCTTTTAACCACAACCACCTTTTGAGGATACACCATGATCCCTTCACTATAAATAATATGACCCAAGAAAGTTACAACATTCAATGAAAACACACACTTGGGGAACTCGGCATACAATTGCTGCTCTTTAAAGGTCTATAACACCGCACGGAGGTGATGGGCATGATCCACCTCACTTATAAAATACACCAAGATGTTATCAATTAATACAATGATAAAAAGATCCAAAACTTCCTAAAAACCCTATTCATCAAATCCATAAATATTGTTGGGGCATTAGACAAGCCAAATGACATAACCAAGAACTCAAAGTGCCCATACCGAGTACGAAAAGCCATCTTAGGGATATCCTCCTCCCTAATCTTAATATGATGATACCCAGACCAAAGATCTATCTCAGAAAAGAACTTGGCACCTTTCAACTAAACAAACAAGTCATATATCCTTGGAAGAGGATACTTGTTCTTGAATGTTACCTTATTCAACTACCGATAGTCAATGCACATCCAAAGGGAACCATCCTTCTTGCACACGAACAACACTGATGCACCCCATAGGGATACACTAGGATGAATAAACCCCTTATCCAGAAGATGCTTAAGTTGCTCCTTGAGTTCCCTCAACTAATCCGAAGTCATTCTATAAGGAGGAATAGATATTGGATGAGTGTTCAGAACAAAACCAATACCAAACTCAATCTCCTTATTCGAAGGAACACCAGGAAGATCATTTGTAAAGAACTCAGGAAACTCACTTACCACCAGAATCAAGTGAAAAAAGGACCCTATGAAATAGAATCTTTAACTCGAACTAAGTGATAAAGACACTCTTTGGAGATTAATCTCTGAGCTCTAAGATAAGAAATAAACCTCCCCTTAGGAACTAGGGAACCACCTTCCCACTCTATAACCGATTAAATAGGGAACCTAAAGACAACCGTATAAGTCCATAAATCTAAGGACGTGTAATAAGAGTGTAACCAACCCATCCCCAAAATAACGTTAAAATCCATCATATCCAACTCAAACAAATCTACCAAGGACTGCTTGCCACCAAAAGATACCACACACACCCTATAGACTCTTTTAGCAATAAACGAGTTACCTACTGGGTTAGAAATAAAAAAAAGATCTGAAACAACCTCAGGATTAAAATAAAAACATACAGCCTAATATGGGGTCACATTGGAAAAAATGGACCCCAAATCAAGTAGACAATACATATCACGATAAAAGAGTTATAATGTACCAATAATAACATCAAGTGATGCCTTAGATTTCTACCGAGATGCAAATACATACAAGCTATTCTGGCCTGTGCCGTTACTAGAAGTAGGAGCAGACATCAAAGCTGAACCATTAGGCGCAGGATCAAAGATGAAGCAACCGAATCTTTGACCACTCCTGAAGCACCCTTACCAACCAAACAATTTCTAAACATATGGCCTGGCCTTTCTTCATCACAAAATCCCCAAGGAAGATAACCACAAAATTGGTAAAGAGGACACAAAGATGCTGACTGTGCCCCACTCACCTGAGATTGGGAACCTTATACCCAAAATTTATCATCACCTTGCTGACTCCTATCACCTAAATGCCTTAGATAAGGAGCACTAGCGGTGAAGAAGGAACCAGAACTCCCCCACTTCTTTTTTCGCCATCTGCCGCTATCCCAACCACCTGATTACTAAGCACTACCCTGCTTAGAGAACTTACTCTTCTTACCCTACCTTTCCCAAACTTTTCTAGATTTCTCTTTTCATCCTCCACCTGTTGCTTGTGAACAACCAACCTTAAAATATCTAAATCCTTAATTACTATAGTAGTCTTGCTTTTAAGTATAAAATCCTAAGATAGCCTAGAAGTAAACTTTCTCTTCCTCACTCTCATATAAGACACCAAGTCCAGAGCATACCTTGACAGCTGATGAAACTTCAAGGCCTATTCCTTGATAGACATTCTTTCCAGCTAAAGAATAACAAACTCTTCTATCTTCCCTTTTCTCATCTCCTGAGGAAAGAAGCAATCCAAAAAAATATTAGAAAAGGTCTCCCATTGGGACAAATCCTCAGCATTACCTCTATCCCTAACCCACTTCTCGTACCATTGGTATGGAAAATCCTTGAGATGATAAGCTACAAAGTTTACCCCTTCCATATTTATGGCCTGCATTACCCTGGATATTTTCTCCATTTTATCTAAGAAAGCCCAAGGATCCTTCTCTACCTTTAATCCAGTAAAAGTAGGAGGATTTATCTTTATAAAGTGGTCAACCCTTATAGCCTTAGCAGATAAAACACCATATGCATCCTGCTTAGCTTGAGCAGTAACCAACTTATCAATAACATGAATAGATTGGCAAATTTTTACATTAGTCAACTCGCCTTGAGGAGGACTTGTAAGACCCCATAAATTGTCCTAGTCGTTGGAGATTTTAAAGCATTCCAAGAGAGGCTTAACACTTAGAAAATTTGGCTAAGTATTGGAATTTCTTCATTTCATAAGGGTAATACCCCGTATATTTCTAAGCTAGAAAATAAGCCATAGTTCCTACGCATGAAACCTCTTATCCTGTGATTTATATTTGAGTACATGACTTACAATGAGTATCCTAGTGATAAGAGAGCTTATGATGTGTTAAGCATGTTCATAAGAGTCACTTAGAGTAAGGCAGAGCTTTCGAATCCAACAAATTTTAGTATTTGATTTAGCAAGGTTCATCTTTGAATGAGCATAACATGATGTATATGTGGTATTTTGAAAGATTTATACCCAACAAATTATAGAGAATTGAATTATCTTTCCAACAATATCAATTTTACCAAAATCCAACACCCGAGCAAGAAGTTGTGGCTTTGTACAGTAGAATGTGTCGCCTAACAAATCGCCTAAGGCTACTGGAATGGTTATGCCATAAGGTGTGCGACGCATAACCTAACTTATGCCATAAGTTGTGCGATGAATAATCTAACTGAGGCGATAAAATTTAAGCCGTACAACCTAGTTTACGCGATAGTTGTGCGTCGTATATCTTATAGCCCAAGTGACATAAATACCCCATTTTTGAGTTATTTTAAGGATAGAATAGGTATTTTCCACCCCTATATAAGCCTATAACATGGCATTTAGCCCCATTTCAACCAAAATATACTCTCTTCTCTTAATTTCACTCAAGAATAATTTAGGAAATTTTAATTGGGGATTCAAATTCAAGAAAATTCTACCGTCTGTCTTCGTAAAATCAAGAACTAAGGTATGTTAGATGTTGATTCTTGGATTCCTTCAACCCAAGAAGTCCAAGAATCCTTTTCAAAATTACAAATTTTATGTATTTATGAGATTTCATGATTTATGTGTATTGAAGTTCATGATTATGTGTTGTTGAGTTTTAATTCATGATTTAGACTACAGGTTTTAAGAATTAATTCTAGCATGTGATGAATTATGTGATGTTCATGATAAGCCCTCTTCAAGTTGCATGTTGGTTGATGAAATCATGATACTTAGGTGTAGTATTTATTGTATAACCAAAGAATGCTCCCCATATGTTTGATAAAATGCTTGAGTGAAGGAAATAGGGTCATTATAGCATGTTGACAAGAAATCCCAAATTGTGTGAATGTTCATGTATGCCAAGTGTTTGTTGAAATGCCTTAGTGAGTGAATTCTGATATATTTCATGCATTCTTATGCTTGTGAATTCCTTATTGAATGAATTATGAGAAATTAGTATGCATCCCTATACCTTTACATGTTTTAAAATCCCCAAGTGCTTGAAGAAATGCTTTAGTGATTGTAATGGTAAATGAAAGTCCAGTGTCATGATTATTCAAGAATGGTTATGTTTAACTATTATGATATCGAGTCTTGGGGGTATTTATACCCGATAAATAAGCTGGAAGTATAGATCCGATGTCAGTTTCAAGATACTCTCAATCAAGACACAATCAGTAGAACTCAGTCAGTTACAGAATTCAGTACTCTCAGATAGTTATAAAATATAGAAAGACTCAGTAATCTCAGTATTATTATTATTCCAGCTTCAGTTCAGTACTCAGCTTAGATCTTAGTAGTATTCAAGTATCCACTTCAGACCTCAGGAGCATTCAAGTAATCAATTTAGAACTTAGTAGTATTCAGTCAGATAACGAACTTCAGTAGTATTCAATCAGTCTTCAGAACCAAATGAAATTAGCTAGATCAGTCAAGTAACATGATCAGAAATAGATTCAGCTTAGTCAAGTACAGTTTAAGAAAAAGAATTAGTTCAATGTCTTTCAGTTGAGAGTAGGATTCAGCACCAAGCAAACCTATGGATAGGGGCTCACCCGTTAGAGAGAACTGAGATCCCTAGGAGCAATCCCTAAGTTCCAGAACTTGTACCCAGTGTAGGTATGAGATGACACCTGTTAGATTGGACTGGCATACTCAGGGATCACCCGTTAGATAGGACTAATATTAGGGGTCACCCGTTAGATAAGACTGACTTTACAAAAGTAAAGTTGTCTTTACCCGTGGCATGGTACTGACGCCCTTCCAGCTGGGATTATAGGTTGGACCCCACAAGTTAAGATTTGGGGCATATCGGTTAGATGACTACTTCCCATAGTCTCAGTTTCAAAATCAGTGTCAGTAAAAAAGAACTCAGCTTAGTAGTACAGATTCAGGACTATTAGATACAGTTGATCATTCTCATTATTAGCAGATTCAGAGATAACCCACTAGATAGGACTGATCTCTGATTTAGTAAAACAGTATCAGTATCATCAGATTTAAAGATCACCCACTAGATAGGACTGATCTCAAACTAAGTCAAATCATTTTCATTTTTAGTATATTCAGAGATCACCCACTAGATAGGACTGATTTCAGATTCAGTTAAGTATTCTCATTATAATACAATTCAGAAATCACCTGCTAGATAGGAATGATCTCAACCTCAGTATTTAGTTATTAATATCAGTAGACTTAGTTATTCAGTATCCCAGTATTGGTAAGCTCAGATATTAGTAAAGCAACATTCAAAACTTAGTATTCAGTATCCCAATGATTTTAGTTATGGTTTATGCATTCATCCACGTATCCTTATTTAGTATACTCAGATTATTTATTTAGTATTATTCATGCATATAAACTCTTGCATTCAGCCTTACCTCATCTAGCATACCAGTACATTCAAAGTACTGATGCATATTTTTCTCTTCCACTGTGGTGTCTTATACCATAGGTTCGAAGCGCAAATGTCAGAGCACCCTTAGCAGTCCAGATTCAGTCAGCAGCGGTTGATAACAGTGAGTCCTCATCATCCGAGGATAACACTTATTTTATTATTACATTAGATTCAGTATTTTAGTAGAGATAGTTGGGGACTTATCCCATCAACTCTATAGTTCAGACAGTTTAGAGGCTTTCAGACTAGTTGTTCAGATAGATGTTTTAGTTTTGATATTGTTAAACTTATTTCAGTTGTATTTTAGGTTCTTTTTTTAACCTTATGGCAAGTTTCTACTAGTTTTCTACATTTTTATAGTATATTATGCAGTGCACAGTTATATATAACAGAAAAGGGTTAGCTTGTGATCCTTCAGATTCATGAGCACCGTGTAACATCTGGGGTGCCAGACTCGGGGCGTTACAAGAGTATTAGCAACCATGGTAACTCTAGAACAATCAGGGATAGGACCCTGAGATCGAGTGCAAACTTCAGGTGTAGGGCGTACCTCATAAACATCATCCCAAATGAGATAAAAGAAATTTTTTATGTTCTAGATCTTCGATACATGATATTAAAAGTGAAAAAACAAGGATTAAAGAAAATTCTAGGACTTAAACTCGAAGCTTGAATATAGAATACCAAGAAAGTGAAACATTCTTAAATGTTTTATAGTCTCTCTTTTATGAGTGTGGTGCGCTACTCACCCCTAAAAGAGAATCTACTAGACATGGATTTATGGACTCCAAATTGATCATAAACCTAAAGCTCCCATACTATTTTGACATGACCCAAACCAGGGACTTACCATAATGGGCATCCCAAGTCCAACCAAGACTAGAGAACACCCCCATGACCCAACCCAATCGACATATGTATACCCTAAGTCAGATGAATTCTAAATGGGTAACTAGATAGCATTATTACATAATACAAAACTCTGGGATAGGTGTATATCCATGACCACCCAAACGAGTCCAACCATCCGATAACTAATACCAACCAAATCATAATCCAAATCATAACCATATGAGTTCCATAATAATTATATATAATCCCAAAATAAAAGAGTATAGATTAGTGATAAATTTAGTCCTACCGTATCAACCCCAATACCAATGTTAATACCAAGGTAAAAACCAATATCGATCCCACCCACACCAACCCATAGTAGTTCCATAAAATCTTCTAACCAAAAGAATACTAAAATCCAATTGGGACATGCTCCCAACCATAGCCAAAACCAATATTCATAAATAAACCAAAGTATGAAATAATATCTATGAAACGGAGCCTTTCATAATGATAGAAGCTCAACACTTCTGATATGAAATAATATCTATGAAATGGAGCCTTTCATAATGATAGAAGCTCACCACTTCTGATACACCCCGGGTTTAAACCCTTATAAAATTTCTTGGGATTCTGGTCTCTGGACCCAATATTAATCAAGGGTACGAGCCATATGTTGGGGTACAAATAGTATGGTCCATTCATATACTAACTAGTATTAGTTAATGAGATGGATTTTGGTCACTGGAATAGGTATAAGTTCAATGGTACAAGTCGTATGATTGGATACAGATTATTTAGATTGGGTTTTCCTTAGTTTAATCTTATACTTAGCCGCTTAAGTTGGATCTATGTACAAGTGTCTCACCACGAGTCATAAGTCAAGGTACAAATCATACCAGGGACTCGTATGGTGGACAGCATTCAAACTTCTGTGATTCTATCCGGCCAGGGATACGGGTGAAGGATACAGATCGTATGTTGTTAATACAACTTGGGTAGGATAAGTCGTACACTAAATAGTGTTGGGTCCAAATATTGAGGCTTAGGATATGGGGGTGGGTACCACTCATATCAAAGGGTATTACTCATGAGGTTCAGTTATACATCGTACCTCTATGATGGGATTTTTGAACAATTTAAGTAAGGGTATTTTGGATGTTTCCCCACTTACCCTAATATGATCCCACAACTTCTAGCTCACTTTGGAGGCCATTTACCTTAAGTTTCTATACATTAACACTTAGAAACTCTTCCTAAACACTCTATATTTCTCTCAAGAGCTTTTGGGCAAGAAAGCTAGATTTTTAACTAGAGGACTAAATTAGGGATCTTGTTGGTGGTTTCTCTCCATCTAGTTTGTCAATTTAGTCATGTTATCTTCCCTCACTATTAGTTTCAATGAAGGCATGGTTTTTATGAAAGGTTTTCATGATTTTATTGATGTATGATTTTGGGTTTTCAACTATGATTTGGGGGTTTTGATTATAAATAATTTGTTAAGGTTTCCCATATTTTCAATTATGTATTTACATGCTTAATTGGTGGTTTTGAATAATTGGATTGCATGGAAATGGTTAAATGGTATTTGGAATTAGTTTCGGATATATTATACCCCTAATGTGTTTGACAAAATGCCTATAAGAAAGTTTTCACTGCATTGATCATTTTTAATGGAACTCTTACTTGTTTTAAACTTGGTAAAGGAATTATGCATGGTTTAAATTGTTTAGAGAGGTAAAAAGGAAAAATGGTTATGCTTGTAGGTTATATAGGAATCCCCAAGTGGTTTAATATGGTTAATAGAAGGGTGAATAGTATCCCTTAAACCTATATATGGTTGGCTATGGACAAAACTTGCAAGTATAGTTGGTATGAAGATACCACTACTAATGGACTTAGTTAATAAATGGTAAATAGATTGGTTGGTTGCTTCGTAATGGTTTTAATTGGGAAATAATGGTGAGGTATATAGCAAAGCCGAGGAAGGTTGAGGTCTCGGGGGGACCAAAACTAAAAACTAATATTTGCCGATGTGAGGTTTGGTCTAAGTAATTATGTGTATGATCTCATACTTTATATTTGGGGGATGTACAATTTATCCCGGGTTTTCTTCCCTTATCGTATGGCTTCATACACGGGGTCCCTTTCATCAGGGGAATCTGAACCCATATAGACTATAGGTGGTTTAGGACGGCAGAGCTACACATTCCAAGTAAAGGTTTTAATAGCATACTAAACTTGATTCCCTTTCTCGGTATATATATATATATATATATGGTTTGTGAGCTTGTGAAAGGTTTTACTTGGTTTTATAAATGGAATTATTTTATCCATATGCTAGTTAGCGTTCACTTTCTATTCTATCTTCGAGTAGCTGTATACCCATGCTATGCAGGAATTGGCTGTTTTACTCCTCCTACATAGTGATTGACTTAGGGACAGCTGTTGGATTGAAGTGGTGAGCTTCCATCTTTTTAGAAGGCTCCATTTCATGTTATGGATATTTTTAGACTTTTTAATTTATTTCTGGATAATGGTTTTGGCTATGGTTGGAGGCATGTCCCACTCGAACGTTCTTACTCTTTTAGTTAGAGGCTTTGTGGTACTACTATGGGTTGGAATGGGTGAGATCGGTATTGATGTCAACCTTAATATAGCCATTGGTATTGGAGCTGACATAATTGGACATAATTTCTCACTATTCCATTGTAGTTTATTTTAGGATTAATCATATTATGTTTTTGAACTCATTTGGTTATGGCCTGGTTTATGGCCCTTGGTTTGGTATTGGTTTGGTTGGTATAGTTTGGTGGATGAGATGAATTTTTAGGGTTTGTATTGGAATAGACCTATCCCAAAGTTAGTCCTTGTCTAGTTATGTTATCTTGTTAGATGTTCAAAATTCAGCCAACTCAAGGTATGCTAATGATGGTTGGGTTGGGTAAAAGGGAGTGGTCCCCAGTCCTGTTTAGACTTAGGATGCACATTACGACAAGGCGATTAGTCAGGTCATGCCAAGTTGGTATCAGAGCTTTAGGTTCATGATCAATTGGGAGTCCACAAAGCCATGTCTAGTAGAGTCTCTTTTAGGATGTGTAGTGCGCCGCACTCATAAGATAGAGCCTACAAGGCACTTAGGAATATTTCAATTTCTTGGTATTCTATTTTCCAGCTTGAACTCTAAGTCCTGGAATTCTTATCTAATCCTTGGTTTTTCACTTTTCATATCATGCCTCGATGATCAAGAACACAAGGAAACTCTTCAGTCCCATCTAGGGATAATGTTGATAGGATACGTCCTACGTATGGAGTTTACCTTCGATCTCAGGGTCCTATCCCCGATAGTTTTGGAGCTTCTCCAGTTGCTACTTGTCCTCCTCAAGGTGAGGTGACTAATGCAGAATTTTGCCAGTCTATTAGACTATTACTCAAATAGTTGCTGCTCAGGATGAGCGAGGTGCATCTGGTGCTTTATCTGCAAAGGCTATAAGGGTCGGCTAATTTATAAAGATGGGTTCTCCTACTTTTACTGGATTGAAGGAGGAGGAGGATCCATAGGCTTTCCTACATAAAATAAAGAATATATTTTAGGTGATGCAGGCTACCAATGTGAAGGGGATAAACTTTATAGCTTGTCAGCTCAAAGATATTGCATACCACTAGTATGAAGAATGGGGCAGGGACAGGGGTGATGTGGAAGAGTCAGTCTTATGGGATAATTTTTCTAAGGCCTTCTTACATTGTTTCTTTCCTCAAGAGCTGAGGGAAACAAAGATGGAGAAGTTTGTAAATCTCAGGCAGGGAAGGATATCTATCAAGGAATATGCCTTGAAGTTTCATTAGCTGTCAAGGTATGATCCTAATTTGGTGGCTGACATAAAAGCGGGGATGAGAAAGTTCAGTAGTATATCTTGGAAAGCAAGACTACTTTGCTAATTAGAGATATAGATATTTCTAGATTGATTGTTCATATGCAGTAGGTAGAGGATGATAAAAGAAAACAAGCAGTGTTATTGATAGGTAGGTTAAGAGGAGCAAGTTTATTAATCAGGGAGGTGCTCAGTCTCAGGGTAGTTGGGATGGCAAAAAATTATAGAAAAAGAAGAGGGGGATTTTATGTTCCTTCTCTACTACTAGTTCTCCTTACCCAAAGAAGTCGGGTGATAGGTGCCATTAGGGTGGTGATAATTTTTAGGCACAGGTGCCCAATCTCAGGTAAGTATGGGTCAGGCAGCTTTTTTATGCCCTCCTTATTGGTTCTGTAGTCATCCTCGTTGGGGTTATTGCAATAAAGAGAAGTACAAATGCTTGAAGTGTGTCCAGGCAAACTATTAGTTCAGGGATTGTCCGAATAATAAGGTTTCTATGGGAGCAAATAAGGACTAATGGCTTCACCTTTTTCTCCTACACCCGATGGTTCTACGTTTTCTTCTGTTACTGCTCCTAGTTCTAGTATTGGTCGGAATAAGTTGTATGTTTTGGCGTCCCTACAAAAATTTGGGACATCACTTGATGTCGTTACTAGTATGTTACAACTCTTTTCTCATGAAGTGTATTATCTGCTTGATCTGGGGTCCACTCTTTCATATGCGACCCCATTTGTGGCTCTATGTATTAGATTAGCTCCATAAGTGTATACAAGGATTGTACAATGATCCCGGAGGTTGTGCGATGACCTCGTGGATCATAATGATCATCATCAACATTATCATCCTCATATACATTGCACTTACTTTATTATTTTTATGTTGTGTTGTATTGTTATATTGACTTGCCATCCATGTAATTGCCTTATTTTCTTTTACTTGTAGTTGATGATCTTGTATATGCATGTTTCCCCTTGTTCTATGTATATGTGATATAATGCATACTCGTGTTCTATCTTGGTGTGTATGTGATATATTAGAATTGTTAGAGCAAGCAGTGTGGGCTACCATTGTGGGACATTTTCTGATTACATGTGACATGCCCTTAATGTATATTTTGCATGCCTTATTTACTACTTTTCTTGGTTGGCCTATGATACCAACTGAGTACAAGTGGACCGTACTCATTCCTACTGCAACCTTTTGGTGTAGGTCATAGCTCGAGTATGCCTCAGCTTGCTTGACTAGGGCGATTGTTGAAGCTTCCAAAGTAGTGGTTGGACATTTATGCATATGGAGTTCACCTCTATCTTTCTATAGTAAATATGTATTTATTAGTATTTAGAGATAGATATTATTCCTTTATGGTTATTTTTCTGATGTATTTGACTCCTGGATTGTATTTGTAGCTCATACACTATTGACACCTGGTTTTGGATAAGTTCTTTCCGTATTGTTATGATTACTAATATGGTTCGGCTTTTTTCTAGAAGCCTTACCTTAGGATATTTCTGTCTTTTTCTCTTTCTATATTGCTTTGGGTGATAGGCTTACTTGTCAAGGTACGCCGTAACAAGTGCCATCATGACCTTTATTTTTTGATCGTGACATATTTTCCCTAGCCAAACCTTTTGGAGATCAAGGGAGTCTCATGTACCCATAGATCACATTGTTTGAGTTATCTTGGCGAAGTCCCACGTAGCCCACAAGTATTCCATTATTAACTTCAGGGAATCCCTTGTACCCCACAAGTTGTTCAATTACTATGTTTACTTGGGGGATTCCTTTGTATCCTACAAGAATGTTTAAATAATCAAACCGTTACTGCCAAAACCATTTAGGGTTTCATTACCAAGTTCAAACCATCCAATAGTTCATTAAAAATCCAACAATGTAGTGAAAACAATCTCTTAGGCATTTTACTAAACATATTGGGGGAATAGTATTTCCAAAACCAAAACCAATTAACAATAACCATTCCCATGTAATCTAATTATCCAAACCACCAATAAAGCATGTAAAAACATAATTAAAATATGGGAAAACCATAACTAAGCATTTATAACCAAAAACCCCAAATCATATTTCAAAACCCAAAACCATACAATAATCAAACCATGAATACATTATTATTAAAACATGCCTTTAGTTGGAACTAATAATGAGGGAAGAGAACATGCCTTAAAGTATTTAGATGATGGAGATAAACCACCATTACAAGTCCCAAATTAATCCTTAAGATGAAACCCTAGCTTTTCTTGCCCAAGAACTTTAGAGAGGATTAGAGAGTGTTTTCTAAGTGTTAATGAATAGAATAATAGGGTAAACAACCTTTCAAGTGAGTTGAAAGTCGTGGATCCTTATTAGGTTAAGTGGAGAAATGGACAGATTGCCCTCACTTAAACTGCCCCAAAATCCCATTAGAGAGATACAACTATCCATACTAGTTGTACCCTCTAATACGAGTAGTACCCACCATTTGTACCCAAGGTCATCTCCCTTGTACCCAACACTATCCAAGGTATGACTTACCCTAACCCATGTCGTATCCACGCATACGACTGGTACCCATGATCCGTACCCCTGGCAGAATAGAATCTAAAAAAGATTAAACACTACCCACTATACGAGTCCAAGGTACGACTTGTACCCTAGCTTACAGCTCTTGGTGAGCCACTCGTACTCAGTCCCAACTTTAGTTACCAAGCCTATGATTAAGGGATGTAACAAATAACCTGTATCCACTGATAAGACTCGTACCACCCAAGTTGTATCCATTCTACAAACCAAATCCAACCTACCAACCAATACTGGTCAGCATACGACTAAACCATACCACTTATATCCCAGTGTATGAGTCATTTACCTTAGTCGTACCTTATCCAGAGACTAGAAATCTAGGAAATTTTCTAAGGCTAAAAACCCAGGTGTTTCATATATCTACCCCATTTAGTTATTTAATTATTATTGAAATGGGTGTATTGCTCTTGTTTTGTTATATTTATAAGATATTAAACTTAGGAATATGTGGTGATATTGGACATGATATACTTCAACATTATTTTAGTGATAAATTTGTTATCCCTATACCATGTTATTCTAGACAGCCATGTTAAGATAGCAACTAGGTCTATGTTGGGGATAAGATAGACTCGAGATAAAGGGTGATTGTAGTCCTACTCATGTAAAATTTGTCCATTTTTATTCTTGCAATTAGGTTAATTGGGAGGGGGTTTGTGGCATTCTTAACCCATCTTTAGGATACAGGTGCAGAGGTCCCACCTATCCAGTTAGTCCCAATGGTATGTTAGTTTTAAGAGGTGTTTGTTATGGATTTTCCTAATATGCCACTGAATTGTAACACTAATTTGTATTGATCAAAAGTTGGGTACCCATCTCTTTTTTAATCCCCTTATAGGATAGATTCAATTGAGTTGAGAAAATTATAGGCATAGTTATAAGAACTGCTTAGTAAGGGATTTATCTATTTGAGTGCCTCTCCTAGGGTTGCTCTTGGCTTGTTTTTGAAAAAAACAGGATGGTAGCCTAAGTATATATTTAGAATACTGGTAGTTAAATAAGTTAATGATTTGTAGCAAATATCAACTTTTCCATGTCAATGATTTGTTTGACCAGTTATATAGTGCACTAATCTTTTATAACATTAATTTGAGTTTGAATATCATCGGCTAAAGATTTGAGTAGATGATATTCCTAAGACTATATTCTAGACTAGTTATGGGTACTATGAATTTCTTGTGATATCTTTTTGGTTGACTAATTCCCTAGTTTCTTTTATGGGTTTGATGAGTGGGATATTTATGCTACTTGAATTCTTTCATGATTGTTTTTATTGATGATATCCTGGTTTTTTTCTAATTGTAAAAAAGAATATGAGAATCGTCTATGGGTGGTTTTGGGTTATGTTTTGAATAAAGGGATGATGGTACAACTAATTGAAGTGGTTAAGATTTAGGTCAGGCCTACCTCGGTGACCAAGGTTCATAGTTTATGGGGTTGGCGAGCTATTACCATAAGTTTGTGCAAGCTTTTTCTTCTATTTCTACTCATCTAAAGTTGACTCAGAAGTATGTACCATTTAATTTGTCTAATGACAGAGAGGAGAGCTTTCAAAAGCTCAAGACCTTGTTCATTATTGCTATTGTTCATTCTTTTCCAGTGAAGGGTAAGGATTTCATTATTTAATATGATGTCTCATGATATGGTTTAGGTGTTATTTTGGTGCAGTAAAAGAGTATTATTTCATATATTTTGAGGTAGTTAAAGGTGCATGAAAAGAATTATCGTCCTCATGACTTAGATTTGGCTGTAATGGTTTTTTCTCTTAAAATATAGAGGTGTTAGATTGCATGGGGTTCCTTTTGAAGTGTTCATTAACCACCACAACTTAGAACATATCTTCATGTAAAGGGATTTGGCTTTAAAATAGTGTATGTGGATGGAATTGCTTAAAAGTGATGATATCACCATTCTATTCCATCTAGGAAAGGCTAATATAGTAGTTAATGCATTGAGCAGGAATTCAGAAAGTATGTGTAGCTTGGCATATTAGAATGATACTAGGCTTTTATTTGCTATAAAGATTCAGATTCAAGCAAACAAGTCCATGCAACCTGAGGTTTTTGAAAGAGGTTGATTGCTAGACAATGTAGAGGCAAGGTCTACATTTCTTGGTCAAATTAAGTCTAAGCAATTTAAGGATGCTAAGATGAGCAAAATTTGTGAATAGGTTTTGCAGGGTGAGGTCAAGGTGACCATTCTTTAATGTTGAGGGTGTCTTGAGGATTAAGGGGTGAGTTTGTGTGCCCTGTGTTGATGATTGATTCCTATTACTCTAGCTGAGTTATTTAAAATACCATATACATCATCGTACAACCTGGATGTATTATGACTAAGGCAGCATTACAAGTGGACTCGAATAAATTGATATATAGTTTATTTTTTTGTTAAATGCCATAGTAGCTAATAGATAAAGTATAAGCATCAAAAGCTTAGTGGTACTCTTCAGCAAATACCCATTCCTGTATAGAAGTGGCAAGACGATAGCTATGGAAATTTTTGTTGGTCCTCCTAATACATTGGGAAATAAGATTCTATTTGGTTTATTATGAATAGTCAAACTAAGTTTGCACATTTTATTCTGATCTAGGGGACTTACAATACAACAATGTTAGCCAAGATCTACCTTTTAAGGAGATGGTTTGGTTACAAGAGGTCTCAATTACTATTATCTCAAAGAAGGGTACTCAGTCTACCTCTAAAATTTGAGAGAGCTTGCATCAAAAATTATATACTAAGTTGTATCATAGTACAGCTTTTCACCCTCTAATCGATAGGCAGTCTGAGTAGATGATTCAAGTATTAAGCAAATGATTCAAATGTTGGAGGACATTATCCATGCGTGTGTGATGGATTTTGAAGGTCATTGGGGCTAGTATCTACCATTGTAAAAGTTAGTACATAATAATTATTACTGTTCTATTATTAATAAGATGCCACTTAAGACATTGTATGAGAGGAGATGTAGATCTTCTATTAGTTAGTTTGATGTATTTAAGGTGAGACCATGTGGTACTGATCTTTTAAGAGACTCAACGTAGAAGGGAAGCTTATCAAAGAGAAGCTTTTATTTGCTAAAAGAAAGAAAAGTAAGTATAAAACTCAAAAGGTAAGAGATTGGTCTTTTATAAAATGTGAGCAAGTGATTCCCAAAGTCTTACCCATGAAGGGTATTATCAGATTAGGTAAGAGCTTAGTATGAAATACATTAGAACTTTTAAGATTCTTAAGGGAGTGGGGTTGGTGTATTTTAAGATTTTCTTACCTCCAAGCTTGTTGGAAGTTCATCCTATGTTTTATGTATTTATATTTAAGAAGGATCACGAAGATGATGACTACATCAATTGTTGGGATATGGTCATGTTAGATAAAAACCTCTCTTCCAAAGATATACCTATTGTTATTCTTGATAAATATTTCCATAAGTTGTGTAATAAGTAGATTGCCTCTTTAAAGGTCCAGTAAAAAAACTATCATGTTGAAGAGGCCACATGGGAAACCAAAGCAGATATGTGTAGCAAATATCTGAATCTTTCTATTGAGTTGGTCAATTCCTTATTTTTCTTTATTTATTATTATCTTATTTTAGGATGAATGATTGCTTAGTTAGTATCTGATGTAATGACATATCCCATTGTTATAGAATTATATAGGGCATAAGTACCCAGCTAGAGTTTTACCTTGTATGAGACTTGATAAAATCTTAGGGTAGGGTAGTTTGCAAGGAAAATTAGGTGTTGTATGATTTAGAGTTGATTTATGGCTTTAGGTATATGTATAGTAATTGTGATTCTATTTTTTGGATACTTGAGAAGTATAGTGTTCCATTAAAAGTTTTAGAATGATAAAAGGATTCTTAGAATTCTGGTTATACAGGTTGCTGCATTGGATATATTTATGTTATAAAGAATTAAGGTGTGTGTTAT
This sequence comes from Capsicum chinense, assembly GCA_026120095.1. Taxonomy (NCBI): domain Eukaryota; kingdom Viridiplantae; phylum Streptophyta; class Magnoliopsida; order Solanales; family Solanaceae; genus Capsicum; species Capsicum chinense. The sequence continues at coordinate 143,719,676 of JAPEIP010000002.1, read as the reverse complement.
GAAATTAGGGAAATTTTGAATTTCCCTTTGGTTTCTATTAAAGGACCGCAACAACGTTCAGGTCACTATAGCAGAGAGGATGCTATGGCGATTGACCAACCTTTGTAGCGATATGTCTAAGAGGGGATGGATCATCATGGTGGGCCAATTGGTTTCCATACGTGGACTACTGAAGGGTCAAGTTTTTCATTGTAGTGGTAACTAACCAGTTAAATTCTCTAAGTCTATTTTTCAAAGTTATATTCAACAAACTCAAATGGTTTGTGCTTAAGGCTTGAAAAAGGCAAATTTCCGCCAACTCGAGCTATTTTAATCATTGCAGTAAGATCATTACTCCATTATAAACAATATTTAATCTATTAAATTTTTTAGGATAATTAGAATAGGGGTTTATGGGAATTTCTTGAGTTAAGGCCCTAAGTTCATAAATAGGTAGGAATAATCTATGGGTAGCCCAAAGTTCATGAATAGGTGGGAATAACCTATGGGTAGGTATGAAACTACCTAATAATGATTCTAGGTTGCTAATTATCTTTTTTGAGTGTAGAATTATTCTCGTTGAGTATGAACTTTGGGAATTTAGCGTAATTTAATAGTTGAAAACCCTTTATGATAAGGTTGGACTATAAATGGGTTTAGTGTGGTTGAATCCCCAAGGCATAGAATTAAAGAATAAGTGATTACTTACTCTTACATTGCTTGTTTTTAGATTATGAATGATGTGAATCTTTAATGAAGGGCAAGGTCTTACAGACTAGCTTGCATTTTTGTTCATCAAAAAAGGAAGGTTATTGTAAAATTGGAGTTTAAACTCAATTTGATTGTATTTATGTTCATAAATTTGATACTTTTTTATTGGTCTTCAAAGATGTTTGGGATTAATGATTTTTTTATTAATTCTTAATGAATAAGTTGTTGAATATCAAACTTAACTAAAAGCATTGTGATTGTAAGTGTACTTATAAATTTGGTGCACGGTATTATATTTAGAGAGAGATAGTGAAATTTATAAAGTATATATAATATTATTATGGAGGATTACAATTATGTATATTGACATTACCATTGTTATAGATGATGGGTACCACACCTATGTGGTTCATAGACTTAGATTGTCCCCTCCAGGTCATGACTAGATGGGTAGAAATAAACCCCTTAGAATACGTGTACATACTAGTATGATTTTTCGAGATGGTATGGGTTGATTAGTTGATGATGAACTAATGGTATAATGATTGTAAGGTTGAGATGGACATAGTTTCTCTTGGAGTCATGGTTATTAATTTTGTGGTTGTTTACGCTATGGTTGATATTATTGATGCCTAAGTGATTTGGATTATGGTCATTGTCCAGCCTATCATATATATACTTTTTGATTCATCGATTTCCTAGCTATGCAGTGATGTTTGTCCATGTGCTATTTCATTTATCCATGTACGTGCTTCTAAATTAAATTAGCTTATAAACCTAATAGTACATAGTGGTTTGTACTGATAATATCCTGTATTATTCTTTTATTGAGTGTAGAAAGTGTTCCAGGAGTTCATACACAACCTTGTCTTTAGCATTTGATAGTTGATTTCAATCCAAGGGTGAGCACTCTATCTTTAAGCTACCATGTATCATCCTATTGGTTCTTTTTCTTCTTTCTACAATGCAATGATTCTTTATTATTTTGTTAGTGTTAAGTATTTCTTAGACATGCTTGTTTTAATGTTCTGGTATGATGATTTTAAGGTTTTGGGGACTATAATGGCTAGTTGATATTGATCTTTTTGCATTTTTATTTCATTTTTCCTGGAGATTATTATTTATAGAATTGAATTTGTTATCATGTCATGTTAAAAATGACTAACTGTCACAACCCAAGCCTTACCCTAAATGTAATACTATACTTTGAGACACAAGTGGCCCCAAGCTAACCTTTGATACTTGCACAAGTAATAATCAACTGAATGTAAAAATATAAATTGGAAAATAGATATTGATAACATTTTGCAAAAGAAAAATTTGGACTAACTTGTTCAATACGTTGTTGTTAAAACTTTAATACAACTGCATTACAAAATAAAAAGAGACAAAAATGGAATACAATAGTTTTGACTAACTATTGAGTATAGTTATAGGGGACATGACCCTTAACTATCTCTAGTCAATATATATGAATTGAAAAGACTACTATTCCTATTAACTGACTGGACTTTGAGAATAAGGAGAACCCATTAAGTGCTAACTAGGAGTTGTGATCTTTTTGAACATGATCCTGCGAGACAGAACTGAAACCTACATTATAAAATAATGTAGGGCAGGGAAATATGCGAACAATATTTCAAATGTACTGAGTATGTGAGACATGCACTAGTCATGAGAAACACATAAAACATGCTTTAAAACTAAGAACATAAATCATTAATTGTAATATGACAAAATCATGTATGTACTGAAAAGTTATGAGACAAAAAGCAAACTATGAATCATGAGCTAAACTTTTCAAAGACTGGAAAGTTATAGAAACATAAATATTTTGTATGATTTAAAACTTCTGTTGAACATGCTTAAAACTGATTTAACTGAGGATGCATAACTAAGGAATTATACTAAGTTAAAGTACAAGACCCAAATTAAAGAATCATAATCTACATATCTAAAGTATAACTAAAATCACATAAGAAATCTCAAATCTATAAACTAGGGGTCAAGCACAATAACTACATTAAACTATTTCTAGGGAAGTTTCTCTTAATCGATACAAATTATGTGAGCAACATGGAGTCTAATGTTTGGACCATGTAGAGGAGGGTTGCTCCACATCTTGCCATTAGTACAAAACCATGAATTGAGGTGGATTGACTAAACTAAGCCTCAAAGGGTTAAAGTGTCTGAAAAAAAGCATGAAACTAGCTTAAATTACTATTATACTAAAGTTTCTAAAATATTAGAACTAGTCATGCTAAATTTACTGAATTTCAAATCGTGTGTTTATAATATGCCATGTCATACAAAAATAGACACAAAACTATAAAATTATGCAAAATTGTTTTAAGATAAGTTGAAGCCTATAAAATATGCATAATTCTTCATATACTAAAATACTTTAGTTAAATCTATGGAAATCATGCATAATAGTTTTGAATGGGCACAATAATCATAAAATAAGAATTTAGCACAATTGCATGTAAATCCTAGATCTGATTTTAGAAAACTAGAATTGAAATTCATATTTTTAAAACTAGGTTTTGTGACTAAGGATGATATGAATCCCTTATTGAATACTCATACCTAATTACTGAAGATTCCTAAACTAAATCTTTGAGTATTTGATGATGAGGTTAAACCCTAGGTTATGAAACCTTGTGAGAACTTGAGAGCTTTTGAATCACTTCTTTATAGATGTTAGGAGTTTAATCAATGTGATAATTAAAATTATTTCCCCCATATTCCCTTCGTGAAGAGTTAAAATGGTATAGTATAGGAGTAAAAAGAGTAGTAACCCTATCAAAATCATCTAGAAAGTTATTGGAGCAAGACATGATGAATTATATCACGATTCATGGCTTGTGTGCACGATTCATGATCAAACTCATGGGTTTAGACCCATTTTGCACTTCTCTATACAGTCCCTATGAGCCAAAGGTGTTACTCATACCTTCAACAATTGGTTCGTACTATTGAGTTGTGGTCACTAACATCATTGACAATGCTTTACTAAAATGTTCATAACTTTTTACTCCACAATTGGATTGATGAACAGCCAGCGGCATTGGAAAGAAGGTCTACATACCTTTAATTTGGTGGGAATTATAACACTAAAATCTTCATATACTAGTATTAATGATTGTTTGAATTTTATTAATAAAGAATCTCATACGAAAACATAGCTAGAAGACGAGTTTTTAATTCAGCTAGGTGTTAGACTTCTTATGACCTTAAATCACATCTAATACTATTATAATACTTATATCTATGGATTACTTGTAGTTGACATGTCAATACTATTTTAAAAGGCTGCTAAAACTGAATAGGCATCTTATGAGTCATACTAAGACTCGTAGGAAGATACCACGACTCAGGGTCTAAGTCAAGGTGGCTGGAATTATTGGAAAGGTCAAGGAAATTATTTTTTAATCTAGTTTTTTGAGATTATATTTAGGGTTTATTTAGGAAAAATTTTTGACAGGTAACAATATTTCCCTATTGGGAAATTCATCCTTGAATGAAGAATAAGGTTGGATTGAAAATGAGAGAACTTACTAGTACTGTTTGATTGATTTCTGAAACTAGATAACAAACATGATTATGGATTTTTGAATTTCAATATCTATCATTGTTGGGAAAAATTTAGAGTTGGATTAAGGACTCAACTAATTAATACACATAGCATGCATGAAAACAAGAAAATACATGGAATAGGAATATACTTGAAACTTAGGAGCTTAAAACTAATGAGAAACTATTGGAACTATGTGTCTTATTCTCTTAAATAAATTGATGGCTATAAGTAACAATTCATAATAAGACTTTAGAAGTCAACGGAAGCATTCATGACATGACTGTTGTAACACCCTAGATTTTTGTCTCCAAAAATTTCTTAAGTTTTGAGTTTACTGCTCAAATTATGGCTCATGTAATAAGTCATAAGGTATCCTTATGAGCATAGGGTTCAAGTTGTAGGGTGACCAGTAAGGGTCTGATATGACCACAACTGGGATATCACGAGTCATAATGACTTTTTATGGGTAGTAAGGTGCTTTCCATTGTCAAACCAGTGTAGGTGTCCAATGTCACTGTTGTGGTTATGAATAGGACCTTAAGAGTCATAAGTTCTATGCACGAGCAGTAGGGTATGACTCATAAGGTCAACGGTGAAGAGTACCCATGTCTCTCCCTAAACTATGAGGCACGTAGATGACTTGTAACCGAATGTCATGAGTCGTGATGTGACCTGTAGTCACTGATGACAGTTTTTTTGTGTTTTACTTAAGGGAACTTTGGTCTTTTACCTCATTCTCCAATTGTGACCCACGACTTAAAAACACTTTAGGGTCTGATTATCACTCTAAAATAAATCAAAATACTCTTCTCTTATCTCAAATTCCTCAAAGAAGGAACAAGGCTAGGGTTTCTCAAGGTTGATTATCTACAGCTCAGAGGTTGATTTTCCCTCCATAACTCCTAATACTTTTAGGCATGTATCTCTCCCATTAACTTTTTTTTACTTAAAGCATATGTTTAAATGGTTAATCATGTGGATTTTAATATGGATTTTGATTTTGGCTAAGGGTTTTGGAAGGATTGTCACTTGATTTTCATTTATATGGTTTTAATGCAAGTGTTCATATTTTATTTATGTATTTTAAAAACCGTTGGGGTGCATGGGTATGGTGAATGGGATGGGGGTCAAAGTATTCACCCAATTTGATAATTTTGGTTTGGAATTTGGTTTTGGAAATTGTGTTCCCTCAACCCACTTGCATAATTGGATTTGGGATATGGTTAACCACATGATTTGGATTACTTTCCTAAACCATTACTTTTTCATAAATGGTTAAGCAGATAGAAAGGGTTTTGAAGGCCTTGTTGGCCATGTTTTTTAATTTAAACTTTATTTAATGAACAAAGGTGGACGTGGCATTCCCCTAAGTTGATGGAATTGGTATGGAATAATTATAAACTAGCAAGCATAATGGTATGACGATACCTATAGTTGATGCCTTAATGGATAATTCCTTAGTTAAATGGATGGGTTATGTAAAACTTATTTTAAAATGGCTTAAAGGGGTTGTGTAACTCGTCGTGAAAGGTGGAGGTTCTGAGAGGACTGATATTAGAAACTACATTTGCCGGTGCAGGGGTTTTTATGATCATGTGCATTAGTTCACACTTAAATATATTTTTTAGATTAGCTGGGGTCGAGGCATTCCCTGGCTCATCCTTAGGTTTTCCTGGTTTGTGCGGCTAACATGTACTGGACCCTTTTAATAGAGGAGCTTGATGTGTGAGCAAATGCTAACACATTAGAGGATTTTAACTGAGAATAATTGCAAAGTCTTAAGCAAATTTTGTCATTTTTTATTGTTTTCTCTTTGATAATGCAGGAAAGATGCAAAGTAACCCTAAGACAATAAGAGTAAAAGAGGTAAATTTGGAACGAGCAGCCAATAAAGTATAGTTGACGACTTATCTGATAAGTCATCAACTTTGTGATAAGTTATAAGAATCATTATCAGCTGTAGACAGTGTGAGGTAGTGGGAGCAGAAGTGTGACTATATTCCCTGATAAGCCGTCAGGTATCTGATAAGCCATCAGGAATGCCGTCATCCCAAGGTAGAAATCATGAAAGTGGAAGAGGACCCGACGACAATTATGATAAGTCATCAGACTCCTTATAATCCATCAGAGTGTCATCGTCAGCCTAAGGCAGAAATCATTAAACTTGGAGAAGAAGCTGACGACATTTCTGATAAGTCGCCAGACTCTTGATAAGGCATCACACTTCGTCGTCACCTGTGCGAGAAAAGATTTGTAATCTGTGATTTGTTTCTATAATTAGGTTGAAGTATTTAAGGCATAATTTAGTGTTTTTCTGAGCATCTTAAACTTCACGTTTTCGTCAAGTTTTCTCTCTAGTTTTCTCTTCAACATTATAGTTTTACTTTTAGAGAAATTATTATTACCTTTTTTTGGGGATTTTCTACTGTGATTTAGAAGGAGAAACACTTGATGATATTCATTATTCTGTAAGTTATCATCTATCGAACTATGAATACAATTGGTGTTGTTGCTTTCTACGTTATGAGTAGATAATTCCTTTAACCCGAGTTGTGGGATCTATGGGTTTGGGTTTGTAACGTAACTAAGTGTTCAAGATTCCAACGGTGGTAAAAACTTCTTGTTAATTCCATTATTTCATATTCTGACTATTGGTTGCAAACAATAGGCCTTGCTTACTAGTGATTTGCTTGATATAAGAAATCAACCCTAGTAACAAGCGAATTATCAACAGGGGCTTCGAAGCATCAAACTTCCATTTAATAATTAATATTGTAACAAGATTAATTAACTTAAGATAACATCTTGTTATGAAATATAAATTCCCTAAATTAAAAAGAATTAGGTGGTTAAATATCTAAATAGTTTGAGAAACATTTAGACATAACTTCGACAAGGATAGTCTGTTGTTCCTACCTACCACAAGAATCTTGAACCATTACTAGCGTCTATCAAATCCCAACACCCATAGTGAATAGAACTCTGGTTTCCCTTATCATATTGATTTCAAACACTGAATTGAGACATAATTATTCGCTACCTTTCAGAAAAAAACCATTCACAGGAAATTGCTAACTATAGTTAATTCACCTGCAGATAACTCAAATTCACACCATTTACCCTATGGGATTCAACCCCAACCTAGTTGGTTTATCTATTGAAAACGATCGCTTACATTCTTGTAAAAGAGGTTTAGTTTGAGTGTTATCAAAAATGGCGTTGTTGTCGGGGAATACGATTGTAAATTAAAGTTTGTGTGTGCTAACTGACTATTAGTCAAGTTTCCTAGTTTCATGTTTATTTGTTGTTTTTGTTTGCTGTAGGAATTTTGTGGTGTATGCCAAGAACCAGAAGTTTGGAGAACCATTATTACCATTTCATTCAGAACTGCAACTAATCGATGGAATGGCAGACCAGTAGGAGGCTGATAGGTTAGCAGCCTTAGCTAGAAATCAGGTAAATGTGAAGAACGATGGTCAAAAATTACGGCATCCAAATCTTGAGGATAAAGACTTAGGAGAAAAGGATTTGCTAAACCCTGATAACCCAAGACGTGCAGAGCAAATAGCTGCATCAGTACAGCGTAATGCTAACAGGAACCGTTCGTTCTGAGGAAGGCAAGATCAAGAACTGGTCCAGTATGACCTCAATGATGATATGATGGAGTGGATGGAGCAAGTGCAACGAGTGCAATTATTCCTCCACCATTATCACCTGGGGCAAAATTCAACATTATGAGTACTATGATTTAACTTCTTCATCTAAAGGGGTTGTTTAGTGGCCTTCCTGGGGATGATCCAAACTTGCATCTGGTGAACTTTGTCACCATTTGTAAATCTTTTGATAACCCAGGAGTGGGTCAGAATACTATCCATTTGAGATTTTTTTCTGTTGTCTCTATCTGGGGAGGCAACATTGTGGCTTAATGAGCTGACACCCAATTCTATAACCAACTGGAGACAGTTAAAAGGTGATTTCCTAGAAAGGTTCTTTCCACCTTCCAGGAGGGTACAGTTGAGGGATGAGATCAATAACTTTAGAAAGCTTCCAACTGAAGCCTTGCATGAAACCTAGGAGTAATTCAAAAAAAGCTGATGTAGTGTCCGAACCATAATATGACGGACATTCACTTGATAGAGACTTTGTACAGGGCTCTTAACTCTATGACAAAACCAATTGTAGATAATGTTGTTGGTGGTTCTTTTTGTTGATCTTACATTCCCAGAGGCTTCAGAAATGGTAGAGAAAATGACTAAACAAAGTCGGGCATGGCATACCAGAGACTCTGTGGTAACAAGCCCCACTATTTTTATTGATATGACTGTGGAACAACGCAGAAGAGATGAGGAGCATAATCAATACATGGTTTACCTAACAACATAGATGGACTTGCTAACCAAGCATTTACTATCAGGTAAAATTAAGAAAGTGAAGGCTCTGGGATTGCAGGGCAAAGTGGAGTCCAACTCAGAAAAAGAGGCAAACTATATAAATAATCAGGGGGGTTTTCCGAGTCAATAGCCAAGGAAATCAAGGTCGGACTTATTATGACAAGGCTGGATATAAGAACCAGGAGCAAGGACATTGGAAAAGAAATAATGATAGAAGCGGGTTATATATCCCTACTGGAAATCTTGCTAATTTTGTAGTCTTAAACTCTGACGTGGAATTTAAAGTACCAATCATTTTAGGTAGATCATTTATTGTGGATGGGAGAGTGGTAGTGGATATGGAGCTGCATGAGCTAAATTTCAGGTTCAATAACAAAGAAGCAAGATTCAAAATGCACTCATCTATGACACAGCAAAAGGAGATGAGTGTCTTCTCAATCGTGGATGTGTTTTATGAAGATGGGAAAGAGGTAGCAGCATAGTATCTTGATGAAGTCTGAGTAGTCAAGATAACCTAGTCGTGCTGCGACATTAAATCAGGCACTATTGAGAGGCAACCCAAAATTTTTATGTTTAAATGCAAGTCATTTGGATTTATTTAGATACAAAGCATAATGAACTGAAGAGGTATGCAGGGGTATAGGTAAAAATTGATGTAGTCAGCCAAGTGACCCTGACAACAGATATGATGAGCTATCACAATTGTGATAAGCCATTAGATATGTCATCAGAAAATCCAAAAGAAGGAAACACTCTGCCTAAGGTTGACGACATCTGCAATGACTTATCAGACACCTAATAAGCCGTCAGGTAATTTTAGGACCAAATACTGAAAATTCAACCCGGCCCACAGTCAAACCCTTTCACCTTTCTGCGTATCTTCTTTCTTTTCTTTAAGTTTTATTTCCTTCCATATTTAGTTTATTTACTTACTCTTTTCAAAATTATTTCCTAAGTAAAATAAGAAAAATATCCTTCCTTATAAGTGTGGGTTTGAAGTCAACATCAAGAACTCTTCTTCATCTGCTACTTCCTCTCACTCGCGTAACCAAGTTGAAGTCTCTTATTAGGTATGCTCATAACTCAAACCTCCTCTTCATTAGGTAAGCAATGTAACTGATGTAAATATTAATCTTAAAGAGATTGAGGCAAGCTTAACTTGCCATTGTGTGAAAAATAAAATCTAGGGTTTACCATGCTTCATTGTGTGTAAAAACCTAGGGATTAGCTCAAGAACACAACTCCATGTGATTCTAAGAAGAAAGTGGATTGATAATCAAGATTAAAATTGAGCTGGGGGTTATATTCTGAGCTGACGACGTGTTTGATAAGTTATCACAAATATGATGGCTTATCAGACTATGTCCTCATAAGTTGCGAAAAATAAGCCTATTCTGTTTAAGGCTGATGACAGGCATGGTAAGCTATCACATTTATGATGATTTATTAGACCATGTCGTCACAACTTTGATTTGATACAATTACAAACCTCTTTTGAGGGATGTGGAATTATAATGACTGAACTTCTTGAGTTGTATGATTATTAGTTCTAAATGAGTGCTTTCTTTTGGCTGCAGGTCTTATAATGGCACCTAAAGGAAAGATCCACAAATCTACAAAGTAAGTGACAAAGGGAAGTGTACCTCGGAGGCTCTTTGATGAGAAATCCGATTATGAGGAAGAGGAGCCACTGCTCAGGAAGCAAAGGAAAAAGAAAAACCCGAAATAACCTTCTCCACCTCCACCAGCTGAGGTGGAGAAGAGTGAAGAAAGTGATACTGAAGCAACAACACCTGACAATACAGCTTCTGAGCAGATGGATTCTGAGCAGCCTGAGTCTGGGGAGCCTGAGTCAGAGCATGCTGATTCTAAGCGACCTAAATCTAAGGGACCATCATCTGAGTCCCCTTCTACTAAGCAACAGAATGATGAAGAATCTCTAATTTGGGGAACTCTGGTTAATTGCAAGAACCTCGGGGTCTAAGATAGTGCTAGGTGGCAAATTCCCAAGGCATAAAAAATCTTCTATGATGGGCTTCTCAAAACTAAAAGAAAGACCATTAAAAGGCCAATCTTTGAAGAAAATAATATCATCACTACTGGGTTGAGCAGATATCCTAAAGTGGAGAAGAAATTCTAAGACTACAACTTGGGATGGACCGCGAAAGGAGGAAGCTCATTTTCCCTATACTAGTTTGGGAGTTCTATGCGAACTATCAGGCTTGATTAGAGAACATGTGCAGAGAAGGGGAGAAATTAGTAGATCAGCCCATGTTGGGTAGAGTTTTAGTACGAGGTATGATGGTGGATCTCTCAGAAACAATAATCAATAGATTTCTTCATGGCTCCGAATTCACTCCTCGTGCCACTTCACCTATATTCTACACTCGATTGAAGAATCATGCAAATCAACGGTCTTGGTTAGCCACCCTCATATGTGAAGGAAAACCTAAATAGCTGACCAACTCGAATGAAAGGATTTTCAAGGCCTCCCTGACTCAAAAGAAAAGGTTGTGGTGGGGAGTAGTGCATACCCATTTGATGCCTACTGAGGGAGATAACATCCTTGAAGATTATAGAGAAATACTATTCACAAGTCTTATGGATAAACTCAACCTAAACTTCGAAAAGATCATTGCTGAGTAGATGAAAATTTGGGTCTCAAGACATGGTATATCCTTTCCCTTGTCTAATTACAAGGTTGTGTAAGGCAGCTAATGTACTTAAGGTTGAAGGGATAGACAACGAACTGCCTACCAAGAAGACCCACAACCCCATTTGATATGATAAAAATCAGCTGAGGCTGATACTTGACAAAGGAATAGGGGTTGCAATAAATCCACCAGTTACAGATACCAGCTCAGCACCTAATATAGGGGAGTAGGATACTGAAGCTACACACTGATATCCTCAGCACTAGCAAATTCAGTGCTTGGAAATGAAATAAATCTTTTAGCTGTTGTGTTTACCATAGAATTTGCCTTCAGCCTGATGAATTTTAAGAGAGTGGCAAAACAATCCAAGTGGTGCGAGGCTCAGCTACAATTTTTTTCCAAGTAATTTGTCTCTATGGTAGACAAGAGGATTAAGGTCACACTTGAGCCCTTTCGAGCCTTACCCAGTCAGATTGATGATTTAGAAAACTATTTCAATACATGGTTAAGAGAAATATCGAGCTCAGACCTTGCACAATTTTGATCAACCCTGGACAAGGTAAAGGCGGATGTTGGATTATTACAACAGCACCAACTTATGGTGTCGGCAGATCCGGCTGTTAATGAGTCTAAGGGTAAAACCCGTTGCTTGATCTCATGGGGGAACCAAAGAAGTAAAAGAACAAGAAAGGTGGGGAAAAAGGTAAGGGTAAGAGAGAAAGGCCTGATAGTGATGAAGAAAGAAAAGTAGAGAAGAGGGCGAGAAAGAAGGCTAAAAAAATAGAGACGAAGAAGGCGATGATCAAGTCCCAAGATGACAATAAGAAATGGGAAGAGGCCCTACAAGTGAGAGCCGTAGGTGCCTCAACTAGTAGGCCTCGTACAACTGCTAGGCCAGATGTATCAGAACGGAGGGAGGTTCCCGATGGAGATAAGGCAACTGAGGATGTAGCAGCAGGGTCAGGGACTCATGATCCCCATGCTTGATCTACTCCAGGTATACCCTAACCCTTAGTTCAGTTTTTTTTTGATTTTATGTTGAGGGTGTAGGGTGAGTTATTATTGTAATATTTTGTAGTTGACTAGGATAAATACAAGTACCTAAGGCAGTTAACATAGTTTTGTAATTTTGTGAACACCTCTTAAATGGTCTGATTGTTTAACTGTGTGATTTGAATCTAATTATGACCACTATGCATCTTGTTATGGTATTAGTTCCAGTGACTTGATAATCATTGCTAAATAATTGCATGAACTGGATAAGTAGTAACTTATGATATACTTGTGTACCATGTGTGTGTGAGATCTTACTTAGTTCCCTTTGTATGTTGAATCCAGAACTTATCCGGTTAGTCTTACCTAGGTTGAAGGATAGGAGTTAGAAAAAGATCATAGGCCATTTGGATATTAGCCCACTTTTAGCCATAATGACCTTCCTTGTATGCATAATATCTCTTGATCCCTATTTGAGTATAAATAGCCTATTTCTTTTTATTATACCTATCATCGTACTATTTATATCATAATGAACCTATTTTAGCCTTTGGTCCTTCTTGTAAACTGTACATCTTGACTTAGGCAAATAGCCTAAGTTAAGGGTGGCTATCATAGGGGTGCGTGATGTAAAATGAGTATGGAGAAAGGTAGAAAAAAAAGAATAAAAAGTTGGGTATGGTGGAAAAGAACAAGAAAAGAAAAGTTATGGAAAAAAAGTGAGTGTAGAAAAGACCGCACCAATCCTGAATATGTGTGATCAAAAAAAAAGAAGAATAGAAAAAGGTTAATAAGTGAGACCTCAGAAGCTAGTGTAGTGTCAAGGAGGCTTAGTCACTTTAAATATCATCGATTATTATACCAGCCCCTAGCCTATGTTACAAGCCAAAGAGAAGACCTATAGTGATCCTGGCTGACCTGTCTGAAAATCTTGGTATTGAAAATAAGGGCAAGCCTATGGTATTTGGCATACATTGATTGGAACTTTATTCTGAGAGTGAGCATCTTTTGATTTCCTCCATGGTTATATATATGATGCCTGATATAAGTAAAGTGGGACTTCTTTGTAGTGAGGTCACACTGGTTATGTTGCTAGTTGCTAACTTATTTGGATAGCGAATCTTGGTACATGCTTGGTTGTTGTTGCTGAATTGATGCCATAGCTTGATTCCTGTGAGTCTCATTGTTGTTCTTCAATAATATGAACAGTTTTTTTAAGTTAATTAATCTTGGAGATAGTGAAGATGTTTTGAGATAATATGGATGGTTGACTGCCGAATGTACTTTGTATCCTTTTGGTTGTGTTTTAGTTGCTTGAGGACAAGCAATTGTTTTAAGTTGAGGGTGTTGATGTGTGAATAGATGCTAACACATTTGAGGCTTTTAACTGAGAATAATTGCAAAGTTTTAAGCAACTTTTATCATTTTTGATTGTTTTCCCTTTAATAATGCAGGAAAGTCAAGATGCAAAGAAAACCTAAGACAATAAGAGCAAAAGAGGTGAATTTGGAACAAGTGGCCAAAAAAGTGTAGACAACTTGTCTGATAAGTCGTCAACTTTCTGATAAGTTATAAGAATCAATTTTAGCTGTATACAGTTTTAGGTAGTGGGAGCAAAAGTGTGACGACATTCCTTAATAAGTCGTCAGGTGTCTGATAAGCTGTCAGGAATGTCGTCATCCCAAGGAAGAAATCATGAAAGTCGGAGAGGACCTGATGACAATTTTGATAAGTCATCAGACTCCTTATAAGCCATCAGAGTGTCATTTTCAGCCTAAGGTAAAAATCATCAAACTTGGAGAAGAAGCTGAAGACATTTTTGATAAGTCGTCAGACTCCTGATAAGGCATCACACTTCGCCGTCACCTATGTGAAAAAAGATCTGTAATCTATGATTTGTTTCCATAATTAGGCTAAAGTATTTAAGGCATGATTTAGGGTTTTTCTGAGCATCTTAAACTTCATTTTTTTATCAAGTTTTCTCTCTAGTTTTCTCTGCAACATTACAGTTTTACTTTTGAAGAAATTATTATTACTTTTTTTGGGGGATTTTTTACTGTGATTTAGAAGGATAAACACTTGTTGATATTCATCATTTTGTAAGTTATCATCTATCGAACTATGAATACAATTGGTGTTGTTGCTTTCTACGTTATGAGTAGCTAATTCCTTTAACTCGAGTTGTGGGATCTATGGGTTTGGGTTTGTAACGTAACTAAGTGTTCAAGATTCTAACGGTGGTCGAAACTTCTTGTTAATTCCATTATTTTATATTCTGACTATTAGTTGAAAACAATAGTCCTTGCTTACTAGTGATTCGCTTGAGATAAGAAATCAGCCCTAGTAACAAGTGAATTATCAACAGGGACTTGGAAGCATCAAACTTCTATTAAATAATTAATGTTGTAACAAGATTAATTAACTTGAGATAACATCCTATTATGAAATATAAATTCCCTAAGTTCGAAATAATTAGGTGGTTAAATGTCTAAATAGGTTGAGAAACATTTAGACATAACTTCGACAAGGATAGTCTATTGTTCCTACCAACCACAAGAATCTTGAACCGTTACTAGCGTCTGTCAAATCCTAACACCCATAGTGAACATAACTCTGGTTTCCCTTAACATATTGATTTCAAACACTGAATTAAGAAGTAATTATTTTCTACCTTTCCTAAAAAAACCCATTCATAGAAAATTGCTAACTATCAATTGATTAACCCGTAGATAACTCAAATTCACACCATATTCCCTATGTGATTTGACCCTAACCTAGTTGGGTTATATATTTATGACAATCGCTTACATTCTCGTAAGAGATGTGTAGTTTGAGCATTATTAGAGCTAAACCCATATAGCTCGTAGGTGCCTTTAGGACGGTTAGAGCTACACCGTCCAAGTTAATGGTTTTAAATATCATGCTAAACCTTGTTCCCTATCCAAGCATCTTATATATATATATATGTATGCATGTATGTGAACATGTATACTGAGTTTGGACCAGATATGAATAAGCAT
The DNA here is from genome assembly GCA_026120095.1 of Capsicum chinense. NCBI lineage: Eukaryota > Viridiplantae > Streptophyta > Magnoliopsida > Solanales > Solanaceae > Capsicum > Capsicum chinense. Next base: position 143,704,348 of record JAPEIP010000002.1, on the reverse strand, counting down.
TGTTTTATCCTTATCTTGAGTTATATGGTAGTGCTCACCCCACTAACCATCTTTGAATGTAGTATCCCTACGTGATGCAGGGAATGGAGATACTTCTGCTTTCCCTGAGAAGTGATATGTGATTCCTGGATATCTCATGAGTCAGCTTTGAAGTGGTGCACTTTTATTTTCCAAAAAAGCCTCATTTTATGGTTTTGTTTCATTCATGTTTTGGGCTATTCCTTTTAGACTCAATTTGGCTATGGTCGGGGGCATGTCCCAATTTAGGTTGTTCTTGGTCATTAAGGGTTTAATGGATTACTGTAGATTAAAGTTATTAAATTTTTTTGAGCTAGTTGCTTAACTATTTTTTTATATGTTTGGAATGCATCTCTATCTTGTTAAATGTTTGGAATTCATAAAAATCTAGTTGTATCATATTTTGGTTGGAAAGGGTAAAGGGGATGGTCTCCAATCCTCGACGGACTTGAGATACTCATCACGGCCAAGCCCTAGTTTGGGTTGTGACAAGCTTGGTATCAAAGACTAGGTTCGTGGTCATTTGGTGTCCTCAAATCCATGTCAAGTAGAGTGTCTTTTATTGGTATGTAGGATGCCACACTTATAAGGGAAAGGCTATGGGGTTTTAGGAATGTTCTCCTTTCTTGTCATCTATTTTTTGGGTTGTGGAATCTAAGGTCTTGAAATCTCTTCTAATTCTGTTTGTTCGCATTTTAAATGATGTCTCCCTAAAGATCTGATGCTCGTGAAAACTCCTCTATCCCACCTAAGGACAATGTAGATGGAACTCATCCTAATTATAGAGTACAGACCTGGTCTAGGGCCCTTGCTCCTGACTACCCACATGGTGTTCCATCTATTCCTACCTGTAACACCCCAATTTTCTAAACCGGAATGTTACACGGTGCTCATGACCCTGAAGGACCACAAGCTAATCCATGACTGATATTTGTACTTGTAACTGCATAATATACATATAAAATGTGGAAACATGAACAAAGAGGGCGTAAGGTTCAATCTTGAATAATAAATATCTGAAATGAGGTGGTATCACAGTACCAAAACAAAACTGAAAATACTAAAGTCTAAATCTGAAAACTTTATAATCGTCTGAAAGCCTCTAAACTGTCTGAATAAGGAGTTGAAGGAACATGTCTCCAACTAACTCCCTAAACAGAAAATAAACTGAAATATAGGAATAATAAATGTAATGATCATGTCCTTGAAAGATGAGGACTCACTGCTTACTGAAGTGCTACTACTAATCTGGAATCTGCACCTCAGAACCTATGGTGTAACATAAAAAGAAAGCACCATAGCGCAAATGCGTCAGTACAACTAAAGTACTGAGTATACGTGGGGGTAGGCTAAATGTATGGGTTTTATATGCATGAACATGCTGACTAATATGAATGTGAGAATACATACATACATACATACATACGTAACTGCTATTGAACTCGTGGAGATACTGACTACTTGAGTTTAAACTCTGACAATACGAGTTTCGTGATACTGAGATATTGAATGACTGATAATGTGAATGACTGTATCTAACATTCCTAATTCTAGGGAAAACTGTCTGAGTTCCAAACTGTATCTGAACATCTAAGTCTGAGATCAGTACTAGCTAACGAGTGATCTCTAAAACTGATAATGAGAATACTCGACTGAATTTGAGATTGAGATCAAGCCTATCTGTCGGGTGACCTCTAGATCTAATAATAAGCATCTGAATATGGGACCAAGACTATCTGACAGGATGGTCTAAGAACTAATAGAACTATTTAAGTTCCTTACTGAGATCGATAATTGTATCTGACAGTCCTGATTCTTGATTTCTACTCTGAAGACTGATACTAAAATTATAACTGTAACTGTGACTGTGGGAGGTAGTAACCAAACCGACATGCCCTGATACTATACTGGTGGGGTCCAGTCTTTGCCCTGATTGAAAGGGTGTCAATATCGTGCCACGGGTAGAGACCTCTACTATGGTCAAGCCTCTCTGACGGGTGACCCTGAACAAGAAATCAAGCCTAAGGCAATATAATAGTCAAGTATATCCTTAATCTGATGGGTGACTCCTGTCCTGCACTGGCTACATAGTTCTGGAGTACAAGATTGTTGCTAACGGCTATGCCTTTAAAACGGGAAAAACTGCCATCCCCGCACTCGCTCGGTGCTAGTCCCTACTCCCAACTGAAAGACTCAAAAAAAATTAACTGCGCCAAACTGACTAACTGAATTGAACTAATTTATAAACTGATTAATTGAGCTGATAATATTTTTTTAGCTGAACTAAGCTAAATTCACTGATTTTCGTTGACTGACGAAAAAGCTACTTGAGATCTGAGGTCTGAATGAGAGTACTGAAACTACTGGGACTACTGAACTACTGAGATTTCTAAGTTTTTCTGAGTAACATGACTAACTAAAATCTATGGAGCATAGCTTGACTGGGGATGTCTTGAAACATGACACTAGCTCTAGGCATACAACTATAGTTTTTGGGTACAAGTACCCCCAGGACTCGATGAAAGAAAACTGACACACTTGACTGACTTGATCATAAGAGTAAAGTCCATAATTCACAATATCATAAGGATTTCATAATAAGAATGATTCTCAACAAACTATCACATGATCGGGTATGCACACAACATGTATATACTTGTATGGCTTCAATATCATGGTCATTCCATATCACAACAATATCATGAGCATCTCATACAACATCTTCAATTCAAGACAATAGCATGGGGATCACGTTGAACATAAACTTAGAACATGGAATAGTCATTGAGGACTTATTATGTCATAAAAGCATGATTTCTATTCCCTTAGGTATTTTCACAAACACCTTACATGCACATCTTAGGTATAGGTGGATTCATCAAGAT
>JAPEIP010000002.1:143687938-143701345 GCA_026120095.1 Capsicum chinense | reverse complement strand
TCACAACAATATCATGAGCATCTCATACAACATCTTCAATTCAAGACAATAGCATGGGGATCACGTTGAACATAAACTTAGAACATGGAATAGTCATTGAGGACTTATTATGTCATAAAAGCATGATTTCTATTCCCTTAGGTATTTTCACAAACACCTTACATGCACATCTTAGGTATAGGTGGATTCATCAAGATTACAAATATTCAACCACCAATTTCACATATTTATACATTAAATACCGCCATATCTTCACACAAAAAATACAAAGATCCCATCTTAGGCATCATCAAACTCCAACCACATCAACATTAACCACCAACAATATAAACATCATAATACATAATTTAGAAGATGGTTCTTGAGCTTCATGGACGAAAGGAGTTCATGAATCAACTCACGCATACCTTAGAAGGAAGATTCTTGATGATTGATGGAGGAATTTCCTTGAAATTGGATATTCAAGCTTAATTATGCAACCCTAGTTGTTTTTCTATTTTAGTGCTCTTGGATGATGAAATTAAGAGGTTAGTAGGGTTGTAATGTAATTAGGAGCTATATATTTTGTAGGGTTACGTTTAGGGACGTGTAAGGAGTGTTAAAAGACTTAAGTACCCTCAAAATAACTCAAAATGGAGTATTTTTAGCACTTGCAACTGACTTAGGTGGCGCCCAAGTAATCGCACAAGCTAGGTTGGGAAGTGCCTAATAAATCGCCTAAGTTTGGTTGGGCGGCGCCTAATCAATCGCATACCCTTACTGTCTCTCACAAAAATGGGCATAACTTTTCGTTCAGGTATTGGATTAAGACAAAATTGGTATCGTTGGAAAGCTAATTTGATTATCTATAATTTGGTGGGTGAAATATGTAGAAATACCACATTAACATTGAGTTATACTTGTTCAAATATGACCCTTACAAAATCAAATACTAAAACTTGATGGATTCAAAAACTCTTAGCTTGTGTTACCTTAAGTGACTCATATGAATATGCTTAATGCATCATAAGCTATCTTATTTCTAGGATATTCATTGTAAGTCATGTACTCAAGTATGAATCACAGGATAGGAGATTTCATATGTACGAAAAATGGTTCATCTCCTAGCTTTGAAACATACGGGGTATTACACTACTAGTCTTCTTTGGGCTTCTCAGGCTAATAATGTTCATGCCCCACCACCCCAAGTAGAAATTTCAAATGTCAAATTTCATTTTCCATTAACCTACTGACTTAGTTGGTGACTTCTTAATCTCGTTAGCCTGACCGTATTGGTTCTGTTGCTCTATCTTCTAAGGTCACTAGAGTTGGCAATTCTTGGACCTTTACAGGCTCTACGGTTTAGAAGGATCCTCAAGGGTTTGTTGATGAAACAAAGAAGATATTTAGGGTGATGCAGGCTTCTGATATGGTGGGTGTGGAGTTTTCTACCTATAGTTGAAGGATATAGCTTACAAGTGGTATGAGGAGTGGGAGTAATCGAGGGGTGATAATGTCTCACAGGCTATATAAGAGGGTTTTTTTGGTGCTTTCCTTGATCATTTCCTTCCTCAGGAAATGAGAAAGACTAAGGCTGAAGAGTTTGTAAACTTGAGGCAAGGTAGGATGAGTGTGAAAGAATATGCCTTGAAGTTTCACTCGATATCTCATTATGCCTCAGAGATTATGTCTAGTATGAGGGAAATAATGAGAATGTTTGCTTTGAGTTTGTCCTTAGAATTGGTACAAGCGTGTAAGGTTTCGATGTTTAATAATGACATGGATATCTCTAGGCTAGTGGGGTACATGCAATAAATTAAATATGAAAAGAAGAAACAAGCAGAAATAGGACAGGGGTGGATTAAGAAATTCATATATTTAGAGTAGAGTGGAGACCAGCAGAGTAATGGTAGAGATGGTAGGTGGTGAGGTAAGAATAAGGCTTAGGGAAATTCTAGTTCTTATTCTATGGATAATGCTTGTTATCCTAAGCCTCTTGGCGATGATCGCTTTTAAGTTGACAATGGATTTATGACCCAGGGCTCAAACCTGAGCTAGTAGAGCTCAGTCAGCTCTATTATATCCTTCTTGTAGATTTTAAAGGCAGATACATCATGATTATTATGATGAGGGGGGGATTCTGTATTTTAAATATGGCCAGCCTAATCATTTTTAGAGAAACAATCTGTCAACAGATATTGCTACTGGAACTAATAAGGTTTTGATTTTTACTTCATCAGCTCCTGTGTCAAAGGGTGCTACTTTTAGTACCGGTACTGGTTAGAATTATCTTTATGATCTTGTTACTCATCAGTAATCTGAGGTGTCTCCTGATGTTGTCACTGGTATGTTATAGCTTTTCTCTCGTGATGTGTATTGTTTACTTGATCCAGAGTCTACCCCTTCTTATGTAACCCTTTATGTGGATGCTTATTTTGGTTTTTCTCCTAAGAGAATTTTCAATCCCTTCTCAGTGTCTACCTCGGTGGTTGATTTTCTTATAGCTAGAAGGGTCTATAAGGGTTGTGTAAAATCTATTAGAGATATAGAGACATTGGTAGATCTGATTGAACTGGATATAGTAGACTTTGATATGATACTGAGGATAGATTGGCTCCATTCGTGCTATGCTTCCTTGGATTATAGGACCTGTAAGGTCAGTTTCCAATTCCCAAATAAACTGGTACAGAAATGGGAGGGAAGTTTCCTAGTTCCTAAGAAAAGGTTCATTTTATATCATAGAGCCCAAAAATTAATTTTGAAGAGGTGTCTATACCATTTATTTTGGGTCAAAGAATCTAGTTTTGAGGTTATCTCTCTACAATATGTCCCTGTTGTTAACAAATTTCTTGAAGTATTTCCTGATGATCTTCCTGGTATTCCGCCTGATAAGGAAATAGACTTTGGGATCAATTTTCTACTAAATACCTATCCTATCTTTATTCCTCCTTATAGAATAACTCCGACTGAATTAAAAGAACTTAAAGAGAAGTTGAAGGATCTTCTTGATAAGTGTTTCATCTGTAATAGTGTGTCCCCGTGGGTTGCTCACATGTTTTTCGTGCGTAAGAAGGATGGTTCCCTTTTAATGTGTCTAGACTATCAGCAATTGAATAAGGTAACGGTGAAGAATAAGTACCCTCTTCCTAATATAGATGATCTCATTGACCAGCTTTATAGTGCTAGATGTTTTTCTAAGATTGATCTTCGGTTGGGTTATCATCAGTTGAAGATTAGGGAGGCGGATATCTATAAGACCACCTTTTGAACCATTATGGTAATTATGAGCATCTGGTGATGTCATTCAGACTGACTAAATATTCAGCTGTATTTATGGACTTGATGAACCACGTATTCAGATATTTCTTGGGTTTATTCATGATCATGTTTATTGATTACATCTTTATATATTCAAAGAGTCAAGAGGACCATGCCAACCACCTCTGAGTAGTTTTGCAGACGCTTAAGGATCATCAATTGTATGTTATGTTTTTGAAGTGTGAGTTTTTATTGAATGTTGTGACCTTTCTAGGTCATGTTGTGTCTAGTGAGGGGATCATGGTAGATCCACAAAAATTAGAGGCAGTTAAAAAGTGGCCTAGACCCATGACTCCAATCGACATTTGAAGCTTCTTGGGTTTAGCTGGGAATTATAGGATATTTGTGGAAATTTTTTTATCTATTGGTTATCCTTTTACTAAGTTAACTTAGAGAAAGGTAAAGTTTCTATGGTCCGATGCTTGCGAGGGTAGTTTTGAGAAGCTAAAGGTTAAGTTGACTTCTACTCTAAAGTTGAACCTGCTCGAGGGTATTGATGGGTTTATTGTTTACTGTGATGCATCCATATGGTACTAGGTTGTGTCTTGAGGTAAGATGGTAAGGTTGTGGCCTATGCTTCTAGGCAGCTGAAAGTTCATGAAAGGAATTATTCGACTCCTGATTTAGAGTTGGCGTTATTGTGTTTGCTCTGAAGATTTAGCATCATTAGTTGTATGGGGTTCATCTTGATATCAATTTAGATCATAAAATCTTGCAATATGTGTTCACCCAGAAAGAGTTGAATCTCAAGAAAATGAGATGGCTTGAGTTGCTCAAGGAATATGATATGAGTCTTTATTACCATCCAAGTAAGGCTAATGTGGTTGCTGATTCTCATAGCAGTTTTTCCTTGGGTATCTTGTCTTATATGGATAGATAAAAATGAGTATTGGTGAAGGACATTCATCGGTTGTCCAATCTTAGAGTTTATTTTTTGGATTCTGAGGATGGAAGTGTGATTGTACAAGAGGTAGTGACGTTGAGTCACCTCTTGGTGCAGAGGTAAAAGAGAAACAGGTTTTGTACCTCATGGTATTTAAGATTGGTGGAGATGGTACCTTAAGGTACCAAGGTAGATTATTTGTTCCTGATATTGATAGACTATGGGAAAGAGTTTTGACTGAGGCTCATGAGTCGAGGTATACAGTTCACCCGGGCTTGACAAATATGTATCACGAATTGAAGTAGATTTATTGGTTGGAACAACATAAATAGAGATAAGGCTAACTTCATGGCTAAGTGTATGGTGTGTCAACAAGTGAAGGTTGAGCACTTGAGGCCTGGCGACATGTCTCAAGAGGTTGAGTTGCAAATATGGAAGTGTGAGGTAATTAACATAGATTTTATTACTGGTCTTCCACGGTCTCGGAATCAGCAAAATTTGATTTGGGTCATCATGGATACGATGACTAAGTCTGCTCACTTCTATCCTATGAGGACTGCTTATTTGGAAAGGATTATGCTAAGTTGTTCCTTGAGAAGATAGTTAGATTGTATGGTGCCCCATAATCCATAATTTTGGATCAAGATACATAGTTTTCTTCTTGCCTTTGGCATTTGTTTCAACAATGCTTAGGCACACCGGTGAACTTTAGCATCTCATTCTACCCTCAAATGGATTGACAAGCAGAGAGGACTATTATGACTTTGGAAGATATGCTAAGGGCCTGTGTGATCAATTTTTAAGATGGTTGGGTGGATCATTTGCCTTTTCATTGAATTTGCATATAATAATTATTATTACTCTAGTATAGGATGGCACCTTTTGAGGCTCAATATGGTAAGAGGTTTAAACCTCCTATCGGGTGGTTTGAGGTTTGTGAGACCAGATTGTTCAGTCCAAACTTGGTTCACCAATCCATGGAGAAGGTAAAGGTGATTTTTTATAGACTTAAGACTGCTCAGAGTCGCCGAAAGTCCTACACAGATATGAGGTAAAGAGAGTTAGAGTTTGAGGTTAGCAATTGGGTGTTCTTGAAGGTATCTCCTATGAAGAGAGTGATGAGGTTTGGGAACACGGGGAAGCTCAGACCCTATTATGTTGGTTTGTACTTGATTTTAAGGAGAAAAGAAAAGGTTGCTTATGAATTTTATTTTCTTTAGAGTTGCGGTTCCATTTACCCAATTTTCTATGTTTTGATATTGAAGAATTGAGTGGGTGATGCTTCTTTGGTGGTGCCTATTGAGGATATTGGTATTTTGAATTCCTCATCTTATGAGAAAGTCCGAGTAGAGATTTTGGATAGACAAGTCTGTCGTTTGAGGACTAAAGATGTGTCTTCGATAAAGGTTCTATGGAGGAACCATAAGGTAGAAGAAGCTACTTGGGAAGACGAAGAGGATATGAAGTCCAAGTATCCATTCTTGTTCCCTGAGTTGGATAATTATGCTTAAGGTATGGGTTTTCCTACTATTTTTGTTTTCTGACTTTGTTAAAGGAGTTATGGTTGTGTATCTATTTTACAATCGTGCTAATGGATGATTGACTCCTCATTCAGGGATTAATGATCCTAAAGGTAATGTAACACCCTAGATTTTTACCTCTAGAAATTTCTTAAGTTTAGAGCTTACTGCTCAGACTATGGCTCACCTAGAAAGTCGTAAGGTCTCTTTACGGGTCACAAGGCTCGAGTCATACGATGACCAATGAGGGTTGCCCATGTTTCTGATGTGACTATGAATGGGATATCACGAATCATAATTACTCTTTATGGGTCATAGGATGCTTTACGTAGCCAAACTAGATTAGGTGTCTAATGTCACTGTATGGTTATGACTAGGACCCTATGATTCATAATGTCCATTCATAAGTTGTAGGGTATACCTCATAGGGTTAACAGTGAGGAGGCCCCGTGTATCTTTCTAGACTATGTGTCATGGCGACGACTCATAACCAGACGTCACGAGTCGTGATGTGACTGGCAGTCACAGGCAACAGTTTTTCCTATGTTTTGATTGGGGTCACTTCGACCATTTCCCTCTTTCCCCAATTATGACCCATGAATTAAAACTACTTTAGAGTCTTATTATCACTCCAAAAGAAATCAAAATACACTTTTCTTCTCTCGAATTCCTCAAACCAAGAACTAGGCTAGGGTTTCTCAAGGTTGACCATCTAGGGCTTAGAGGTTGATTTCCCTTTATAATTTCTAATACTTCCAGGCATGTGCCTCTACTGTTAAACTTGTTTTACTTAAATCATGTTTTTAAATAGATATTCATGTGGTTTTGAATATGGATTTTGATTTGAGTTGAGGATTTTGGAAGGATTGTTACTTGATTTGCATTCCCATGGTTTTAATGCAAGTGTTCATGTTTTATTTATGTATTTTGAAACCCGTTGGGGTGCATGGTTATGGTGAATCATATGGGGGTCAAGGTATTCCCCCAATTTGATTATTTTGGTTTAGAATTTGGTTTTGGAAACTCTGTTCCCTCAAACCACATGCATAATAGGACTTGAAATATGGCTAATCACATGATTTGGCTAACTTTCCTAAACTATTGCATTGCGTAAATGGTTAAATGGATAAAAATGATTTTGAAGGCCTTGTTGGCAATGTTTTTTTTATTTTACACTTGATTTAATGAACAAAGGGGGTCGTGGCATCCCCCAAGTTGATGGAATTGGTATGGCATAATTATAATTTTGCAAGCGTAATGGTATGAAGATACCTGTGGTTGATGCCTTAACGGATAATTCCTTGGTTAAATAAATGGGTTATGTAAAACTTATTTTAATTGAGATTAAAAGGGGTTATGTAGCTCACCGTGGAAGGTGGAGGTCTGGGGCGGTTGATACTGAAAACAACATTTGCCGGCGTGGAGGTCTTTACGATTTTGTGCATTAGCTCACACATATATATTTTGGATTGGCTGGGGTCAAGGCATTTCCTAGATCATCCTTGGATTTTCTTGGTTCATGCGACTAACACACTGGGACCCTTTCAGCAGGGGGAGCTAAACCCATATAGCTCATGGGTGCCCATTCGAGCTACACAGTCCAGGTTAATGGTTTTAAATCTCATGCTAAACCTTATTACCTATCCCAGCGGAATATATATATATATATATATATATATATATACATGCATGTGAACATGTACATTGAGTTTAGACTGGATTTTGAATTGGCATTATTTTATCCTTGTCCTGAGTTAAGTGCTAGCGCTTACCGCGCTAATCATCTCTGGACTTTGTATCCCCATACGGTGCAAGGAACGGGGATACTTCTGATTTCCCTATGCAGTGATAGGTGATTCCTAGATAGCTCATGAGTCAGTTTTGAAGTGATGAGCTTCCATTCTCTGAAAGACCCTCATTTCATGGTTTTGTTTCATTCATATTTTAGGTTATTCCTTTTGGACTCATTTTTGCTATGGTCGGGGGCATGTACCGACTTAGGTTGTTCTTGGTTATTAGAGTATTTATGGATTACTGTGGATTGGGATGGATGTTAAAGTTCTTAAATTTCCTTCTGAGCTAGCTGCTTAACTATCTTGTTATATGTTCGAAACTCAGCTATATCTTGTTATATGTTTGAAATTCATCCGCTGCTAGTTGTATTATATTCTAGTTGTCTAGGGTAAATGGGGTGGTCTCCGATCCTCGACAAACTTAACATACCCATCACTTCCATCCTTTGGTTTGGGTCATGATAAACATACACATAAAACTTCAAAATGATAGATAATAGAGGAAATTTCTAAGAGACACTAAGAAAGGAAATTCTAATTCCTCCAACGCTCCTTGTTAGGAGTTCTAGAAACACTAGAGGTAATTACTCATAGGCATTATCTAAGTGGGATATCTTAATAAAGATTCCAAAATGGTCTGAGAATCCTAGATTGTTGATCTAAGCTCTTAGAATAAGAATAGCTTAGAGTTGAACATGAGATACCTTTGGTTGAAAGTTATATATCACGAAACAGAAGTACCTTGGGCCATAAGTAAGGATTGGAAAAATATACCATAAGCAATGTGAGTGATAACTTTCCAACTTAGCAACATTTCTAAACCATCCCTCCTTTTATGAAAATACTATACTTAACTAGTTGAAACTTTTAACTCTCTTAGGGGTACACTATATATGGCTACTAAAGGCTAAGTTTAATTGCATGTTGTTACTTTGTTCAGGATTTACTCAGGGATATAAATAACTACAACTAAAATCACTAGACTAGTCTTAACTACGAGAATTATATTCTATATCCACTAGGAGCAATCATCCTCAAAATACACTTCCTTTTGCAGCCTACAATCAACCTTAAGTTCTAAGCTAAGGGTCACTAACCACAAAAAGCAATTACCTATAGGTAAATCAATAAAATTATTCACACCTATGATTTTGTTATTATCAACACAATTATCAAAGTATAAGAAGGGTCACTGAAGAACTAGAACATGAGGATCTGGTATAAGAAGGAATTGTGAAATCTTGACTTAGGTATTTTCATAACTTTGACACTTAACTAGGACCAAAGGAATAAATTATAATAGGAACAAACTTGTTCAAGAGTTCTGACTGGGATCATACCTAGCGTATTGTGATTTCACTAGTCACCAAAGATATATTATGGGTACATATGAGTGAGCATAGTGTAAAACATAAGTGCATGAATCATGTTGTATGACATGAAATAGGAATTCATACTAGGAACTTAGATTGGACATACATTTCTATTAACTACATGAATATGAGTTATGATCATAGAACTTACACATAAGTCATGAGTAGAGTGTCGTAGTGACTAATGCACCAGGAACATACTAAGATAAGAATGGATTAGGTATCTTCCACCCATTGGATCTATTCTAGAACTCACTAGCATTATCAGTAGTGTTAAAAACTTGATGTGATTTTTTATCTTATCATCTCCCCCTTAAATCAAAAGTTGTCACTCTAAGTTTTTGGACATCTTCAATAAGTTCTAAACTTAACTGTAATCACCTTACATTAGTATTCGGGGTATTACTATACAATAACTAATAAACTCCCCTCTAAAGACAAAATCTAAAAGTGCAAACCCAATGGTAGTATTTTCTTTGAGATACAAGTGTTAAATTTTTCTAGCCTCTATAGTCATCATACTATAAATTATATTCTTATGAAATTATAATCTGATAAAGTATCACAGTACCCTATGTATGCAATTTTCCTTCTAGGATTCAAATCTCTTTCTCTCTATCATCCTAATCATCCATAGATCAAACTTTGACTTTATCACTTAACATGGATAGCCATACAATTCCTTAGATACTATATCAACTTAGTACTAGTGGATGGAAATCAGGGAATGTTGGTCCACTCTAAATTTTATGAAAATAATCAACCTTCATTACCTCCTCTATCTAACTTTAGTCTACAAGCACACTCTTTTTTTTTATAAAATTATTACCTTATTCTGTACCTCAACCCTAAATGGGTTTCATGGTATTTCAAGAATCATGGGCCCCATTTTTCTCATAAGGTACTATCCAAAGTATCCCCATGTTTTAACTATTCTACAGTTGTTGCACTTCTATATGCACACTTCTAACTCTATGGTCATTCTGCCATAGGGTCTTAAAAAAACATGTCTGAGCCCATATCTTACTTTCGCTCAACACATGATTTCTATGAACAAAAGTGAGTATTTTAAAATTTTTCACTGATAGGTTCTTCTCAATCCTTCGTGCAGCTCATAAATGTCTATAAGCTCTATCAAAGAAATTTTTCTCAGTAGTAATTTAAGCTTGACTATTTATATTAAATCCAAAATGAGACATAGTTAGAGAAAATGGAGCAATGTTCAAATCTACATATATTTCATAGAGATATCTATACTACACGATCTAGAGTATCAAAAAAAATATTTTCCAAATGTGTTGTAGCCTCATAGGGATAACAACAGATGCCTTTGTACCATTTCACAAGACTCTACTATGCATGGTTTCATAGACAACCTAGGACGCTTAAACTTCGGTCTCTGATACCAAGTTTTCATGACTCGGGTCTACACTCTGAACGTAACACATTGCTTAGAACCATAAGTGATCCCAATCTAACCCTTGATACTTGTATAAGTAATGAGAAACTTAACTAAAAAATATAAAGTGGAAAATAGATACTGAAAACAATATGTATAAGAAAAGTTGTGGACTAACGTGTTCAATACATTACTATTAAAAGTTTACAACAACTTTATTACAAAAAAAAAGAAGATATTAGAGTTGAATAGAATTGTTTTGAATGACTATCTATGAAGCCACTACTAATATTGAGAACAATTAGCGGGGACATGACCCTTAAATATCTTTAATCAATATATATGAACTGACCGGAGTTGCCCGAATAAGGAGAACTCATCAGTTGATGACTAGAAGTTGCGATCTCTATGAATATGATCCTATGATCTGGAACTAATACCTATATTATGAAACAACTTAGTGAGGTAAAGTATGCAACCAGTACTTTGAATGTACTAAGTATGTAAGATATGTACTGGTCACGAAAAACACTTAAAACATGTTTTAAAACTGATGACATATATCATTAATTGTAATATGAACTAAATCATGTATGTACTAAAAATTTGTGAGACATAAAGCAATATCTAAATCATGAAATAAAATATTTCAAAGACCAAAATGTTGTACAAGCATAAATATTTTGTGTGAATTATAACTAGTGCTTAACATACTGAAAACAGATTTAACTAGGGATTCATAACTTAGAAAATATACTAAGTTAAGGTACAAGACCCAAAACAAAGAATCATAATATAATTATTAGGAGTATAACTACAATAACATAAGAAATCTCAAAATCAATTGAACTAGGGGCCAAGCACAATAACTATGTAAAACTATTCTTGTGGGAGTTTCTCTAAACTGAAACAAACAATGTAAGCAACATAGAGTACAATGTCTGGCTCGTATTAAGGAGTATTACTTTGTACCTTGCCATTAGTACATAATCATAAAGTGATGTGGATCCACTAAATTAAGCCTCTAAGGGCTACAGGAGACAGTCTTAGCTGGCGAAAGACCCTTAACCATCAGTGGCATGTAGTTTTGGGGTTTGGGTTATCTAGAACCCTTATTTTCTCGATGTTAAATGCTACTTCCAAAATTATATTCTATTTGTCATAAATATTTGAAAACTATCTATCTAAAAATAAGCATGAAACTAGTTTGAATTATTGTTTTACTAAAGTTTCTAAAATACTAGAGCTAGTCATGCTAATAATGTTGGGATCATGTGTACATAACACCCCTCATTATACTAAAATAAATAGAAATCTGTCAAATCATGCAAATTCATCTTAAATTAAGTTGAAGCTTGTAAGAACATGTATAATTCTTCAAGTACTAAAATAACTATGTTAAGGACATGAAAATCATGAATAATAACTTTGAATGGGAACTATAATCATAAAGTAACATAAAGGAATTGAAATAAAAGAATTTGACATAATTGGGTGTCAATCCTAGATCATAAGTTCATAAAATCATGACTAAAATTCTTATTTTAAAATTAGGTTTTGTCCAAAAGGGTGAAAGAAATTCCTTATTGAATATCCACATATCTGATTACTGAAGATTCTTGAACTTTAGCTTGGAGGATTTGAGCTTGAGGATTAACTCTAGGTTATGGAATATTTTGAGAACTTAAGAGCTTTTGAATCTCTTCTTTTCTAATGTTAGTAGTTTAATCAATGTTAGTGATGAAAAAGTAAACTGTCTTCCCCCATAATCCTCTCTAAAAGAGTCAAAACGACATATTATAGGGGTAAAAAGAATACGAAAAAACAAAATAATCCTTTAAAAATCATCTGGAAATTTGTTGGAGTGAGACACAATGTGTCACTTCATGAGTTGTGCTTGGGGCACGATTCATGGTCAACTCGTGGTTTCAGACATATTTTTCATGTTTTTAAACAGTCCTTACAAGTGAAAGGTACGATCTGTACCTTTACTCAATGACTCATATTGTTGAGTCGTGGTCATTGACAGCTTTGATAGTTTCACTAATACTATCAACTTATATTGTAGTGTATATATATTGTGGTCTAATACTACAATCAACTTATATGCGTGTATATATATACATATATATATACAATACATACATAGATAAATATATATACATACAGTTTCTTGGCAGTTGACATGTCATGGGAATGGAAAAAATCTATTTTAAATAACTATTAAAACTAGATAGGCATACTATGACTCATAGGTGGATATCACGATTCATGTTCTGAGTTTTCATTATTGAAATTCTCGAGAAAGTCTAGTACATAGATTGTTAAGCTAGTTTTCTAATCTTAGGCCTGGATTCAGGTCATGAAGAAGTTTTGTGGTGTTACACTAAGTGGTGGGTTAAGGCTTACATTTGATAGTTATCCCACTAGAGGTTTAGTTGGGGTGACATTCATGGCTAATTAGGTGATGATAGAAGTTTATATCCTCAAAGTGGAAGAAAAAATAGTGAATTTTATAGATTTATTCCATGATGTTAAAATAGGCGTTGCTTGGTAGGCAACCCAAGTTGTAAATAATTTAGTTTTTATAATTTTATACAATGTCACTTTTTTGTTTTTATTGCATATTTGAAGAAGTTTGAGTACCTAAATTTGGAGACTAAGGAGCATAGCTATAAATTTAGTGTGGGTTAATTCACCAATTGAGAAAAGATTGAGAAAGAAACATATTATTAACTAGGCCTTAGAGGGACTCAAGGAGTATTTCTAACCCTCTAGTTTACTTTATTTTAAGTTTGTCAAACGGGTCAGGCTGACCTGGCCCCGCCCGGCCCACTTACAAAAATTGGTCCGATTTGATCCGGCCCGGTTTGACCACGAGTTGTAGGATACTGGGTCCCGGGTCAATTTATTTTTTTATTTGGACCTGGTTAACTCGGCCCGAACCAAGCCCGGTCAGGGCCCGCCGGTTCATCGGCCCGGTTAATTATTTAAAAAAAAATAGATTTAATTATAACTTAGTTTTAATATATTATTAATTTACTATCAAGTATTATTAATTTATATATGTGTATATATATATATCTTCTATAGACGTATATATTTAACGTATACATGTGTATATGTTTTATAAATTAATATA
>JAPEIP010000002.1:143644921-143658609 GCA_026120095.1 Capsicum chinense | reverse complement strand
TTGTATTGATTAATGAAAAATGACAAGTAAAATGAGAAATCAAATTAAGAAATTTGGGATGAGTAAAATAAAATGGAGGGAGTATGTTGCAAGAAAATGTTTTGATTAAGAAAATAAATAAGATTGCGATTTTTATTAATTTGCTTAACTATCAAAATAGGTGTCCCCGAAGAAATTACTTTTGAGCACAATTTTAAGAGTGAGGGGTATTTGTACACACAATATATGTTAGGAATATTTTTAACTTGACATATTTTTTAAACATAATTTATAAAATAATAATTTAACTATATTATGCATATTATTATAAATCATTATTTAGTCTAAATTCAACATGTCAGTAAATAAATTGAAAATAAATATTAACACTTAATTCTAAGAGTAAAATTCATATAAAATAAATTTACACTTCATGTATTTTTAAATTGAACAAATAAAAGTAAATATTTAGTATAGTAAATACTTTCGCCGGACCACTTTATTTGCCGTCCTTTCTAAAAGTCAATGGTGTAAAATAGTTGTTATTTTAAAAAATTAAAATAAAATTTGTTGTTTGATTCAACTTTTAAGCTTAGTCATAAATATAGAAAAATATTAACGTAGGTGCAAAGGAGAGAAATATTAAATTGAAAGGAATAGTAAACAAGTAATCAATCTGTTTTAATTTATTGGGCTCTTACACTAAAAATAGATATTTTAATTTAGATGTTCCTTTTTTTACAAATCAAAAAGTTTTACTAATTCTCTTCCTCATACAACTCTTACCCACAAATGAATAGAGACGAGGTAAGGATACTCTTTCATTAAAATTAGGGGGAAAAGGGATTAATATTAAATCTACCTATACTAGTAACAGTCAAATTAAGATTTTTAAAGCATCATTGGTAAAATTAATTGAGTAAAATAAATTTTTTCGTTTTAAAAAAATATGATAAATAAATATGAACCAAATAAAATGAAGAAGAGTAAAATAAATTGAGGGAGCAAGTAAAAGTGGATTAAAAGTGGACGGAGGAGGTGGAGTATCGTTCAACCTAAAATGAGAAGATAGTCAGGCGTAGAATTTCATGTCGATTTCATCTTTTGACTAAAATTTAATGAGCGGAATTGAAATATTCTTATTTCTAGAATCCGTATGTTCAAACCTAAATGTTCGAATAAGACAATAATACCCCCAAACTTCTGTGAAAATGTTTTTATATATTATCTTTAGTCCACCCCATATTTGATATTCAAACTAGGATTAAATTTAATTTATGTAAAAAAAAAATTCTACGTTAAAATCTTGATGAGGTGTATAAAAATAAAATTTAAATTCTATGTATGTAGCAGATGCCACCAACTCTTGTTAGCATGCGTTTCATTTAAGGGACGGGGAAATGATTAGGTTAACATGCATTAGAGAGTGGATGACTAAATATGTCGCACCTTCTTGTAAGTGGAAGTGGTGAACGACCGGAACTTTCATTAAAGGGCATGCTTTTCTTGAATTTAAATATGAAGTTTGAAACGTGCGAATGGCATTGATGACTCAAAAGTCTAAAGTTCTACTCCCTCTTTTCGTCTTGACGAAGTGTTTCAACTCGCTCAATTCCTAAATTTAAAATATTTTTTTGATTTGCATGCCATTTAAAAAACTACATATTTGTAATTTCATATTCTTATGTAATTTTTTATGGGCGATTTTTATAAATCTCACTATTTTAATCCTTAATTATTCTTTCTCTCGGTTAAAATTTTTTTTTTTCTATCGAATTTTAATTATTCAAATACATAACAGAACGCTGATATAAATTAGTATCTTTTGTATCAGATATAACTATTTCAGTGATATTTAAGGAAATAATGGATCTTTTTATAATGTGGAACACAATTAACCTCATATCCATTAATGTGCAATTAATGAAACCCTTAAATTCAGTAACAACTTTTCAATTTCAAAAATTTCAAACACTAAATCAATTAGCACAATCAGAAAATCTCACTTCACATTATTCAAGCTGTATTTTTTCAAGCTCTTCTTTATCTAATTTTTGAAGCTCGATATTTCGTCAAATTTTATTAAGAAGATGAACATTGCAATTCTCTTGAGGCATTTCGGTGTCCCAAATTTACGGTTGCACAAACTACGAATATGCAAAGAATGAGGTGGAACTTCTTTGATTCGATATTTCATCTCCTGTAAAGTTTTTACAATACATACCAATATAATTAAATCTAAAAGTAAGGTTAATCATTTAAGGAGCAAATTAAATAAACAGTCTTGTTCATAAATATGTTTGATATACTTAATTATACATAACTATGCTATATATTAGATTTGAAATAGCATCAGTTATTCCATTCTTATACATAACTATGTTATGTATTAGGAGTAGAATAACTGTAGCTATGTCAATTGATATATAACATCGTTATGTATATGGATATTCATATGCATAGCATAGTTATGTATCGAAAGTGAAAAAATATCATGACAACAAGAAAACCCCAACCAATATACATAACTATTATATGTATCAAATTAGAAGTAATTCATTCATATACATCACATTGTTTTGTATAAGGGGTGAAATAACAACAAATACGACGTCTTCAACTATATACATAAATAATCTATGTATCAGAATTGAAATAACAACAATTGATACTTTATAACTATGTATAAGAATAGAAAAATTGACAAAAATATGCAGATTCAGAAAAAAAAACTTTACCTTTGGAAGACGAGTCTAAGTCAAACATATACATAACACTGAAAAAATATCTGAACAACACTAATTCCACATCCCCATTAGCACTGCTAGTAAAATTGCGATAAAAAATCTCTTGAAGAGGGTTACAGTGGTAGATCTGGAATCCATATCATTTTCTGCCGCGAAGCAATCGTAATCCTGATTGAAAGATAGGTAAAAGATATTCGAAGGAGAAGAATCAATAGGAATGAAAGGGTTAACAATACTAGAGAGAGAGAGAGGAGAAAAGAAAGACGCGTCGGTTGTGGTTCCTTTTTGTTGAAAAGTTGATGTTTAGCAATTTAAGAAGTCCGCGTTTGTAACTTCAAAATTTGAAAATCACTTGTTTGAGGATCCTTGATTTTAAACATTCTTTGAGGAGCATTAAGCGTAAGAAAAGGATAGGTGAGGTATGTAATTATATTTGGAGAGAGAAAGTGTTAAAAAAGAATTTTTATAATTACTGTTGATAGTTGAGATTTTTTGTGATAGTACAAACTCATGTTGTATATCTAACTAATTTTTTCATTTGTTTATTTATTTATCTCTCTTTAATTAGTTAATGAGAAGGGTGATCTTTCTTCAATAAATAAAATGTGTATTAGGGATAAAACAAAGAAAATATATTCAATTTGTTATGATTTTCTAAAATGACAAGTATTGTGAAATATTATCTTTAGTAAGGATGACAAATATTTAGTAACATAGAGACTAATAAAAAAAGATTTTTTTATTAATTCATTTTAACAAATCAAATAATTTATTATTCTTTCAATACTATATTTACCATCTAATAATGACATAAAACAATTTATGTAATAGTAATCAAAATTTGATTTTTAAAGAATAACTAATAAGAATAATTTTAAAAAAATAAATTATTAATTAATATTTTTTTAAGACAAGTGTCAAATCCATGCTAATCATGTAAAATAAAATGGAGAGAATATTTATTCTGGCTCTATATTTTATGATGCAATTTGTATAGATAAAGTTTAACAGAAACATAAAAATTTATAAGCAAATTTAATATTTATATGATTATAATCCTCCTAAAATTTATATTCTTATATTTCATGGTATTTCCGTGACTATAAACTTTTTTTCTTAAAGGATAAAACAAAATTTGGTTAAATAACTTTCAAAAGTTTGTTTAAATAATTTTTCATCTCATAATCCTTAAAATTTATACTCGATATTTCATGTTGTGTGTAATCATAAACGAGTATTTGTTAAGGATTAAACAAACAATTAGTTAGAAGTTGCATACCAGAGCTATTTCTTTTTTTTATGGTCCAAAAGGACCAGTATTTATTTATTTATTTATATTCTTGGACCAAACTTTACACTGCCAACTGTCGTCGTCTCTGCTTTTTGTTCAATATATAAAAATATAGGTTGCTTTGAAGAAAGCAGAAGTTGCAACTTGCAACACTGCAGCAGTTTACTTTAGCATGCTGGGACCTTTTCACAGGATATTAGAGAGAAAGTATCTATTACCCTAAAAAATTATTTTTCTTTAATTTTTTCAAAAAATTCAACCATCCCTCTTCCTATTTAACTTTCAATCTAAAAAAAAAATTTTCATCAAATCCCAAAAATATTAAAGGAATTGATTATTTTAATATTTAATGCTTGAAAGGAATGAAAATTGTTGGAAACCATGCACAAATTCGGATAATTTATTTATAATGTATATTAGTTATGACTATATGTAATTAAGTGTTTGATTTATATTTTTGGAGATTAATTGATTATATCATAATATATATGGATTGTTTTTGTAATTAAATATTTTTTTTGGGGGGAGGGGGTTTCCTCAAATACCATATCAAATACTAAGTTTCTTAAAATAATAATTTAGCATAAATTTATTGGATTATCGATTTACCCAATAACCCAGTAAAAAAAAAATCGAATCAATAACCTAATAATTCTTTTTTTATAAAATCGTTAACCCTATAGCGATAAATCAATAACATTTTTATCGGTTCGACTTTTGTACACCCTTAACTTAAATTACAATTCTTACTCTGTTAATTATAATAAGAAACGTATTTGTGCAGGTGAGTCTCCTCAAAATCCTAATCGAAACACTAATCGAAAACTACTATGAAACACTAATAAAAAAAAAATAATTTCATATTTTTAACACACACCAAAAAATATAATTTTTTAGAAAATAACTTACTTGATCAGCGAAAATTCAACCTTTCACTATTTTGGAGTAAGGAAAACTGAAAAATATAATCTTTTTAGAGTGAAATCGGATAATTAAGGGTAGAAGTGAGTTATTTTTTAATATATAATAAATATAAGGGAAGTGGATGGTATTTATCCACGTGGACAGCCACATCAGCACTTTTTTTCCACGTGTACGCGCGTGGTTTACACGCATTGATCCATCAGCAAAAAAAGGCTACGCGACGTTGCAAAACAATAAGTTCGGGGTACTTAGGACAAGTCAAAGTTCAAGCGTACCATGAATAAAACGTGACAAGTTCAGGAGGGATAATCGATACTTCTCTCCAAGATATTATAAGCAAGAAAATATTCTTTATGGTCTCTTCAATATTTTTCTCTTTATTTTTTTTTTAAATGAAAAAGCTAGACAGGCCCGAGTTTTATGTATTAAAAGAAAGATAACTACATGACTTAGTAAATATAGGTTTTTAATTATTTTATTTAATTTAAGTTTCAATTAATTATAATTTATAACTCCCTCTTGCCTGTTAATTATTCATAATTACTATTCATAGCATCTCTTATTTATTTTTTCTCTTTTTTATTTTTTTATTTTTTTTAACTGTCTTTTTTTCTTCTTTTTCAAAATATTCGTTTCTTTTTTTGTTCTTTTTTATTTTTCTTTAAGTACATTACTTTTGTGAATGTTGTATCTATGTTAGTTTTATCATGTTTCATGCTTTGAATATTTTTGTATATTGTCCTGTGTCTTGAGCCGAGGGTCTATCAGAACAACCTCTCTACTTCTTTAGAGGTAGTGGTATGAACTGCGTACATTCTACCTTCCCCAAACCCCACTAGGTGGGAATATATTGGGTTTGTTGTTGTTGTTTTTGTTCTTTTTTTTTCTTTTTCACTTTTTTCTTTCCGTTTTTTTCCTTTTTTATTCTTTTCATTTTTTCTCTTTCTTTTTTACTTTTTTCTTTTGTATTTTTCTCTCATTTTTGTTGTTGTTGTTGTTATTGTATTTTATATGTTATTTTTTTATATTTTATATTTATTTACATCATACTATATATTTTAAATAAATTTATTATGGTGCGAACTAGCAAACACAAATACATGTGTAAACTTTAAAATACAAATATAAATGCAAACTATAACATACAAATACAAGTGAACACTGTAAAATATAAATACAAATGTGAACTATAACATACAAATACAAGTGCGCACTATAAATACAAATACAAATGCAAACTATAACATACGAATACAAGTGCGAACTATAAAATATAAATAAAAATGCGAACTATAGCATATAAATATAAGTGTGAATTACAAAATACAAATACAAAGGCGAACTATAACATACAAATACAAGTGCGAACTATAAAATGAAAATATAAATACGAACTATAACATACAAATACAAGTGCGAACTATAAAATACAAATACATATGTTAATTATAATATATATATACCAAACAAGCGTAAACTATAAAATGCAAATAAAAATATAATTGTAAGGATGAATATAAAAATATAAATGATGATATGAATATAAATACGATAAGCAATTGTGATGATTTTTAATTATTCATGACTTGTACTTAAGTAGCCATATTTTTCAAAAATACAAAAAATATAAGATAGAAAAAAAAAAGAAAAAAAAGGTATAAAAGTGACAAAATATGCCATTAAATTAGAAAGTGGCAAAAATATGCCATTAAATTAGAAAGTAACCAAAATAGGCTTGGTGCACTTTTTTTGTACACCATATTATATTTTTTCTAACGTTTCAAACTAACGGTGTTAAAAGTGGATGTGCACTTTTTTTGTGCACCATTCATTTTTTTTAAATGGTGCACTTTTTTTGTGCACCATATGAAAAAAATATATATGGTGCACTTTTTTTGTGCACCATTTATTTTTTTATATGGTGCACTAATTTTGTGCACTATATAAAAAAAAATATATGGTGCACAAAAAAAGTGCACCGTCCATTATGATAAACTTCACCGTTCATTTATTTGGTGCACATAAAATGTGCACCATCTATACATATATATATATATATATGGTGCACTTTTTTGTGCACCATCTAATTTTTTTTCCACTTTATGCAGAAAATTATTGCACCATATATTTTTTTTCATATCTGAACATAATTAGTGTACTATCTATTTTTTTTTCAAATATTGTCAAAAAATAATGCACCATTAATTATTTTTGATATAGTGCACTTATTTTGTGCATTATCAATTCTATTTTATTTATTTATTTCATTTATTGCATTATGTAAATGGACTGTCTTTTAATATAAAGTGATTTGAGTGTACTTCTTTTTTTCTTTTTATCTATTTTATATAACATTATTTATTGCACTTTTTATTAATTTAGTACTTATTTAATATATTTCATATAGTGCACTTTTTTTTTAACCAGGTCAATACGACTCCTACTCACGAGTCATACTGTATAGATACAACTTGTAAATAGTTTGTATGACTACTTTTCAGCTTCTCGTGGTTTTGTTTGCATTCCTTAGTCCTACACTTTGAACAAACACATTACCCTATAAATGAAATAAGTATAAAACATGGGTTGCCTCCCAAGAAACGCTAACATCGCGACATGACGTGGCTTAGTTGGGTACTTAGATTTCTCTATCTAGCCCGCGGGTTGCCTCCCACGCAATGCTTGATTTAATATTGCGGCATGACACAATTTCCTTGATTACTCAGACTTCATCAAGGTCAATCTCAGCAACTTCATTCACCTCTTCTATATTTTCCATGTAGTGCTTTACTCTTTGTTCGTTTACCTTGAATAGGCGATAACCATCCCTTTTAAGTTCTAAAGCACCATAGGGACAAACCTCTGTAACTGTGAACGGACCATGCCACCTCGATGTTAGCTTACTTGAAAAAAAAATGAATCTTGGAGTTGAATAGTAGCACCTGGTCACCTTTCTCAAACACCCTTTTCTCAATCTCGCAGTTGTGATGCAACTTCATCTTCTCTTTGTAAAGTGCTGAACTTTCATATGCTCGGTGCTGGAATTTACCCAACTCATTATTGTAATTTAGACTTGACTTTGGTGCATTTTTCTATTCTAGATTCGGCTTCTTTAGCACCCATAGTGCTTTATGTTCAAGCTTAATTGGTAAATGACAAGATTTTCCATACACAAGCTGATATGGTAAAGCAGCTATGGGAGTCTTGTAACCTGTACGGTAAGCCCACAATGCATCATCTAACTTTCTTTCCCAGTCAGTCCTATTGGCATTGATAGTCTTCACCAATATGGACTTGATTTCTCTATTAGATACTTCAACCTGTCCACTAGTCTGCGGATGATAAGGTATTGCCACCCTGTGGTTCGCTCCATATTTTTCAAGTAGGCTTTTGAATAGGTAGTTGCAGAAATGTGACCCTCCATCACTAATAATAGCACGTGGCATACCAAATCGAGAAAGCATGTTCTTTCACAAAAATGCCGTGACACTACATGTTTCATTATTAGGAAGCGCAATTGCTTCCACCTATTTTGAGACATAGTCTACAACCATAAGTATGTATTTCATACCATACGAAATCATGATAGGTCTCATAAAATCTATGCCCCATACATCAAACACTTCCAATTATAAAATAGGGGTTATAGGTAGCTCATATCTTCTAGAAATAGTATCTTCTTGCTGACATTGATCACAAGTAGATGCAAAATCATAAGCATCTTTGTATATGGTTAGCAATTAGTAGCCACATTATAGGATTTTGTGAGTTGTGCGGGACCCTCTATGATGACCCCCAACTAGCGATGAATGACATGCTTCAAGTATGCTCATCATCTCCACCTTAGGTATGCGTCTGTAAATGACTCCATCTGCACAAATTTTATATACGTAAGGTTCATCCCAGAAAAGTTTTCTTACCTCATGCTTGAACTTCTTCCTTTGATGATAGGAAAGATCTTATGGGACTAGATCACTGGCTAAGTAATTTGCATAGTCTGCAAACCATGGGATTAGATATTGGGAAGCTACTAATATCTACTCGCCTAGAAACTATCATCAATCTCTAACCCAGTAGCAACCTTCTGCATAACTTCCTCCTCCAATCTAGACAAGTGATCCGCAACTTAATTTTCCATGCCTTTTCTCTCCTTCACCTCGAAGTCAAATTCTTGCAATAATAGTACCCACCAAATAAGACTAGACTTTGCATCATTTTTAGTCATTAGGTACCGCAATGCTACATAATCAGTGCGCATAATCACCTTTGTCCCAATTAGATAAGATCTAAACTTTTCAAAGGCATAAACCACTGCCAGTAACTCTTGTTCCGTCACGATATAGTTTTTATGAGCAGGATTTATTGCCTTACTAGCATAGTATATAGGATGAAGGATATTTTCTTTTTGTTAGCCTAGTACAGCCCCTAAGGCCAATCCACTAGCGTCACACATAATCTCGAAAGGTGAAAACCAATTGGGAGACATAATGATTGGAGCAGTCACCAACTTTTCTTTTACGATTTCAAAAGCCTTCTTACATGCATAATCAAAATTAAATTTTACCTCATTCCCTAGAAGCTTGCATAGAGGAGTAGCAATCTTGAAGAAGTCCTTGATAAATCGCCTATAAAAGCCTGCATGCCCTAGAAAACTTTGAATTCCCTTCACAGAAATTAGGTAAGGTAATTTTTCAATCACCTCAATCTTTGCTTGATCAACCTCTATACCTCTCTTTGAAATCTTTTGCCCAAGCACAATTCCTTCTTTGACCATAAAATGACACTTTCCCAATTTAGTACAAAGTTGCATTCTTCACTCCTTTGTAGAGAATTTGCCAAGTTCTTTAGGCAATCTTCAAAAGAATCACCAATAACTAAAAAATTATCCATAAAATCTTCAATGATGTCTTTGATAATATCAGAGAAAATAGAATTCATAAATCTCTGAAATGTGGCTGGAGCATTTCATAGTTCGAATGGCAATCGCTTGAATACGAAGGTCCCATAAGGACATATTAAAGTAGCCTTATCTTAGTCCTTAGGTTCTATAGTGATATGACTGTAGCCTGGATACCCATCAAGAAAACAATACCATTCTCTGCCTGCTAACCTGTCTAATATTTGATCTACGAAAGGCATAGAAAAATGGCCCTTCTCAGTCCTTGCCTTATATTTTATATAATCCATGCACACTCTTCATCCATTGACTGGACTCATAGGCCCTAGCTCATTCTTCTCGTTAGGCACCACAGTAATTCTACCTTTTTTCAGAATGCATTGTATCGGAATGAACTACTTGCTATCAGCAATGGGGTACATCACACCAGCATCTAACCATTTTATTTTTTCTTTCTTCACCACCTCATCCATAGGAGGATTGAGTCGATGATAATTTTTAATAGATGGAACACAATCCCATTCAAGTTGTATTTTATGGGTACACAAACTAGGAGGAATACCCACAATCACTGCTGCAAGAGCTTCGATACCTAGTCTCTCTTCAACAGGAACAACCATATCAAAACCATCATCCCATAAGTAACTGCATCAATATCATGGAATGAATCTATCTCCTTATTATATACATCAATCACAAATACCTCTCTCAATTCATTAGGCTGCTTCATAGATTTGCATACGTTGAATGTCATCTATTCATCATTGAGTCATAACATCAAATGTCCTTTCTCTAGATTAATCAATGTCCTACCTGTAGCTGATAGCGTCTAAGCGCATACACAAGTTTACGTGGTCTATCAAGTAAACAAGTGGCCTTTAATAAGGCCAAGTATTGATCCCAAAGGGACTTTCTTCAACAACGATTCAATTATAGTTCACAGTTTGAACTAATTTAATGCAAAGGTAACCAAAAAGAGTGTTTTGAATTTGTAACTATAGAAAAGTAAATAATGCATGAAATAAAGATCGTGAAATAATCAATGGATTGAAGCCTAGGGTTAAAGCGCTTTGAATAATCATACTATGTTATTGAACGTCATTCATCAATTCGCTTATCTTTGTTGTTGATTCATAGGGTCAATTGCATGATTATGGTTTCCTAACCTCTAACCGTTTACCTAATATGGACATTACAACTACATCATTGAGCGGGCATTTAATAATCTAATTAAGTTCTTTAAGCTATCATCCTCCATGTGAATCAAGTAAGGTATCCAAGTACATCCCTATCCTAGACACTAATTTGAATTCCTTATTTCATAAAGGAATACAAACCATACATTGTTTATCTCTATATTCTATCTCCCTATTCCCTCTTCGAGATCAAAAGGTAGACAATTAATATATTTTTCGGGAGATCACTCCATCAAATAGTTAAATCAAAGATGAACAGACAACTAATAATGGTAAGTAAAATTAAATGAACTTAATTCAAAATAATAGTACTCATGTTCTTGGCTTTAACCCCGGAAGGAGGTTTCTAGCCACTCATAGTCATAATCATGATCCAAAAACTTGAATACTCTAGGTAAAACCTAATAAAATGTCTAGTGTCATCTCCTTGATGTTCCAAGATGTGACACAACATGTATTTATAATATAAGATGCAAGCCTAGTCAGTGTAGGTCAAGAATTGCATTAATTTGAGCATGGGGTAGAGGGGGCGCCACCCTGGGTATTGCACTGCCCCAGCCAAGGATAAGCCTACTGTAGAGTACCGCTCTAGCCAAGGCTAAGCCTACTGTAGAGCCCTGCTCAAGCCAGGGTGCCGCAGGCTTATCTATATGCGCTTTCTGGAAGTTGCTTCCAAAATTTTGAGCAAGTGTTGAGTGCTCCTCCGTTTATCCATGCCTTGTGGTGTTGTTTCCCTTTAATTTCAACCTATTCAATATCAAAATATCATCATATTTAGTTCACAAAGATTCCTACATAATCACACAACACGAATTAGAGGAAATAACAACACAATATCCATGACGGTGAATAAAAAACATAAGCTAACACAAGGCTAATTCACAATGATCTTCAACTTTATGTTTCGATTCTTAACTTAATCAAATTGAACCTTGAAAATTAATAACAAGTTATTCCACTCATAATTACACATTAAAACCATTTGGAACACATTAGAATCAAACGAAATCGACTAGACAAGTACCTAGCTCAAGCTAGTAATGCTAGTTTTCCCGATTGAACTCTAAATGACTCATTTTGGCACAAACTTGTTTAGATTTCACTTTGAACATTGTAATCACTTACTTCAATACTTAGATGTATATTTATCTCATAATCAACCCATATATCATACAAATGGTCCTCAAAATAAGGCTAAAAAGATTAGAATAGTGACACTAGAATGCGTAAATACACCCAACATCACTATACCACACTTATAGCCTTGTTAGTCCTCGAACAACTCTTAACTATAAGCATCATCAACTAAGGATAATATAAAATTCTACTACATGCAAGACACTTAAGATAGTACTATAATGATTACACAGAATGTAAGTTTCTTCACTAAGCATGTCATTTACACAATTGAAAGCTCATGAACACTACTCCAAAACATCCTAGCCTCAAGAATTGACTCACCTACGTGGAAAACTCATGCTTATCGTTCAATCAAGGATATCATACAATTCACTCACATTCATCAAACATGTTCCCCTTACGACAAGAGATTTACCCATAATCACTCACAATTATGAAAATTACAACACAATGGGTACAAGAATCAAGTTACGCTCACTCTCACAAGGAATTCACAAGTTACACATAATGAACCATAGTGTCACGGGCCTATTTTTAGCCGTGCGCGGATAGCTTAACACTCTCAATATCGATGCTAAACTCAGTCTTAAACTAGCTCTAAATCAGTCCCCAAGAACCTTTGAACATTCACACAAACACGTAAGGAAAATAGCAAATGAAGACACTCGATTTGGGAGGCCCGAAGAGTCAATTTTCTGATATATTTCTTGAGTAAAAACAAGTATGTGATGTCTGTCCAAGAGGGCCTTACAAGGTATATATAATGTCCCTTAGTCAAGGGGTACAATAAATGCTAGTCAACATTTCTATATTTGGCCATGCAATCCATGCACTAGTGAAAAGCCTTTGTCTAGCAACCTGATTTTTCTGTGCAGTCTCTATTCAGCAGCTGGTCAAGTCTCCAAAGCCCCATAAATGTTGACCTAAGCTTGTAATTTGACCTCCCAAAGATGCCCCCACATTGGCCTTGTAAATAGATGTTGCGGAAGCCCCGTCGGGCTTCGAAATGTACCCAAAATGCTCGGAATTATGCCCAAAACGTGATGAATTTAATGGGTAGTGATGCGGGCGTCACACTCTCCCCCACCTGATTTGGCGACGACTGCAGCACCACATAGCTGCAAATATTTGTGGACTTGCTCCTTGAACGGCCACAAGTCCTCATATTTTTCCCACGATGCCTCCTTCGGGTGATTGCCCCTTCCAATGGACTATGAATTGGGCACTTGAATTGCCCCAACCTTTTTCTCGAATCAATTGATGATCAATTATGTCCTCAATTTGCTTATCCGTGGCAGCGGACTTCATGAAGATTTAGGCCCGACTAGACTTACCCCGCTCTATGTCTTCCTTATCTTCAAAATACGGTTTTAATTTGCTTGCATGGAAGACGGGATAAATCTTTAAATGCGATGCCATGTCCAGCTTATATGAAATTTTGCCAACCTTGGCAACAATCTCGAATGGACCCTCGTACCTTCGGATCAAACTTTGATTGACGCTCCTCAACGACT